>VZRJ01001411.1:73114-241123 GCA_013397565.1 Ptilonorhynchus violaceus | reverse complement strand
AAAAAAAAGATTTAAGGCTAAATTAGGTGATTTAAACATTTTCCTTTAAGCTTATACAAAATCCCCTAGCTATAAAATCCTGCATAATGCTCTCCTGGATTTATATGTAGCAGGCATATAAATTTTAACTATTTCATAGCAGCAAGGAGCTTTACCCAGCAAAGAGCTCTATATCAGTTGGAGGGGGTGGAAAAAAAAGCCTATCTCCTGTTCAGGTGACTAATTTTAATTAATTAACCTTCGTCATAGAATTAAAGCAGGGAAAGCATCAGTGAAATGCTGCGTTCACCAGAGAGATAAGTGGAACTTTTCCTATTACTTTGGGAGCACAAACCTTGAGTTGTCTAAATAATTTGATAGCATAAGGGCAAGCAGTTAAAAACCAGAGATAAAGCCAGCGAATTGGCTTGTAACTCACCACAGATACTATTAAAAAAGCCAGATATTCTCCTATCCTATCCATTATTCAAGCAGCTTCTTCTGTTCATGGGTGTCAGATGGGGAACTGATGAGTGTGTTCTGGTGGAGACAGTAAGCGGATGTTAACTTCCCACTGAGAGAATTTCTCCAGGTCGAATAGAAAACGTTCTACTAATCATCCACCCCATGAAAGTGCCAGCTGCGGCCCGTAGTAGGATTATCATTCTCATAGACCTCTTACCGAGCTTTTAGCTAAATGAAAAATCTGCCATAGCCTAGGGAGAAGGCATCGAACAGATAAGAAAGAACAGTGTTTACTAAGAAGCTGTGCTGGTGCAAATAGAACAGGTTTTTCTGTGATGTAAAAATCATAAGGAAACCATTAGGTTAAAAAAAAAAGAAAAAAAAGATCAATGTATTTACACGTTTCATTTGCAGCAGTTTTATGGGCTCATTAATTTAACATTTCTCTCTACCTTCTGTCCTGAGGGTGTCTTGTGATTTGTTATTCCGCTGCCTTATTTCTGTTGCAACACTTGGTTACATACTGTAAATTGCCATATTGCAAAATAACCCAAAGTTTTAAATATAGATATTTTTTGTATCTTTATCTGCTTCATCTATCAAAAAGAGATAGTGATGAAAAGCTGATTTAGGAGTGGGTGAAAAAAAATGGAAAAAAGAATTGATTAATCTCGGGAATGAAGAAATGCAGTCAGGTGTACTTCAGCAATTGCTAATTTATACCTTGGGCAGCAATCAGAGAGGAGCCAAAGAGAATATGAGGGTCTTCTCACATCCATGAATTCTGAGGCAACGGGTTTTTTTATACCAGACTCTAAATCTATGTTGTCGTAAATAATGGTTTCTTACACTTTCATGCCAAAAAAATTATTTAGTGTCAGTCTAACTGGCACCTATTTATCCATACCCACAAGTTCAAGCTGTAAAATGTGCTAACGTGATGTAGTGATTAAGCAAAGTAGCTGGTTCCATCATCCACCCCTTCCTTTCCTATTAATTATTTTTATAGTTTTGATTCCAAGACGACTTTGGATTAAAATAAATGAGCGGGTGGGGCAGGCAGATAAGTGGAGTGCAAAAGCTGATGGGTCAAAGCATGCTTTTAGCTTAATATTTTGCACATGAAGCAACTTAATACACTATTTTTTGTAATACTCTTATTTCCTTAATAGTGCTAATCTAATTACTGTGTGTGAATATAGACAAAAGGAGTGCGCAGTTATGATTTATGGGGAAACACCTTGGCCTTTATTAGTTAAAATAACTGTGCACGTGTCAAGCTGCCATAAAATTCTCCTGAAAATGAAGACAATTTGCCCTGGCATTTATATCTTTGCTCAGTGACAGGACAGACTAAATAATTTCTTTGAAATCGTGCTTTAGAGGAAAAAAAATATTTTGAAGGAAAAAAAAAATTGCTAAAGAGGAAGAAACTGGGCCAGAACATGCTGTAAACAGAAAGAAACCACTGTTTGGTTACTTGATGCATTTTCTTGCCCACTTACCCAGGCTCCTGCATGCGAAATGAATGGCACAACTGTTTCTGAACAAACCTTTATTTTTCAAGTTTGAAATCTCTGATTAAATAACTGACATTTTCTGGTTCCTGTGAGACGCTGTGACAGCTCCACTTCCCTCCCCTATGGCACCCTCGGAGCACTGGATGCCAAATGGGAAGAAGCTCATGCCAGACCCAGGGGCCTGGAGTTATCCCAGGGGCTGATCCCCACAGGCCACATAGTCTCAATTATAATGTGGGTTTAACTCCATAAAACCCACTCGTGGTTTTAGTACCTTCACTGTTCTCTTTCAAGCTCTCCAGATATCGAAGAGGGACATGGTTTTAGTTGTGACCACGGTGGTGCTGGGTTGATAGTTGGTCTTAAGAGGATTTCTCCAACCTTAATGGTTCTATGAGTTAAGGGAAGGTGGACATCAGAACTCCAGCTTTTCATGTTGGTGGGAATGGGTGGTTTGGGTCCAACTCATGACCCTCCTGCCCCCACAGGTCAGCAAACCTTCTCCTGAAAGCTGAGACACCAACGAGGAGGAAGAGCAGTGAAAGTCAAACCTTCAAACACAGCCGTGGTGGTTTCTGTGGGTGTGAGAGCTCAGCAGTGCTGCTCTAGTGGTTCAGCTGTAATTAATGGAAAAGCAGCTCAGTTTGTGAAGATTTAGACCCAGTTTTTAGCCAAATTGTGAAGAGGAATGAGTGGAAGAACCAGCTAGAAAGCACTGCTGCACACAGCAATCTTGTCAGCCCTGTTGCACACCAAACACACTTCAGAAGCTTCGTGAAACCTATAAAACTTCCTACAGCAACAAGCCCAGGCTGGGTAGGAAAATCACCTAAAAATGAAAATGTAGACGGTTCCTTTAAAAACTTGTGATTTCTTCCACTGATTTTCTTCACAGGAGTATGGTGGTAAAGACGTGATTTCTTGAAAGGAAACTTCTACTCTGCTAGGAATGTATTTTCTGGCAGAAAAAGCTTGTATTCATTTTTTTTCCTGACTGGTTCTGCTGATGGGGTCTCAAGCACTAACACAAGGAACCCTGCAGAGATGGGGGCTCCCCCAGGGTTTTGGGGAGCCCCAAGGAGCCCCAGCACAGGAAAGGGTCTCTGCCAGCAGCCCCGTGCTGAAGGAAGAAGATGATTAAGCAAAGGTTGATGACTATCAGTTAAGAAAACATAAAACTGACAGTCCAACGATCCTTCAGGAAGGAAACAGCAAAAAAAGATGCCATTATAACTGCAAGGAAGAGCCTGAAGGCAACATTTCAACCATAACAGGACGGCTCGTAGAAATTAATAACAATTTCCCATTTACAAGCTTTTCCTTTGTTTCTGCAATAGAGCCATTCCCAAGGTACAACTGGTTTCAGACGATAATTACCTTGACAGGTGCTGTATTAAATTCCTCATTTCTTCCCATTTCTCCCATGTTTGTAACAGGAAGCATCAGATTAATGTAACAAAACTGGTGCTGACTGCACCTTTTTTTTTCCCTGCTGAGTGTGTTTGTTTTCTCACCTTAAATCCTGGCTCTCCCCAAGCTGCCTGGTTTCTTATTCCATACCTCTCTGCAAGGGTTTACAGGCTCCATATATAAATTACAATTCCCCTTTATTAATCTAATTGATCGTTTGGTTCCAAATGCATATGCAAGATCTTTTGAAACCTTTTAGACCCCTGTGGTTCAATATCAATCTCAAAATATTAAAAGCATCTTGTGGAAAATTAGAAAGCAGATGAGACACTTTGGGACTGGAGATGCTGCAGAAGCTGAAAGTTTTAAAGCAGCATTGACACAATTATTGAATGCTGTCATTGCTCAAAAGGGCTTTTTTATTTTATTGGTTCTTATGTAATTGTTTTGTACTTTTAGTCTATCTGTGCAATGCATCTGCCAGGAATTCAACCTTGATGAGCAACAACGTTTAGCTGAAATCAAACAAAGCCCTACACCTTGGAGTTTTGTTTCAATTGTCTTTTTCATGCCCATTTACCTGGCCCAGATATTGTGTTGCCTGGAATTTATAGAATTCCAGAATGTTTTGGGCTGGGAGAAAGCTTAAAGCCCATCTCATTCCATCTGCATACCATGGGCAGAGACACCTTCCACTAGACCAAGTTACTCCGAGCTCCATCCAACCTGGCCCTGAGAACTTCCAGGGATGGAGAAACTTCTTGGAGCATTCTTGTCATCTAACAAGGAAATATTTTGGAAGTACAAGTTCTCATTTCCAATTGACGAAAAAACCCCTTGAAAAACACAACACACAAAAATGAAATACAGCTTTTTCCACATGGATCAATTTACTAATTTCTGTTTGCTTAGACAACTTTTCCTCTAGATTTGATGTGTTTCAGGGAAGAGGTATTTCCCATGGCAGCTTTGGAGTTCTTTGGGAAGCCAAAAAGGCACGACTTCGTTCGGGAATGTACAGCATGCAGAGTCGTGACTGCAGGTGGCATGATTGTTCCAACTGAACTAACGTAACAAACACTGCAGTTCTGATTCCTGCAAGGACAGTGACTGTTTCCCCAAAAAACCTAAAGGAAAACATTCCTCTCCTTTTCGTAATTCTTATCAAAGTGCAGACCGGAATTGAGTTGAAGGGAATCAAAACAACCACGCTGGCCTTTCTCATGGAGAAAAGAAAGAATAAACCTCGACTAATATCACATGAATAAGAGATGGTTCTTGAATTCAAAACACCTTCCTTGTGTCTTCTTGAAATATTCAGTGTTCTGAAGTTTAAATTCTTGTGGAGCACCTTGAAAAACAAGGGCATTTTAAGAGAAAGGGAGTAACAGACTAATTTAAAATTTTCAGCCAAATTTAAAGGCAGATTTTAAATATTTAAATTTTTTTCAGTGTAGTGAGGGAGCTTAAAATACGTAAGAGTACTAAACATAATATTGCAAGTCAATTATTAGGAAAAGTGAGCAAAATAAATCTGAAAGCAGCATCTTTTCTAAAGCTCTTAGCTTAAAGATTTTCATGGTGACCATGGTAAAAAAAAAAAATTACCACAAATATAATCATGGGAATCTCAACAAAAGTTCTCAAATAATTATAAAAAAATTAAAAGTACGCATACCATTTGTTAAAATTCACCCATACTCTTAAGTAATTTCCTTTATATATGACTTTATCTCAAGCAAGCTGAGTTTAAAAGTGGAGAACATTGGGCAGGAGACCCCAGTGAGTCCAATGGAAAGGGATAATGAAAGAACTCTTGCCTGGCATCAGGAAAAGTCACTCAAGTGAGTATTATGGATACCAACAACTAGCAATAGGAGGACAAGTAAATCAAAATAAAGAAATCAGGAAAATTAAAGAAAAAATATTCAGAAGATTAAACAATTCCAAGATTGAAATAAATTGCAAGACTTTTGCATGGTTTATTTGAACGTTTTCTTTACTACTTTTCACAAAACTATTTCTTGTTTTAGAGAACTTAGTCATGCAACTAAATCTGTCTCTTTCTTTGTAACTCCCTTGGTGTGTAAATGGCTTACACACATCTAATCCTCCATCTCCAGACTCTCCAAAAAAGCTGCCGTGAAACCTGTCATTCTTCATTCCTCAGATATGGAGCTTCTCCAGTAAAAAGTAAGACTTATGGAAATATAGAGGAACCGGGAATATTCACCAGCAGATGAGCCGGAAGATGGAAAATGCAGAGATCAGCAGGAAAATACTTATGTGAAGGCCAGAACTGTCTGTCTTTATCTAATTTAGAGTTAACTCGAGAAAAGGAAAAGGCTACCTGACCACACAATCCTAGTTCAACCAGGGAAAAGCAGTCACAGGAAAATCATCAGCCTGCCATGATCATAAAGGAAAACATAAAAAGAATGTTTTTATATAGGCAAAATACACCTTACAGGTCTACTCATCCCAATGTAAAACTCTATAAAAGACAAATTGTAATCTTCTCAGAAATCCAGCTGTTAGAACTCTGATTTGACCAGCTGTACATTTTATTTCAATAAAGAATTAATGGATAAAAAAATATTTAGCATGAACTTTTTTCCCCAATCACCATCCTTTTCAACCTATGCTCAAAACCTCTTCCTTCCTCACACCTGAGATCTGTGACTTCTCCCCATTCCCTTATCTAATATTGTCTGTTATTTACAGAATCATTAAGGTTGGAACAAGCTTCCAAGGTCATCAAGCCTGACTGTTAAACAGCAGAATTTTTCCTGAACTTTCCTCCTTGCACATTCTCTGGCCACACTAACTGTGGTTTCATTAACTCCACCCTGTTAATTGGCAACTGCCCTGCTCAGTTGACTCTGAGTTGGCTCAGCCATCTACTAGCCCATCACCCTAATATGCCCAATACATCCCATTTTTTTTCCATTTGAGATCTTCAGCCCAGGAAAGTCCACCAAGACTCTCTTGTCCTCCCAGTGCACAGGCGAGCAGTGGTAAAGGCTGTTACTTCAGCAGTGATTCATGAAATACTGACAACACAACCTCCTCACAAGGATGTTGGATAAGACCACAACTGGATAATAAGATAAACATTCCCAATAAAACCTGACTCAGTGTCACTCTGCAAAGAGCCACAGCATCATTCACCTGTAAATCAATAATAGACGTGTAAGATGGAGGTAATTTGCCCACTAAAGAGTGCAAAGAAGCCAGGGGCTGCTTCTCAATTTGCTTTTCCTCCCCTACCACCTGAAAAGGTGAGGTCTGGGCAAGGCTCACTTCCTGTTCTCCAGCCCTCTTTTGGGCTCAACACATTGTCTGCAAGTCTGGATCTCCACCTTGCTCTCAATATCTCCAGTCAATTGCAATCAGAAAAGTCTCATATTCTTCCATTTGCTTCTACTTGTCAACATTATGATCTAAGCAAAGGTCATAACGCTCCAATATCCAAAATCCAGTTAATTGATTCCCTCTGGGTATCAAATCCCTGCAGCACTGCAGTTATTGCTGCATCAATCATATTGCTATTCATACCAAAGAATTAGAAGGATGTCCAAAACACTGAAATCTCTTCCTCCTCCTTCCTCAGCTTCTCCTCCGGCCATTTCTAAGCACACCAATTTTCTTGATAACACATTTAAAATTCAATTTCCCTCATAGGATTTGATTGTGCCTATAAATCTGAGCCTGGCCTCTGATCAGATCCCCAAAATGTTCCAGCCTCCATATTCCTCCCAAAATTCCTGCCAAACTCTCACTTACTGCATCCATATCTTAACAAAACACCATCTTGCCACCTGTTTGGGGATTAGAGTACCCAAGAACCACTGATACATCAAATATTTCTATAGCATTCCCATTTTCTGTAGCCATGTATAACATTTCTACAGCTTTAATCTCACACCAAAATACATCAACTTTTATCCTTTTCCCAGAGGGACTAAGAAAGGTATGAGACACCCATCCATAAGTTTATTTTTCTTTTATTTTCAGTGAACAAAAAATTCATTCAAACAACAAGAGCGTTTCAAAACACAGCCTCAGAACCAGTTACCTGCCCAAGCAGCTGCCGCAAGTTTGCTACTCACAAAATATTCATTCAAGCACAAACAAAAGTCCCTTAGCATTATCTCAGACCCAAAAAAATAGCTCTGAATGACACTGTACATTCAAATATAAACCAGGATCAATGGAGTAATTTTGCTGATGAATTTCTGTGGTCAAACATAGCACCAATAAACTCTTGCTGAGTTTCGGAGATGGAGGCCCATGAATGGAGAGCAGCATCTTCAGCAACGGTGAGTGGAAGGACCCAGCCTCTCTCTCAGCACTTCCTTGCATTGATTTCCTTCTACTTAGAGATATTTTTTCTCACTCTTAAGGTGATTTTATTTTAATGTCATATTCTTGCTAAGAAATCTCCCACTAGAAGGAAATTAGTGGAAATCTGGGCTCTGTGGAGGGTCTGGATACAGCCAGGAAGACAAGAGTTATCTCAACCCTACCTGTGGCAATCCTGATGTTCCACAAGACAGGAAAATTGAAAATATCAGCATCCTTCCTGGGAGATTTTCAGCAACTCAAGTTGAAAGGGGAGGGTCAACTACACATAAGCCTTTTATGGAGCCCAGTGGAAGGATTAGTTAAGTGGTAAAACATGGTTAAAATGGCAACTAAGTCATGACAGCTGGGCAAACACAAAATCTCGTGGCTTTAGAGAAAACCACTTTAGGCTGAGGTCAGAGGTGTCCAGTCCACAGACAGAGTGGGCACCTCTTTGGGGCTAGTGCTTGTTGTTTCTGTCATGTCATTTATATCCACACTTGTTTTTCAGCTGTTTGCAAAGATGATGTAAAATTTTGCCACAGAAAATGTGTTTTCTGACAAAAAAAAACCCACAAAATCATGGAATTTTGAGATTGGAATGCTTTCTAATCACCTGGTATAAAGTACGTCAAGGAACTTTCTCTGACTAATTAGAGAAGCTCTTCAAGATGGGATTGTGCTTCCTTACCCTGAGCACAGCAACAGCATCAATAAATAATATTAATTGCAGGGTGGAATCAACTACAGCTATTTTATTGCTGAGGAACTCAAACAACAAATAATGCCAGTACATCTATCAAAGAGAAAGCCACATGAGTTCACCGAACCATCCTGTGTGCATTTATCTAAAATAAAAATTGTATGTAAATGCATATGCAAATTAGGTGTGGCCCTCAAGCTCCTGGAAAGTTGCCAAAAAAGCCTTCGGTGTTGCAAAGTTGAGCATCCTATCTACCATATGGTGGTACCTATCAATCCCAGGAGGGAAAAGATACCAGCTCCCTATACAGATGGCAGCCATCACAGTACCTGTAAAAAGTTTGGGGGTGTAACAATGAAAAAGAGGCATTTTCAATGTTATGAAAAACATTGAGCGTTCTAAGCACAGTTCAATCATCAAGATTACATCCATATTGCATCAATATTATATTAGTAAGCTATAGCCAACCTAAAATTCTTCTAGGAGGATTTATTAACTAATGATAGAAAATAAAAATATTTACATAGAGATTTCTTCATGAATGGGTGCATTTAACTGGGAAAGAACAACGACCTCAGAGAATCACAGAATGGTTTGGGTTGAAAGGAACCTTAAAGTCCATGTCATTCCACCACCTGCCATGGGCGGGGACATCTTCCGCTAGACCAGGTTGCTCCAAACCCCCTCTGCAGTGATTCCTGCTGCTTGCATCCTTGATTTTCATTAATAGTGCCAAGTCTCCAAATAAACAAACTAGATTTTTCTGAACAAAACCCCCAAATTTCTGAAACATTTATTGACTTCCGCATCGTGGTTTCCCTCCATGATTGAGCTCCCACTGACCCACACGACAGTTGATGAACACGCCCCCAGCAGCACCACAGGACCTAGAAAATCACTGAGAGCTGGTTTTGCACGTGGTTGCAAACTTTTCTCAGTAGTTTGGGGGCTTTTGCTTCTCCGAAGCAGAGTTTGGAGAGACAATTTTCGCTTTTGCTACTGAGCACTCATGCCAAAGAACGTTCCCGTTCTCCCATGCATACCATTAGCACAGTGTACATCTGAAAAAATGTATTTATATATCTCAGAATGTGAAGCCATGCGTAATTAGGAGTTTAGACGAGAAATTACTGGGGGGAAGCAGGGCCTGGGAGTTGTATCATCTGTCGGGTGCGGCGCTCGCGCGGCTCCGCGAGGAAGCGGCACCAACAGCGCACGGCACTCTCCCTATTTATAAAGTGCTGAGAATTTCGCTGCCCGGCTGCAAGGCCCACTCAGCCAAGCTGTGGGAATATTTCATAATGAGCAGCTCATTTGCAAGATTTTGACTCTTTGTCTGTTTGCACGCTGCTGTTTAACGGCGAGGTGTTTATTCCCGCGGTTCCTGCTCGAGCGGGTGGGAGTTTCCCTTGCTCTGGGCAGAGCATGGATCTTATGATTTGGCCTGGTGGGAGCCAAGGGTGCCTGGAAAGATCCGACTCCCAGGAAAGGAAAAACGTTAACATTGTGTTGACAATGTGCCTTAGTTTGATGCATTGCCAAACAAGATGTATAGATTTTGTGTAGTGTTGCCTGTAATCAACCTACTGTGGGATAATTAAGGGACTGGTTTAGTTTAGATATAAGAAATGAACTCTCCTTCTCAAATGCAAAATTGGTCAAGGGGTTGGTTGGGATTTTTATTTTACTCTAGTTTATTTCCTCGTGAGTGAAGAGAACATTTATAATTTCTGTTCTTTCTGTTGTGAATTGCACAGCGCCGAAAGTTAAAAAATATCTGGCAAGCACACGTTGCATATTGCACTCCCCATTATTAGTACAGGTCCGTCAGTAGAATGAAATCAGCTCAAACAATGGGTGAAAATAAATCATTACTGGGTACATGAGATCTGAGATGGAAAAGGCACTAATGGTTGTTAAATGAGGTATATTGCATAGAAGGATTATATTTTGAATGGTGTTAAAATTGCTTTGGGAGTGAATATTCTGACTAATATTATTATTTGTGTACTTGAACTCTGACGTGACAGGGTTGTGTTCCTGTAAAGAGTTCATGAGAACTAGAAATAGATTATCAATGCCTTTTTTTTCCCCTTTTACATTCTGAATAACAAGATGGTAAACTACACTTACAGTGTGTGAACTGCAGCTTTATCCACTTCTCACTATGAGTCAATCAAGTCAGAAAGGGTCTCAGAGTTTTTTTCATAAAAATAAGTTTTTGTGTCAAGGACAAAGGATTTCATACAAATGTATTCATCCCCAAATTTAACAGAACAGTGTCTCAGATCAAGCTGGAATTTGGGGAGAGAGAAAGGGATTCAGAGAGAAAGATCTTCCGAGTCACAGTATAAATATTTGGTAAATAGTCACAAGTACCAGCTGGTTGGGTAGAGACTTAAAGTCTTCATCGTAGCTACATGAACATACAGAAGTTGGACTTTGATGATCCTTGTGGATCCCTTCTAGCTCAGGATATTCTATGCGTCTATGATTCTAGAGGTCTGTTTTAATGATGATTTTTAATAAATCCTCATGGCCATCATGTAGGGGACACAATCCCAACCTCTGGTTTTTGCCGCCAGTGCCACACCCATATTCTTCCCTCTCCAAGGGCTCTTGGACACACAGCTCCATCCTGCAAAAGATGTTGCAGGAGATAGCACACTCTCTCCTTCTCTTGTCTCCTCTTTCTGCTCTTATTTGGTGGGGATTTTTTTTCCACTCTTACCTTTCCAGTTGAGAAATTATTTCTAAAATGTGATGCTTTTCTCCACTGTAAATCTCAGTTTTGGTTCTGTGCCATTGTTGAAGGCAAGCTGGCAGACTGTCAGATTGTTTTCACTAAGTTATACCGCATTCAAAGTTAAAATGGGACCATTTATCCATGTTTGTATTTCTGGGATCATGGTTTGTAGAAACAATTCGTTCCAGGAATGGAACTTTTGTTATCGTTTTCAGAGGAACATTTGGCAGGATAGGCCCATGAATTAAAAAAAAAAAAAAAAAAAGAAGGAGTCTTGAAAAAAGCGAAAGAAACACAACTGTGCTTTTTTAATTCTCCCACCCCTAAGTTATCAATAACTACAGCTGCACTCAAAATTTGATAAAATAGATCTTTTTCTTTCAGATCTATCTCCTCTTACATTCACACACAGGTATGAGTGAAGATTGCCTAAAATTTTCATGTGGCTTAAATCTTTTTTGAGTACCAATAGTGGGGGGATGATACAGAATCAGGCTAAGGCTGAGTTAATATTTAATAAATCCACCCTGAATGAGGGCACCCGGCGGCTCTGAAAGGCTTCAATTGGTGTATTAAGACCAGGGAAAGGGTGTAATTTATATCAGATCATAGGCTGCAAAATCACTCAGAATTCAAACTTGCTTGCAAACAGGGTCCTTTTTATTTGCCTATCAGCTAAATGATGTCGTTTTGTTGTCCTCCCCCCTCCCCGAGTAGAGTGGATGAAGTTTCTCTCTAATTACTAATACGCTTCACACAAAAGAAATAAAAATTCTGGGAAGTAATCTAATCACAAATTCAGATCTCATCTGATAAAAAGGACCACAAGAAGGAGGTTTTTTGCCCAATATTTGTTTGAAATGAAATGTGCTTCAGAAATGACGCGGTTTGTTTTGACATTTTCAAAGGGGAGCTGCTGGGGTTTTATTTTTGAAGTGAAATTTGAAAAGAAATGGATTCAGAGTAAATTAAGATGTTAAATAATTCAAAACTAATCTAAACATTTCACCTTGGTCAACTATATCAGCTGAATTCAGGTTTTAACTTAAAAATTCTTAGCAATTTTTATTAATCCTTTCTTTTTTTTCCTTTTATGCCAAAAAGTCCCTATTGATTCCTATTTAATTTGAACCTGCTCGGGTTTCTGCTAATTTTTGTCCTCTCACCTGAAACAGAACAAAGTGATTATTTTCCCAGCTCTATCATGGATTAATGAGCTCACAAATGAATAAACTGCAGTAAGTCCACAGTCTGTGTCTCTTTCTTCTTTCAGCCAAATTTCGCAGCTTCACCTGTTAATCATCTGTATTAAAGCTGCTACATATTTTATTTCTTTTGGACTGGAAAGATTTATTCCCACTTAAAATTTTCTGTAATTTCAATGGCAGAGTCATCTGATATCCTGAAAACATCCAGTACAAAATCTGAGGTCTGTTAACTCTCCTTTGGTGCAATATTTGCACACGAAAATGGCCAATATTTACTTGCACAGACGAAAGACTGTCATGTCATTTGGAGCATTGATAGCAAAAGGAGATGATTTTAGAGAGCAGTTTTATGTCATTGTTTCTCATCAGTTATATTTCCCTGCAATTTAATGCAATCAACAAAATCTGAAAAGTTGCTTTCAATATGATGTAGCACCCTGTAATTTTTAACACAAACCTCTGTGGACCTGGGATAATTTCTAATATCTCCCACCACTAACCCACCCGGGTGGTGCAGGGTCCATTGATTGCTGGTGTGCCACACTTTGGTTTGTGTTTTTTTAGCCAATTTTAAATCCATTAAACTCAACTTTCCACTTATTGGGTGGCTCCACATCTTAACATTAACCTCTTCTAGGAAACCCTGTCAAAGGATGTCTGAAAATGTAAGTATAGGATGTCTGTTGCATTGCCTTGTCTATCCTTGCAGAAATAATAACCATAAAGGATTCCAGTAGATCTGTCAGACGCGAGGACTTCCCCCCCCCCCAAATTAAATTTGCTTTCTCTGATCAGGCAGTGCTTGTCCCAGCGTACCTTTCATTTGATTCCTTAAAATATGAACTAGGACATTCTCCACAGTTTATGCCAGCGATATGTTCTTTCCCCATATGTCCCTGGACCAGTTTTAAATAATTCCTTTATTAAATTTCACCAGCCTTCAAGGATCTGAAATTTCTAATAAAGTCTCCAATTTCCCTTCTTACTTCCTTTGGCACTCTTGGATGTATTTTGTCCGATTCCAATGTCCTATCAATTTTTTTTTAAAAGCCTCTAATCTTTTCATAGCAAATTTGAGTGATATCTGGATGCTTTCTAATTCCTCATTTTCAAGCTCTGAAATCTGGTGTCAGATTTATTCAAATGAAGGGGGCAGGTGTACAGAAATTGTCTCAGGTAATTTGACTTTTTTTTGTTTCTCCTCTTAACTATTTCTGAGAATGCTTTGGGTCTTTACCAATGCAACAATTACTGTCAACCTTAAATACATTTAAGATGTTTTGCAGAATATTTTTAGTCTAAATTTGATTTTGTGTGCCTACGCCAGATTTATGGGTTCAGAGTGATGCCCACTAACCCTGCTGGAGTTCAAACTCTGCCAGCACTTCCACCTGAAACCAGTGCTGCTGTTGTAAGGTAGCTGTGAAAACCAGCCAAGGGCTAAAATACGGCACTGAAAGTTCTCTCCAAAGGCTTTTTGTTTGGGATCTTTTTAAGGGTTTGCATTAAAAAGAAGGAGGCTTTTTTTAGCACATGCTTAATTTGAAAAGAATAATAACCAAAAAAAAAACTTCATAAAGAACTTATGCAGACTATTAGTCCGTAATGTGGACCAGACTCTGGTGTGTGTGTGTGTATCTTTTTAAATGATTAAGTGCAATGGCAAATTACTAGAAACAAGAAATTGGCAAAAGTAATTTTTTTTTCAAAGAACTGTTTAATGAGGATGGATTATTTTTTAAAACCAAACAGCCTGGAAACACCAGAGCCAGGACCCAAGAATCACCAGACTCATATCATGCATGAGGTGTGAGGACAATGGCATCTTCAGCTGCTGCATCCTTAGTCCTACAACATCCCAAATCCTACAGGCTGCATCCCATAGAAGGGACACACAACCCAGGCTTGCACAGATTTTGTGCATCCAGTTTTGCATTATGGCCCAAAGAAAATTCCATTCCTTGTGGGTGCTCTCCATGACCCTCCTGAGACATGGGGCAACTTTTCCACCTCAGGCTTCTGCTTTTAGATTTTTGATGCTGTATTTACATTACAGTGACAAAAAGTGAGACAGGAAAAAAAAGCATTTATGATTAATAAATGGAGTGTTCCAGGCCAGGTTGGACGGGGCTTGGAGCAGCCTGGGATAGTGGAAGATATCCCTGCACGTGCCAGGACATGGAACAAGATGAGCCTTAAGATCTTTTCCAATACAAACCACTCCGTGATTCTACGATTTTTTTGCTCCCTTTTTAAACCACTCCAGAAAATTAAATCCATTCTTTTATCTCCATGTGCTTGTCTTGTCTTCACTGGTACCTCCAGCTGTGAACAACAAACTTAAAGTAACAAAACACCCAAGTCTTGGTGAGAGTTTCACAGCAGGTAACAACATGCTCTGATCCAAAAAGTAGTTGTATAACAGATTTAGGGCATCAGACCTCAGGAAAAACATCATCTCCTGATGCCTTATCTACAGCATCCCAAAGTTTAGGGCAGCTCCTGCAAAAGGGCAATACCTGAGCTCAAACCTGCAGCCCTGATGTTTCCATGAAAGAATCTGACTGCTGGGACTGACCCCCTAAAACCTCCTTGCTGAGCTTTCCACGTCAAATAAAGCACATTTATGAGGTGAGGGAGCTTGTTTAACAATCAGGTTACATTCGCTCGCGGTCACCTGGGAAACATAGGTTGCAGCCCTCGATATAATAAATCATTATCAGGATTTTGCACACATTGGAACACATGGGATGCTTTGCCCCATGCTGCGTTTTATACTGAAAGACCTGAGCCGTTTGCATCTGGATCTAAATTGCCTGTAGGGTTTTTTTTGGGAATATTTGTAACTGCTGTTTCAACGCCTCTCTGATACGCAGCTCTCTCGTGATCCGCTTGAGCAGCATCGAGATTTGCTTCCAAGCTCTTTGAAGGGTATAGTTTTATGAATGTGGGCAAATAATATTAATATAAAAAAGAAGAAACAGATATAGGGATTTAAACGCTGAAATCTGGAGGTGATGCCACGGTGCTTCAATCATTCAAACCCAAACATCACAGATTAGGCAAAGCCAGATTTATATTTCAAAACAATTGTTAGCCTAATTCATGCTTCAATGAAAAATTTTTCAAAACCATCAAAAAACCCTCAAGACTCAGTAAATGCTGGTCATTTGAAAGCGTTACCTGCAAAATACAAAATATATGTTTTAAAACACAGAGTAGACACAGTTGTCACTTGCTGGGTGGATTTGGCCAAATATCTTTGTGCCACAGGTGGCTTATTTTGAAATAAGGGTTTTAATGAGGAATGATAAAGAATTAGGGCTTTAAAAAAGAATGACACAGACATATAAATTTGTTTGTATTCATTACATTTTTAGAGTTAATTTATAACATTGAAAGGTTTTGGTTTATTCTTTTACCTGGGCAACCAAGGATTGTAATCATAAGGATATTCAGACAGCATATTTTGTAAAATATGCTGAATTCTATCATTTTGTTGCCACCCTCTCCAAGATGAGCTACAACACCTTTCTGCTCTAAGAAGAAACACATCACACAACAGTGTTTTCAGAGAAATTCCAAGTAATAAAGGCTGTGCTCTTTAAAAAGTGAGCCAAGAGGGTCCATGGAGGTCACAGGCATCTGCCATCTTACCCACCTAAATGACATAAATTTACACATTGGAAAGTCTAAACAGTTGAAAGCAAATCTGTTGTTGCTGCAACACTGGAATCTGTTGTTAATAGGTATGACAAAGCAGTAATAGCAGCCCGGCATTTTTTGTATTTCCACTTCAAACAGCAAATCCGACTGAATTTACCTAATACTTCAATAATCCAATTATAACACTTTACCAGCAGAAATCATCGGCGCGTAAGCCTCGGAGTCAGTGAAATTAGGGCTGTGTCGAGCTGCTCACCCAGGATGCATCGCAAACTCCGGAGGACGAGTTCCTCCGGGACCGTCAGGCTCGACCTAGTGAGGAGCGAGTGGAAAATCCTCACTCGAAACACAGGGATGCCAATCTGGTGACAAATCCATGCTAACCAGGGAAGTGGGGATGGGGACAAGACACCAACCACCATGGGAAAGCTCCCAGCCTTCAAATCAAACCACAACAAAACCACACTCTCGGCTTGCGCCTCGGCAGAAACGGCGCATTTTGGTGCAAACCCCAGAAACTGTTGATTTATCGATGCAAGTCCATTTATACTAAATACTGTGTGTTCTACACACAAATTGCTGATATTTTTCAATTCTGGAGGATTTAGTGCCCGTAACTGTCGCTTCATTCCTCTTTTCACAGCCATATCACTTCCTTTTACTCCCTTACCCCATAAATCTGCGCCCAGGGATCGCGGTTCTTGCATATCAGTCTAACACCCTTTTTTCCCCTGCATGTAGTATTTATTTAAGGGATCAAGGGGACTATCCTTCAAGCAGAATGAGATATTCTATCCACAGTCAGAACGTTAATATGTCAGTAAAGTTACTTGCCTTCAAAGCAGGAGGAAATAAATCTCGAAGGCTTGGATTCATACAGGGCTGTTGATGAGCGATGATGGTGTGATTTTTCAAGGATTACATGATCGAGTCAATTCCTTAAATTTAGACAAGAGTTTCAGTCCATATTTTAGTAATTTCAGCAGAAACACCATATGCTGCCCAGGGAAGTTGTTGGTGCCTCATGCCTGGAAGTGTTCAAGGCTTGGAGCAACCTGGTCTAGTGGAAGGTGTCCCTGCCTATGGAAGAGGGGTGGAACAAGATGGTCTTTGGGGTCCCTTCCAACCCAAATCTTTCTATGATTCTATAAGATTATGCTAAAAAATAACTTTCTGTGTGTCAGCTGTTCATAAAATACACCCTGTTGCTCAAGGAAGGCTTACAAATGCATGATGAGTAGAAAAAGCCTTGTGTCAGAGTCAGTTCCTAGCCCTAAAAAGTACAATTAAACCACAGATTAAATATTACCCACAGAATGAATCCTACTCTGCCTCCACAAATTGGTGCCTCTACTCAGATCTGTTTCCTCAGCCAATAATTGAGCTGGGTCCACCTCTTTTTTTTTGAGAAATGTATGGTTAAATAGCAACCGCAATTAATGGTGTTTTGAAAGATAGATTATTACTGTAATTTCTGCTGACATTTTGTGTGCAGTATGTTTCTCTTTACTAATTAAATACTGTGAACTGTTTTCTGAGGGTTAATACATTTCACAAAATTTCCAATTTATAAATAAGTCAAATTCAGAATATTTATTTGTAGTTACGTGACAATGTAAACCAGAGATTGGATAAAAGAGGTAGACTGGATAAAAAGAAACATAGATCTTATCTACTCCATGTTTGGCAGTTGGCTGTGGAAAATATAATCCAGTCATAAATCTATGAACCAACCCTGAATTTCTATTGCATTACTTTTAAAATAATTGCAGCATTTTCACATCCCCTAAAATGTGCCATAAATCCATAAAAATTATCCATATGTTATATATCTAGGAATGAATTAATTACTTTTCACTGTACTGTAAAATACAGATAAAGAAACTCTACCCAGAAAGTTAAAAACGCCTTTAATAGATGCTTTTCCATATGCATAATAAGGAATTATTGCACTAAGGGATTATCTAAAAACTGAATTTATATGACAAACAGTTAAAACAGAAATTTAAACTGATGCGTCTCTCTCTCTCTAGGAGCTTTTTTGGGTGCTAATATTTGGGAACAGATGGAGTACAAGGTACTTGTGCTGACAAACCTGGCACAGGTTACACCTACTGAAAAGCCCAAATCTAGTGGTCCTCATCTTCCAATAACAGAGCTTTGATGAAGTGCTGAAATGCAATTAAAATGTAGTATAAAAAATATTTTTCTCATTTTTTATGACAGCAGCATGAGGAGTCTCACCTGAAAGGTCCACGCACCCTTTTGCAGTGTCAGTAAAGAAGACAAGACCTCTGACAGGGAGGAAAAGAAAGGAAAAGGAAAAATTTCTGGGAGAAACATTTAATTTCTTGTACAATCATGGAATTACTGAGGTTGGAGAAGACGTCCAAAATCATCCAGCCCAGCCTTTGACTGGATAACACCACACCCACCAAACTGTGTCCCAAAGTGCCACATCCACTTGGGTTTTTGAACACTTCCAGGGATGGTGTCTCCACCATTTCCCTGGGGACCCTGCAGCACAGACTTTTTCAAACTCACTGATTCTTTAAGTATTGAGATATTGGATATCCCTCTCCAGTGGAATTTCAAATTACAAATAAATAAATAAACAATTCAAAAAAGCAAACACAAAACTGGTATGTGTCTTTAAAGACAATTAGAAAAAAAATCAAATCTGCATGTTTCCCGTAGCCCATCTATTTAACCACATATTCCTCCAGTTGCCACTGCCCCATCTCTTGCCATCCAACACTTTTTGCTGTGCAAATTTTCTTAAAAGGAGACCAAGAGCTTTGTGAAAAACTGCAACTCTGAACAAGCTTGGCTTTTATCCGTTCATCATGCCAAGGTCGACAGCTGGAGCCCCCAAGCACAGCCAAGCTGAGGGATGCAGGTCTAGGTGATCACTCACCCTCAAAGGGCACAAAAATGCTGAGGAGGGGAGAGCAGAGCAGCTAAAAGCCCTAAAGTTTAAACACAGAATATCTGGAGGACAGCTGGAAAAGATTTAAGGAGTGTTTCACTCTCTCTCCAAGCAAGGGGTGCCAGCAAAAAACAAACGTAACTCCTTCTCTCGATATATTTTTCGTGACAAAAGCTGATTCTCAACTTGTGGATGTTTTTAATATTTAGACAGAAAATCCTAACTCTGAAAAGATATTCAAGAAGTGTTATGAAAATGGAAGATTGATATTTTCAAAGAACAGAAGGGACAAAGTTATGTGAAATCACAAAGGAGTGGGACTGATCCAAGACTAAGAGCCAATCCCCCCTCCCAATCCTGAGCTTCCCACTAAATCTTGGATATTGATGAAATTATGGTTGTGCCCTGAGACGAACATTCCTAATTAATCCCTGCACAGGGGTGAAAATTTGCAAAGGCAACACCAAGGCCAGGGTGAAACATGTGGAGGGTGAATATCCCTGCAATGTTTTCAAGATTTTTGAGAACACGCGGTATAAAAAGAAAGGTCTGACGTGAAAATGCTGCATTACAAGGAGTGCAAGACCTAAAGAAAATGGGAATGTGTCTGCTGTGACAGACAACTCATGTAAAGGAAAATCCAAGCTTTTGATGGGTAACCCTGTTTGGGAAGAGATTTTAACCGGGAATGAAGAGCTCACAGTGTGAAGTAGGACAAGCAGCCTCAATACCTTGGAGAAATGGTTTCAAAGAGCCAATGGACGGTTCAAGAGCAGAGAAACAAACCACTGATGAGTGACATTTATCAGTTCTGTGCCAAGTGCCCACACCCATACGGCGCTGGACGTGGACAAGGCCAGACTAGGTCAGCTGGTATTGTTTGGGCTGCCAGAAGCTGCCAGCGCTTCATACGTGCTTAGGATTGCACAAAAATGTCTTGGGCAGAGCCAGTGTTAAAACACTGAGACCTTCAGCTACAACTTAGGTGAGTATCTGGCCTTGTGAAAGAAGTTGTACTACAGCTTTATCCCAGATTTGTATCTTAAACTGGGATTTTAGAGGCTGCTGATGGCACGTGCACACCACACAGAGGTAACACCTCAAACTCCCTGTACACAGAGCCAGAACTTAGAGCAGAAACCACATTTGTGGGGCCAAAAAACCAGCACCTGGGTGAGAACATCTTACAGCTTCACAAACACCTTCACCCTGATGTAGTTTTATCTCTGTATTGCTCTCACCATGACAGAAACATGTGCAAGACGCTCTGTGAGCAGATCCTGACATCACCATGAAAATCCTTGATTTTTCCTCTATCTAGAGACCATTTTCTTTAATGGTGTGTTTGAACAATGCCAAGCACAGCTGAGGTCTCCTTGGTTGGGACCTTTAGGAATTCTTTCAGCACAAAGAAACACAAACAAGTAGCTAATAGCAATCTATCACACCTAAAATCCATCCAGCAATCGCTCTGTGGTGCAGCCCTGCCTTTTATGCGGTTTGTTAAATGTCTTGCACAGTGTGTGGGTGTTGCATAAGAAATAAATAATAATAACTAATATTTGTAATGCTTATAACAGTGACTAAACCACGAACATGCTGACTAATACTGTCTCACTGGCTGCCTCCACTGTCTGCAATCTAAATGCATTCAGCTCGGCTCTTTTGAAACCTGCTCTTTCTTATCTGAAAGAAGTCAGGGTTAAATTAGAGATTAGGAAAAAATTCTTCCCTGTGAGGGTGGGGAGGCCCTGGCACAGGTCGCCCAGAGAAGCTGTGGCTGCCCCTGGATCCCTGGAAGTGTCCAAGGCCAGGTTGGACAGGGCTTAGAGCAACCTGGGACAGTGGAAGGTGTGCCTGCCCATGGCAGGGGGTGGAATGGGATGGGTTTTAAGGTCCCTTCCAAACCAAGTCATGCTGGAATTTTATGATTCTCACACACAAAGTTACCAACCCAAGTGTAACACAGGAGAGACACTCCTACAGTGAGGTGATAATGTAAAAGAAAATTAAATAATGCTAATAACATCTTCATATGGACAAGTATAGTTTACAACAGGGCATTGTGTCACAACCAGCCAAGCCTTTGCACATGTGCTACCTTCATCTACTCCTTCCAAAGATGTTTCATTTAGCCAAGGAGTCAAATGCACGTTTCACCTTAGAAAGAGCCAGTCCAGGGATGGGCTTGTAGGATGATGCTTGTATTTAATGTGCTTGTGCTTTTTTCCAGTCCTATTTCATGTATCTACTCTTTCCCAAGGAGTTGGGGGACCTGCTTCTCTCTCCCTGTGCCTCCTGGGGCTGCCCTGGCTGGAGGGTGAGGCAGGTGAGCTTCTGGATATGGACTCTGAGAGCACTGAAAGCAAAGCAGATCGAGGGGAAAAGCAGAGGGAACTGAGGTGCAACAGCAAATTATTTACATCGCTACAAGGATGAGGAAAAGTCCAGAGGTTTCTGTATTGGCCGACAGCTTTGGCAATCAGAAAAGAGCAGGTGAGATGGAGGGACTCACCTTTGACTCCTGACTCATTGACAGGTCCTAAAGGATCTGTCAAACTGCTCTAAATCCACGTTCTGCAGCACTGATCCACGCGAGGCTGGGAGGATAAACCATGATGTGATTTGACACCTCTCTTTATGGCGGGTGGAACCAGGCCCCGGATTTTTAATACTAATGCTTTGGGACATTTAAAATCCACATGTGAGGCTTGGCTCTCTCCCTGCTGTTTACATGATAAAGTGACATTCTGATTCAGTCTAGCTCATCAAACTCATGATTTCAGAAGTTCCTCTAAACACGTCTGCAGCATCACGCTAACTTTTCAATACCTCCATGTCAATACATGCCAGTTGCTTAGGGTTATTTTTTTTTCCTCTTGGAAAGAAGGTCAAAACGGCAATGCAAATATATTAGGGGGAAAAAAACCGCATTCAAGCAACATTACTTGTTTCTGGAGTCAAGATGCCAGTCCGTCTTTAAATCATGTTGTTGAGTATTCAATTCACAAATACAATGAGGGTACTTTTAAATTTTAACTGTCATATTCTGTTATGTGGCCTGATGTTAAGTTGCATTATGCTAGCAGTGAATGGGATGGGACAGAGCATAATTCACCACATTATAAACAGCGTAACATAACTTGACAACTGGAATTCGAAAGGAGGAAATTCTTTAACCGTAGGATCGTATTGTATATTCCCATACATTTATAAACCCAGCAGCAAAAGAGCCAAGCAGAAAAGCTGATCATGTACCTATTGCCAAGAAACAAATGTTGTCTCGTTTGTGGGGCATGTAAATAATTTGGGGGAGTTTTCTTTACATTTTAATTTCCCGACTGCACAGCTGCCACTTTCCTTTCCGTGCTACTTAGGGAGGCTGGTGGTGGCATCATCTGAAAACTTTCGTACCTTACCCACAGAGCAGCATTCACTTTTACTGAAGCTGTTTTGTTTGCTCTCCTGGGCTAAAATAAAGAATGAAGTAACACATTTCTTCGACATGAATATGCTAACAGCCATAAATCTGCTCCCTGGCATTACTGTAGAACAAACCATAGTAAATGTTTAAAAATGTGCTCCTAAAATAAGCCCTGACTGAGCTTTGATGTCACTTTATTTAATTCACATTGGCATTGCATACACAGCTCAGTTTACCAGAGAGGATTCATTCTTTACTGAAGCATAATTACATTATCAGATATTCAGTAGAGGCCATAAACCACAAAATGGAAATTAGACTGTCAATGGCCATTTTATACTACAAGGATTATTGTATTTTAACGTTTGTGTTGTCAACCACTGTGCTGGCAATCTAGCATGTGGACCCCAATTTTCAACATCACTCTAACCTGAATAAAATTTAAATATATGAACACCAAATTGAACAATCAATAACAATCTTTTAAGCTATATAAGCTTCTGACTGGCAGCAAACTAAGCAATAGCACAGAGGCAAATCAATCAGGAAGCTCTGTTTTCCTCCCTAGTCCTATGCACTTCGGGCTGAGGGAAACTTATTTGGGGGCATTGTTTCCCAATCTCCAGTATAATAAAAACAAAAAAAAATTGAAAAGTAAGCTACAGCTTTCTCTCTGTTGCCCACTCGGATTGTAAATGGAATTTATTGCACGCAGTGTCCTCTTATAGATTAAATTAATGTTATTGTAAAGAGGTTTAATGCTCAAAGATATTTATGACTCATGCTGAGAAAGAAGCTGTACTCAGTTATGATGATTAATATAATTTTCCCAAGTTCTCACAGATGAAATTGCTCCATGTGCATATTTTGAGTACAAAACAGATAACCATAATTCTAAGAAAAGGCAGCCATGATTGTGTTATTGATGCATCATTTGGAATTAGCGAGTTGCTTGTGGAGCACATGAAATGTTTGTGCTGGATTTAGTTTCTGCTTGATAGGCGACGGGAGAAGCAACATTCACATCATCCCAACCTGTGTTTGTGGTTTTGATCTTGGCGTAACAAAAGTTAGTGCTTATAAAAAGTTCATTTTTACGGTCAACCACTAATAAGGCAGGCTGTGATTTAAAACTTATATCCTCTGTCCGGGATGAAAACTGAACGAGATAGGATTTGACAACTTCTATCAAGGAACTGAAGATTTACCAACTCCTCAGGCACACGGGTCAGAAAATGGTACAATTTCTGCATTGCTGCAGTTAAAACCTGGGAATGGATCACACATGTCTGATGAGAAGAGCTCTCCAACAGCTCTGCAAGGTCAGGGAGGATTAAACCGAACATTTCTCAAACCAAACATTTCCCAACACAAGAAAGATGCTGATCTGTTGGAGCGAGACCAGAGGAGGCCACAGAGGTGCTCCCGTGGAGCAGGCTGGATCCCCTCTGGAGCCAGGCTGGAAGGCCTGGGGGCTGTTCACCTGAGAAGGCTCCAGGGAGACCTCAGAGACCCTTCCAGTGCCTAAAGAGGCTCCAGGAGAGCTGGAGACGGACTTGGGGCAAGGGATGGAGGGACAAGACAAGAGGGAATGGCCTTACATTTGAAGGAAGGCAGGTTTAGATCAGATATCAGGAAAAAGTTCTGTACTATAAGGGTGGGGAGGCCCTGGCACAGGTTGCCCAGAGAAGCTGTGGCTGCCCCTGGATCCCTGGAAGTGTCCAAGGCCAGGTTGGATGGGGCTTGGAGCATCCTGTTCTAGGGGAGGGTGTCCCTGCCATGGCAGGGGGTGGAATGGGATGGGCTTTTAGGTCCCTTCTATCCCAAGGCATGCTGGGATTCTGTGGATTCTCTGATCTACACTCCTTGCCTTTTTCAGGGTCAGCCCTCATTAATAGGAAACATTACAAATGTTCATTTAACAACTTCCCTATTATGGACTAAACTTTACTATAACCAGATCGAAGTGCTGTGACCGTTACACACTCCAGTTCCAAACAGTGACATTTCTTTTCAGATTTTGGCTTTAATCTTTTTGTTGTCCTGTGAGAATAGCAAACCAGAGGCTGCGTAAAAAAATGGGGAAATTCTTTCTATTCAATAGACTGCAATAATTGAAGCCCATAATTTCTTGAAATAGAAATATGTCGATTCCCAGTATTTCACCTTCTTGTTGCATTTCTTTACATTATGCCTTAGAAGCTGGGAAGGTTGTTAAGCTCAATAAATCAATGTTAAATGTTACCTGAGTTGAAACAATTTTATAATTTAAGTTTGATGATATCATAAATGTTACAGACATTAGGGACTCAATACCCTTTCTGCACAAATCACACTTCCCAGCCTGGGTCAAAGAGGACAGAATTCGGTCTGAAAGTGCGGTGAACAACGTACAGCCACAAAGGGACTCATAAAATCAATGCCAAACAATGATGGGACTGATGCATATTTTAAAATAGCATTAAAAAGTGACAAAAAAGGTTTTTCCAAATTTTTCATACACTTCTGTTAAATCTCTGGCTTAAAAAATTTCTTTTTCCCTCTAAGTAATATTTAATATTATAACCAAGTTTGAAATAAATGTTTCTTCAAGGAAATACAAATATATTTCTCTCTCACTTCATCATATCATTGGCCCCATGCTTCAATTTCCAGAGCCCTT
The DNA here is from genome assembly GCA_013397565.1 of Ptilonorhynchus violaceus. Lineage (NCBI taxonomy): Eukaryota > Metazoa > Chordata > Aves > Passeriformes > Ptilonorhynchidae > Ptilonorhynchus > Ptilonorhynchus violaceus. Next base: position 216,064 of record VZRJ01001411.1, on the reverse strand, counting down.
TTGAAAACCACACACTCCAAGGTAATTGGTTTAATCTGGTTGTGGGGATTAGCTATTTTTACCTACAGTTACATATGAAATAATTATATATGAAATATTGATTGTTCATTAATGGGGGGGATATCTCCCTTAATGTATTTTGCAATAGTTCAGACTCCTGGAGTATGGAAACTCTGGAGAGGTCTAGGGAATTTTAACTAGCTTTTAAAGTTGCAAATGTTGTTTTAAATTGCTTGACATCTGAAGTCAATATGAAGGTGTTATATATATTAAAAAAAAAAAGACATAAAAATGCATTTCAAGAAAACAGCAATGTCACTGTACTCATGAATGTATGCTATAATTCTTAAAGATATTCCTTTTAATACCTAGTTAATTAAAATGAGAATATATCAGCGTTTACAAAGACATTCTCTCACACTGGCTTGTCTGGGAGCTGGTCTGTATTTGGGGTGCTCACGCTTATACATCATTCTAAATGAAAGAGTCAAATCATTTATGGTACAGACGCAAATAACAATAAACAAATTTCTACAATGATATCAAGTAATACAGACACCAGCTTTGACATATACAGCAATTACAGCTTCAGAAGTCAAAAAAATTTCCAACTCCCAAATCACTACAATCCAAAGACCGAATTCTAAATCATAGAATTGCGAAACAGGTGGATTTTAGTTCTCGGAGAGCAAGAGATGATTTGTTGTAAAGTGCATTATTTGCAGGCAATTTAAGCAGTCAAATTTGTTGGTGAAGTTTGAGAAACACTTGATCTGTCGATACAAATATTATGCTTTTGGGGAGGTTTGGATCACAGTGGGATTTCTGACATTTCACTAACATCCAGTAATTCCATCCTTACTAATAAAAATTTACAGAACTCGCAAAAACAACGTACAATAATCATGATTTTTATAGGACAATGTTGTGAAATGGTCAAAGTACTTCATGGACAGTAGACCCAAATGTGAATCCATTCAGCCTTAAAAAAGAAGCATTTCTGCTTTCCCAGCTCCTGCCATCTTAGGTCCTAACTCCCCTTCAATCACAAAACACCAGTTTGTCACCCTGGGAATAATTCACCCTGGTTAAAATGCTAAAAAGATTAAAAAGTTGGGGGGTTTTAATGGTGCTGTTTAAAACAGGTTGAAGTTCTCCAAAAGCACATTAAAAAATTCAAATAATGCACATTCTTCCAAATTCTTGCATAACCTGATTGCTATAGAAATCCATGCAATATATCAGTTTATTAGGGATCTATACATTGCATCCACCATTTTTCTCAAGACTTGCTATAGAAGACATTAATCCAAACAAAAATTCCCGGAAATCTTTATTTGCTCAACAATTTATTCCAGTTTCCATCCTCCTCCCTCTTTATGATAACTCTTGTCAGCTATCATTATAAGTGAACAACACAAAGGCTTAAAGACATACCCTCCGGTTAAAAATAAAAAAAAAATTAAAAAAAACCCCACAGCTTTCAAGTGTGAACCGGATTAATCACACATAATAATTATACAAAGTGATAACACTTATTATGAGATCACATAAACACCGTTAAACCAGCAGTGGCAGTAACCTTTAGGATGGAAAAATAAAGCCACCAAAAAGAATACAAATCAAAGTTTCTATTGGGAAGACTTCCTGGCTGAGGCTTCTCCCAAAGCCTTAATGAGAAGAATGTGCAGCGTTTCAAAGCAAACGACAGTCACAGCTCATTTACATGTTCCACACATCTTCAAAATGCAGCCTAAAAACCAGAGGAAAACAGGGGTGGGGAGAAATTCCTGGTCCCCAATCTCTCATCCCTCAACGATGCGCAAACCTCGTTCTCTAAGCCTGTTTCCTAGATCATCCATGTAATTATCCAGCAATTCCTACTCTCCATATTAGCAATTCTTTGTCAAGCTTCATGCAGTTCGAAACCAAAGCTTTCAAAGAGTATTTTAATTTTTTTTTTTTCTTATTGCATTAGCTGTGGCTTCAAACACATCAGCCTTTTCCCTCCAGTTGCTTTGTTTTTTCTTGAGAAACTCCACTCTCTTGAAAGTTTCGTTTTGATCTCATATTATCATTCATTTCTATAATTCCCACTAAGTATCTGAGGAATAGTTTCCAACAAATTCTTCATGGACAATCACACGTTTTTTAAGCACAAGCAAATCCTTGTGAATTCTGCTACCAAGGAGAAGATTTGCTACTCCAAGTCACTGGGTGAGCAGAAGATTGGGAGGTGCTTCCACAGTGGCAGAATATAACCCATGGATATGAGGGTAATTCAGGCCACAAACCTGTTAGAGCTTTCCCATTCCAGGTAGATCAGTGTTAGAAATCTTCCAAAGGTCCATGGGCACAAGTGAAGGGAATCACTATCTGGTTGACAGGGCAGGATCAGTCAAAGTTGGACTTGATGATCCTAGAGGATTTTTCCAACCAAAATTGTTCTGTGATTCGGTAAAGATCAAGATCAGGCAAAGGGGAAAAGTAGGAGAGCAGTAGATAAGGTTCAGAAGGTTAAGAAAGAGGGAATATAAGAAATTTTTTCTCTACATGTAGGTAAAAATTAAAAATTTCTTGCAATTTTTGAATCTCTGAATACATTCAAAGTGTAAACCCATAAGATTATTAAGCATTGATGAGAAGACAGATATATATATAGATAGATAGATATATAGATATATAGACACTAAGATAAAAGCAAAATAATTAGAGATGATAGAAAATTCAGCAGATCATGACCAGACCTGGGTTTAGGCAACATTTTCAGTATCACAGAGTGGAGCTTGAACCTGGACTGCCCAACATCACAAGGAGAGGTGGAATTGACGTTGGTGAAAAGAGGGGTCTGAGCTGCTGACAGAGCCTCTGATGAGAAACATGGCAAAGAAATCACAGAAATTCTCGGAGAAACCTTCATACCGAAAAAAATTCAGCAATGAAAGTACACCTGGCCTTGCTAAATGTCTGTATAAATGTAGCACTAAAATGAAGTGGGTTTAGTCTTCATATTAATTAACAGCATGTAAGAGCTCCTATAAGAAAAATAACTGCAAACATAAGAAGGGAACAGCTTGTTCATGGATTTTTTTTTTTCCTCTCCTCTTCCAAACAAGTGACATTTAGCTATTTGCCTATTGTCCAAGAAATTGTTTGGGATCATTAAATATATAAGGGGCTCAGATATCTATATTTTACCTTTATGTCAAATATTTACATGTCACGCACAGGACCTCACCAAGGAGTTGTTGTGATTAGTTGCCAAGAAGCATCAAGAATCAAACAGGATTGTTAGTGTTTAAGGGTTTTCCTGTTTATTTCTACAAACACACAGGATAAACACTGTCAGGCCAAAGTAAACTATAGAGTACACATTTTTTTCCAAAACTAATACCCTATAAAAGCCCAGGATGGTTGAAAACTGCATTTCAACCAAGTCATTCTGATGACTTGCGCCATGCGTGAAGGCTCAAGGATATTTCATAACCCAGAGACTCTGTTAATTAATCAAAATTATAATTAAAAAGCCACCCTTGGTTTAGAACTAATAGTCGATGAAGTTTCTCTTAAACACATCAAAAATGTGGTCAACATTTGGAACTGATCAAAGTAAGTTAAATAGATATGGGATATAGTTTTATGAAACAAAACCTCAAATTCAGGTTAGATTGAAAGGAAAAAACAACAACCCAGCACCACATATGTACAGTATCATAAAATCTGAGGCACCCCGCCAGGGACGGAATTTTGAGTGACATTCAAAAGATTTTCATTAAAGTATCCATTTGTTTCAGTCATTTGAGAACTATTTAGTCACTTAACTCTCCCTGCTGAATTTTTTTCAGATGCCAATTCACAGAGAAAATTCATTCCAACCAAAGATAAATCCCTACCTCCAGTGCCAAGAGTTTTCCTGCCATAGACAATTATTAGTCTAGAGGGGACTTTTTCTTTCTTCTTGAAATTTAGCTCCTTCTAAGAAACCTATGTTAAATTAAGTACTTCATTAAACTGACAAGCTGGTAAGTCTACCTTTGTGCTTTGTTTCTTCTGAAGCAAAGTTAAAGAACATATGAAATGGAAGAAATGTTCATATCTAGAGATCAGTAAAGGATTTGTTCTTCAACTCAGTAGCTAGAATGGCAAAATGGGGTAAAAAAAAGAAAATACAGTTTAGGTCAAACAAGCACTGATTTTATTAATTGTTTTGAGTTTTTTTTTAAATATTCAAAACTAAAGCATTTATTTAATAATGGATCACACACAATTATATCTCCTGTCTTTCTGTTTTCTATTGTTAATTAGTGCACATGGTTACCCATGAAAGCATTGATTTCATCCATGCTTGTCCCCTGTGCTCTGCCCTGGTGTGCTTTAAGTGACCAATTTATTATGAAACATCTGCAAATTTCCTCTGAAATAAACTACAATAAAAAGAGCAGAACAGAAAGTTCATCACTTTAGACACTGAAAATTGAATGGGGGAATAAGGATAATTGATCAAAATTGCACAGAATTGGGTGCAAAGGACACAGAAATTGGTTTGCTGGGAAGTTTTCAGACAATCATCATATCCTTAAGAAACAGGATAGTCCAAGTAATAAAGATATAGTACCAAAAAAGAGGAATGTTATAGTAGTCTACTAAGCACAGGTAGAAGATTTATTTAGTTAAATACATAATGTAATATATGTTCCAGTGAGGACTAATTGAAGTGTAATTTAAGATATAAAATTATGGCTAAAAATTGTAAGGAGGAATTTGAAAACAAGATTTTGCTACATAGAAACTTATGTAGAGCAAGAGCCATTCTCCACATGGCAGTACAACACATATTAAAAGGAACCTTGAGGGGTTCATGAGATGTATTTCCTTTTTCCAAGATGTTTATGGCACAAATAAATGCTTCAGCATTTGTGGCCTCTTCTTTGCATTGGAATTATTGCATATCAGTAAAAAAACATTGGTAGGACTGCATTTTGTGTTGATCTTTACATCTAAAAAACTCATTGCCATATCATAAGAAAGGATCTTGAAGAAAAATTTGGTATTTTTGTCCCACTGGCATCACACTATTATTGCATGTCAAGGAGGAAGGGGTGGGAGGGTATAATTTTGCTCATTAATTTGCCAATTTGTTAATTTTATGAAAAAAATTCTCTCAAACCCAAATTCTGACAAGTTCAGGAGATTCATCCATTTGTTGGCTTGGAAAGGTTTGCACCAAAAAGCAAGAGCAATGAATTGTTGGTTTAGATGTTGCCAAAATAAGCCTTTGCAGGCCAATGTGAGAGCCTGTGTCAGTCATGGAAAACCCCATTTTAATGCGGATGATCTCCAGGTCCAGCTCAAGGAACCCAAAGTGAGTCAACATCACCACAGAACCCACAAACCTTGTGCTCAAACCCCATCCCAGAAAGGCCCATTCTGTGTCCTGCACTATTCCAGAATTGTCATTAATAGAGAAATTAATCTTCCTACATTTTTCTCATAGTAGGGGCAAATAGATTAGAAACTTGAGGAAAAAAACCCCCTGCGGACGAGTAAGATTTAAAACAAAAATAGGGTTTGGTCCTAAATCCCTCACATGCCTGGAAATCCCACTGCACTTTTCCCATCTTGGTGCTCAATAATTAGTCATTAACTCCTGTCCTGCGACGAACAGGACACACTCATCTCCCACTTGCTTGACAGCATTGGGCTCGTGTTGATTATTTTAACAGACTAATTTAATTCAGGTTTCTGCAGTTTCTCTAGGAATTTGCCAAGCAGAAATTTATCAGATTCCATATAAATCTATGTCAGGGGGAACTCTAATGGAAATGACTACATTAAGAATTCAGGATTGGGCCCTTAATAGCTGCTATAATTTATCATCTTTTTAATATGGAGAGATCAGTAAAATGAAATATTCTAAAGACATAAAAGTAATAACCCAATCATTTAATATGAAAGAATAACTAGACAATACTGCCTTGAAGAACTATAGATAGCCTGACAGAAAGGCACTGGATAGAAAAGCCAGAAAAGCATTGGTAATAATTCCAGGGAAATACTGTATTCCTGTAAAAAAAATCAATGAAAAGAAAACAAAACCATTCCGTTCTTCCATAACCCGGTACTTTTTTGTAGGCCTTCAGATAGCTTTGGGGGCATTTCCTGGACAGAAATCATTATCCTGGCCCAGAATGTGGGAGGGAGAGGGAAGATCCTGGCCAAAAGCAGAAAGAGATGAATTCCTCAGGAAAATTTACAATTTTGATAGGTTATGAGCAAGAAAAATGCATAAATTTGCAGTAGGTAACTATTAGCTGTATTTTCATCTATAGCCTTTATAACTCCATAAAAACATGTTTTGAAGGTAATATAACCTAAATAATAACTCGGAATGAAAGCAGAAATGTATGAAAATGAGAGGCTGTCACTTCAGTCATAATATTAAAACTAAATACGAATTCTAATAAAAACTAAAACAGCCTGGTTTACATTTGTACCAACCCACTGCACTGCTTTCAACCAGAGATATCAAATCCCTTTGAAAAGGAGATTAATACTTACATCCTGCTTTTATCTCCAGGGAAACTGAGGCTTGGAAATTTGTCTCCAGTGGTCTTAGAGGCCAATGGCAGAACCTGGAAGGTGAGCAGCCAAGGAAGCTGGATCTTGGAATAGGTGTCAGTGGGAGGGGGCACGGGAATGTGCTGCAGGTGTGGGTACACCCTGAATAGCATCTGGTCACTCCATCTTTGTGATTTAACCTCAGATTTATTTCCTTTCATCGGGGTCTGCTGATCCCCAACCAAGAATGGAGAGCTGAGTTTCAAAGGTCTTTTATTCTTGTGCGTTTTGAGTGGTCATGACATTCCTGAAGCTTCTCTGCAATGTAAAGATGAAAATCTCTGCCCCTGCTGCCGTCAGAGTCTGAGAAACTTCCAAGCACCACCAGATTTCCATTCATAAGGTGGGATCTGGCCTTAAATGTCATCAAATATAAAAAAGGTGACTTTTTCCTAGTGGCTGTTTACAAAAGAGAAGGTCCTTTCCAATGTGGAGTGATAAAGGATAAAGATTTCAAGTCAAATTTATTTAAAGGCTACAAACATTTCTTAAAGCACAGCACAGAACAGAAAGGAAAGGCCCTTTTTAGTTTTTTTTTTCCTGTGATAGGAGACTACCATTTGCCTTTTTTTAGTATTACATGAACTGTGATAAATTCATCTTTATTTGCCAAAGAAAAAAAATAAAAACCCTCACCCAATTAAACGTGTGTGTGCTCCATGCCCGCTGCTACAGGGGCAGGATGCAAACTTCCATCTGTGACTGCCAAAAAAAACTGGTTGTGTAGCTCTGGAGATGCTTTGCTGAACTCCAGCAACACCATTTAACAATTTAGCTAACAGATAAAACCAAAAATGCTGCTAATTCCCGTTTGTAATACGCTAAATCGCCTGCAACTAATTTAAACAATGAGCCAGCCAGGCTGCGAGCTGTTATGTGTGGCCAGTTGAGCAAAATATTTTATTTGCCATCTCTTCATAAGCATAGATTAGCTCCTAAAATCTGTTCTGCAGGTGGACAGCCCGTGAGGCCTCAGAAGAGTTAAATTCTGCAGAGATTTCCCCACCTGAACTTGCCAAACTTGCCATTTTCTGATAAAATACATTTTTACATAGGCAAAACTTTTTTAGTTTCAAGATGCACGTCTTTCTTTTTTCCTTTTTGATTTCCTTCTAAAGCTTGAAAGTTTCCTTTGGATTAAGGTATTTCTAAAGGTATAATGAAAGCACAACCTTGAAACAACAAAAAAGCCAGGGCCTAGGATATGCTCCGGTTGCTTCCTGCAATGCTAAAAAAAAAATTAGCTCAAATCCCAAGATCCATCCTCAGGAGCTTAATTGCTTCAAAGAATAGGAATCTTGTCAAATTCAGTCCAAACAAACATAATCAGTAGCTTTCAAAGCTCGTTTGACATTGAGGAGGCAGAGAAAACAACACAGGAACCAAAGAAACACACATCGATGGTCTGTCAAAATTTTTTGTTAGACATGATGCTATTATCAAGGCACATCAGGATGAAATAAAGTGACCTAGCTGACCACGGGCTTACAAATGTCTTGGGAAGGAAGGGAAAACGGTGAATCAAAAGGTAGCTTTGTTGAACGTCCCCCCAGGCCTTCTTATTGACAGGGATGACAATGGTCCCAAGATGCACCATTATCTATGACCAGCAAGCAGACATCAAATGCTACTGAGCTGTCTCTGTCAGAATAGAAAATGCTGCTCAAAATACACAGGGCTTGTTACATTTTGTTCAGCAAAGGTTTGTCAAAAGCCGGGGTCACTCTGTGTGTGCACTGCCCTGAAGGGTAATTTTAAAAGGCAGGAGAGATGCACTTGATTCTTCAGTGTTTCTCCTGGAAGGAGACTTGGAGTCTGTGGATGGCCAAAATGTTTTGAAAATCAAAGAGTGACTCAGAAAAAAATAAAGGAAAATAAAGTAAAACAAGGGTAATAGATGTTCGCTGCGGCCGTGTTGTTAGAAGGCAAACCACTTTTCAAAATAAACAGGTTGGGGAATTATTCCCATATTTAGAGGTTTTTTCAATAAAAATTGAGTCGATTTCTAATACATCAGGGGTGGGTGCTACCGTAGAGGGATGACTCAAATTGTAGTGGATAAGTACACCCTCTTCAAGTATCTGTGTTGCACCATTATGCAGTTAATTGCAGTAAAAATATTTATACTGGCGAGAAAAGAATTGTTAATATGGTACCCTTTGGAAAGAAAAGAGAGAGGCTGTATATACAAACTCCAACCTCAGAAATGTTTGGGTAAACTTTGCTGTTCCATGAACATCTGCTAAGCACACACGGAGGGACCAAAGTCCAAACGCACCCCACTAATTGACACAGGAATCTTTGTTTAAGAACTGTGCGGCTAAAAAAAACTAAACCCTAAAACAAAACAAAACTTGAGGGTGAAAAGAATATTTTGGTGGGGGTGAAAGGAATTATTGATACAGATAAGGCATTATGGAAGTTGTCCAGTCCCTCTTTCTTATGGGTCAGCTCTTCCTTTCTCACTTCGTGGTCATTTCCAATTTACTGAGAGAGCAAAAAAGGAGACACAAAAACTCCCCAGTGCTGCCCTAGAGAGACCAGGAAACACAAAGTGACCCTCCACTGTGAACTTTACAGTCACATCCTGCCCTGAAAGCGTTAATTTAATGCCATCTGAACCTTTCTGGCCGTGCCCCCCATACCTGGTGCCTCGTAAGGGTCTGGTGCTCCCCAGCTCTGCTGCTCATCCCCAAAAACTGTGTGTCCTGAAAGCATCGTGTTCCTTGCCTTCAGCCCTCAGCTATCCAGACCCATTTCCCTGCTGGCTTCTGCTATTGATTATTGTGACTCCTCAGAGCATGTAATTGTCTTGTTTTCTTTCTTTCTTAAGGATTAAATAACAGAACAAAAAAAAATATATGAAAAGAAGAACCCAGTTACAGCCTTTTACTTCAGGTTGGCGACTCCGAGGTAACAGCTGATGCTCCACTGTCCATACCCCTGTGATTTTCAGGACAGAAATTAGGATAATAGTCTATCAAATGTACTTTCTCTCCTCCTAGGCCAATCTCAAGATGATAGATACGATCCTTTTGCGTCTCATGGGATGTGCTCTTTTGTCCCCAAACACAAGGCTATTAATTCAGTGCAATAGTTTCTTTTTCCTTGCCCTGGAAGTCACAATATGCTGTGAGTAAGGCTGGCTTGTCTCTCCTCCTTTTGGAGCACTCATGAGTGCCCTGAGAGGCTTTGCACACCAAGGATTTGCCCACCACTACTGCTCCAGTAATTTCCTCAAAGCCTTTATGCCTTCCTCCTTGCCCTTTTTTTCCCATTACTCACCATTTTCGTGGACTCATAAAGGTCTAATTTTCAATGGGGATGGAGTGGTGTCCTTGGGTTAAATACTTCTATTTTTTTCACCTGTCAGTTATTGATATAGACATAAAAAAAAGGGGGAAAAAATAAAAGAAAATTAATATGTTCCTCATCAGTAAATTCAACAATTGGTTAAAACATCTGCATTAATATTCTTGCACATCCCAGCCCTTAAAACCAGGATATCTTCCCGGTGACTTCCGTGCTGTAATACTCCGTGGGAAATTTAGAGCTTGAAGGTATCTTTAGCATTTTGACATCAAAGCCTTCACAGAAAAGCAGTTGCCTGATGCCATCTGGAAGGAAAAGAAGGCACAAATCTATCTCCAATCCCTTTTGCCCACCATTCAGTCCTGCGTGAAACAGCTCCCTGAGAGCAGAGACACTGGACCAAATCTGACAGACAACCAAAGGTTGTCTCCTGAGCCAGGTTTCAGATGTACCATGCAGGCAAAAGAGTTTGCAAACTGTAAAATTCTATAAAATCCTATTTGTTAAATAAACCCTGTTCTACTCATCACATGACTCGTTTCCGTGATTTCTGACCACGAGAGCATCCTTAGCCTCCTTTCACAGTATTTCACCTTTGTTTAGAATCAAATTAAATTGTGAAAAAAATATAAAGGCAGCATCAACTCTACTTAATTGCTGTGCATCCCCAGGGTGGTCAAGCAACCTGAGGCTGAGGGATCTGCCTCACACACGAGTTTACACTGGGTGTAATGAGGTAACACTCGTGGGTGTGACATTCCCACTTTCCCACTCCAAAATAAGGAGCAGGACATCACCTCTGCCTTGTTGCCCTCGGCAAGAAATTTTGAGCAGCACCTGTGATTCTCCAATATGGGCCTGGCCCTGCAATAACCCTTTTAATTTCTGACTTACAGGGGGCTTACCATTAATGACAGCTACGTTCTTGCTCCAAGGATAGACACCAAGCAAACGAGGGTGATTGCAGATGTTTAGGAGTAAATGTGAAAGGAAAGGAATGAGCATTAAAAAAAAAAAAAAGGGAGCGAGGGAGTATTGATTCAGTGTGACTGATGTGAATGAGTTAAATGATTGACTATGAAGTGTGAATTCAAATTTACTGTGAATGGAATTTACTGTGAGTGGAACAGAGTATGCATGACCATGACTGAGTGTGACTAGGTATCATTAGGAAGAACTAAGCGAATATGAGTGGAAAGCACTGATTATCTCCCCTGTAATCTATAAATAAACAGTATTGCAGGAAGTTTTGAAAAATGTATTTAATAAGGGATTTCCACTGCCTGAATAAACTTGCTGAGGCCAGACAGGCTGATCTGGAGGAAAATGTATCATTTTACTCAGAGGTCTGTCATGTAATAATATGTGAGCTCATATCTGACAGGAACAAAATAGGCCTGAATTTGCAGCAAAATGGAACTGCTGGACTTATAATAAATGTCTTTCCAATTATCAACAAACAAATTTACTAACTCATATGATGCCAATTATCCTCTGCTCTCCTTATGGGTATTTTCCTAACATACATGTTTAAATTCAGAAATATGGACATTCAGGACCTGCAAATTTGGGGACTGATGCTGCCTCCTGCAGATCAATATAATAAAGTTTTCTTAGCACAAAATAACTGTCCTTTGGCCCAGTGACCAAATAACTAATTTGCACCCTTCTGCAGAGTTACAGAACTGAGCCTGGAGTCGCTCCACTTTAATTCAGTGAGAGCAAAGTTTACATCCCAGGATCTCAGACCCCACACACATAAAAAATATTGCAATCTGTATTCAGCTGCTGCCCTTTCCCCACAAATATCTCTGCTTACTTCACTGAATTTTAGCACAAGTCAGAACAACGGAGCCTTTGTCCCCAAAGGTCTGTGCACGTAAATGTTGATTTTAAAGGTGGATTAAAGCAATGACTAAATCCCAGAGCCTCGTGTAACAAACATGAGTTTTACCAATTGCTTCAGCTTCTTTGCCTTAATTAGGTAACTTCTTTCCCCTAAATCTTCTGCATTCATTACCAATCAAACATTCATCAGAATTCATGGGAATTTTTTTTTGTGTCCACCTCTACAACCACTGAAGAAGACAAGAGGAAAACATTGGGCGTTGTGTTTAGAGTAGAAAACCAATAATCAAAACCAAATAATGGGAGAGAGCAGAGAGGCCATTTCAACTGGAGAAATATTCTTGGGAATTTTCTTGGCAAACCTGCTCCTTTCCTCTGCTGATACACCGGTGTTTCATTTACTGGAGTGCAGAAATTCCCCAGAATAGTTTGAATTATCTGGTCCTTAATCTCAGCCATGCACATGAGCATCCTTGAACCCTGTGGTTCTTGGAGTTAGAGGCATTTTAAGCTGATGTTCAGTGGATTTACATCCTTAGAACTTGACAGGCTTGAAGTTACCTCTGACAATTAACAATGGCCAAGAGTGTGGCCCAAAATTCTGTATGAGCCTTTGTTTGCCATTAAATTTTGGGTTTAGGTGCATTTCCCTTTTACAAAGACTAGGACACAAGCTGTTACTGTTTTACTTTTGTTACCTGACCAGCTCCACAATGAATAAATTATTCCTTTTGAATCTTCTTGGGCATCAAGAAACTCCTCAAAATTGTTGGCACCATCACCTTACAATGAGTTTGTAGAATATGCAACAGAACTAAAAAAAAAAAAATTCAATAAAGTAAAAAAAAAAGGGTGATGGAACATACCCTAATCCATTAAAACAAAGAAAATATATTTCTTGAGATCATGAAACCTCTTTGTCCTGTCTTGCTTACTCTCCTCATGAGTCAGGTCAAAGCCAGGGTGTCTGCACAGTCTGAGCAATCCTCTCTGGATGTGCTTCTCCCCAGCAAGACAGAAAAGCATTGACAGGAAACAGTGGGGGATTTACACCCCTCGTGCCAAAGCTGCACATGTTCTGTCGATAAATGGAAGACTTAATTCTTCAGGATAGCAATCCAAGCATTTTAAAGGATTTCCTAATGAGGTAAAATTCATTAATGAGATACAGCCAAAAAAAAAAAAAAGAAAAAAAAACCCACCTTTTTCACTTGGAATTGCAGACATGCAGAGTAAGTAAATTCCAAAATTTTTCACGGAATTATATGATAGAAGAGGGTAAGAATGAGATTATTAAGACTTTGCATTCTTTTACCCACTCACTATGAAAACCTATTTATAACAGCTATGCTGAGATACCTTTATTGCTACAAAGGACTTGCTATTAAAGAAAAACACAATCAACATCCTTAGTTTTGCTTCCTTACACTGCAAAATTGCTAATGAAAAGATGTCCCAGCTTTTCACCTTTCCAGAATCCCTTTGATCTGGCCTAACCCCAAAACCACTGGCCACTGCAAAGACAGGCCTAGACTCATAATTCCTATTTATTCTCTATGTACTTCTTGCACCTTCCAACCGTATTCCAACAGCTCAGAAGACTTGGGTGGGGCAAAATCCATGACCCATGTGCCCTCTGATGATGAATAGAATCATTCGGTGGTGTGGGTTAAGAGGAACCTTAAAGATCATCCAATTCCAACACCCCAAAATGCATTCCCACTCTTAATTTTATCCTAGGAACACAGGGGGGTCTGTCTGGTTTTTTCACATTTTTTCTACCTCAAACACGGTGTCTCATTTCTGTTTTTCTGAACAAACATTTGCTGATTGTACAGCTCACAGAAAGGTATTGAGTGGACAATTAGCACTCAATATGCTCAAAGATTTTATTTTTCAGCTGAGCCCCTGAAGATTGAGCCAAAGGGAAGATTTTTCACCGCTTTCTTCCCTCCTACCTACCGGGACCACGTCTGAACCGCACGTCACGTCGATGAAGGCCGAGGTTTCTCGTTTGCAGCAGGACAGAAGGGAAGGATGCTCTGGTAAAAGCACAGTTACAGGCCATTTTCAGCAGTCAAACCAAATCTGACACACTCAGGGATGGGTATGGCCTCAGCAAAGCCAGGTTGTCTGTTCACCTCACGTTACGCTCCGGATTCTGAGCGTAGCTTTGGGTCATCCTGCTTTATTTAGCTGCCGACAGAAGGGCTTTCACCATTGTGGATCCAGGCAACTGTCTCTGGAATTGATCTCATTAGCAAAGTTTCCAAAGGAAAGGAGATTAGAGAAAGCAGCTGATTTTCTTGACTCGTACTGGTATTTCTGTGGCAGCGCAGCGACTTCATCTCCCTCAAAGGCATTGGTTTCAGGTCACATTTTAACTGTAGTTTAGTCCTCGAGTAATTCAGAAGACAATCAAGGATTAGTGACCACTCTCCCCTACAACAAAGCAAATGTTCAGCATGGTCAAGCCATAGCTTTTTATGAACGTCATTTTTTTCAGAGGCTTTGTAAATAAAATTCCAAATAAAGACAGTGTTCTGGATTTAATGCACACTGTAGACCTCCAGGTTAGGATGACAACAACCCAGGATGCACATCCAAAGATAAAATTTGCCCCCTAAACTTGGCAGATGGAGTCCAAAAAGTTTTCAATGTCAGAAAAGAACTGCTTTCCTTTTAATACTTCTGGGATGCCAAGGAATAGTTAATTCTGTATATATTTGGAGCAGTATTTTAACATGCATTATTATTTTAATATAATTTAAATATCTGTAAAAAACCCTAAAGCTTTCACAGGAAAATCATTTAATAAAATGTAAAGAAATTATTTAATTTTGTAATTGGCAAGTTCCGGGTTGTTTTATTTTTCCAAAGATAATCCTGTCGAAAGTCAAAGCAGGAACACCCTGGACCCACAAAGAGGAGGAAAGGCAACGATCTCGATGTTTCCCAAGCAGAAGTTTGAGCATGGGGCACGGCCTGGAGAAAATTAATGTGTCAATTCTGAGGATTCCCTACTCCAAATCTCCTGGTTGGGAGAGAACTAAGGGGCTCAGCAACATCTACAAAGCAGCTGTGATGTGCTTCTGCCTCCGTGCAAATCCCCGTCCAGGCAGGCTCGATGCAAGGGTCCAGATTTGGCCAGCAGTCATTATTTTTGTCTCCAAATCGCAACAAATTTCCCTGAAGTCACATTCAGAGTCGAAGCTGTCATCCCCAAGGAGAAAATCGCTGTAGTTTTTGTCCTATATATGCACGTTATATAATTCTGTTATCTCTGGGGCCTCTCTGGCAAACTTTCCACCGTTCTTTCTCTGTTAGGACTCGAAGTTATCAGAGTCAGAGTTCATTTATACTTCTGATCGCTGGCTCCGCGATGTCCCCAGGGTTGGGAAGTCTGCTATGGCAGAACAGAAACATAATTTTATGGCCCCTGTATTCTAATTCATTTAATTAGGGGTTTTCTTGGATCTCTGGAGGGGTGTGTCCTTTCATGTTTAGAGGTTTCTGTGGAAAATCTATCTCCATTCCAGAAAGTCTCGGGGAAAGTTCTCCTGCAAGTGTGGATCTTGTTTGCTCTCCAGCAAATTAATATTCATCGCATCAGGAGCAGAATGCACCTCTCCATCTTCCCTTTGCCATTATTAGTTAGGAGGAAGAATTATTGCACAGCAACCCACAAAGAAATGCACATAATTCAGATACACCAATAATGGGGGGAAAAATTAAAAGAATATGGCATATAGGAGACCCTGACTAAATTTAAATCTAAATGGTTAAAAGAAGGCGACTGATAAGAAGAGCTCTAATTAAGAAACATCTCAGTGCTAAAAACATGAACTTTTACACTTATTTCATACCTCAGGCAGAGCTCAAGCAGAGGTAGATTGTATCTCCTTTAAATAAATGAAAGAGGGAAAAGAAATATATTAATCTGCATTGTAGTAAAGCTGATGCGCCCCGAGCCGAACTTCCAATTCATTGTGCGACGTCCTCCACACACACACGGCCCGGGCAGCTCTGCCTCGAGAAATTCTCAGTCAAACCAAGAAAAAGGGAGAGAAATAAAGTGTTATCTTCATCTCACAGAGACGTGGGGAGGTTGCATGATTTCTCCCAGCTGATGAGAGAATTCTCCGATAAATCCAGATCTGATTTTTGGGGGTTTGTTTGCTCACCCAGCGGTGGACACATGTAGAGTGAAACTGAATCCAAGGTTTTTTCCATGTTGCCTCCAATCTGATGCACGTGAAAAAAAGGAAAAAGAAGAGGGATATCCTACCCAAATATTTAGTATTTCAAGTGTAACGATGACAGCACAAGTAAGTGCAGAAAGGAATGTCGCTGTGCACTTCCTATGTGTGAAATAGAGCACATAATCTGGAGCAAACGAAATTATTTTAAATGGGAATTATTTTTTAGGAAGCAAATCAGTAAAATAATTCCTGAGATCTTATAAAAAATATAGTTTCAAACCAAAATATTTTAAATACAGAAAACTGTAGGACAACAATTGAAGTCAAATATTTCACTTAATCTTACAGTGATTTTTTACCTTCCATTTCTGTGAGAAAATAAATAACAAGAATGCAAAAGTCATAATTTAAAGTGTTTCACTTGTAATTTTTTTTTTTAAGAAGCTACTTGTGAAACTCTGCTTTGAGAGCTATGGGAATGAAAGAATTTTTAACAATCCAGACATGCATGGCAATGTCTGCCACCCAAAACCTCAAGTGTGTACTCTAATGACTTCCTGCAAAAATCATCCACTAATTTACTATTAATGAGTGATAGTGTTTATACACTTAGCTAAGTGGAAAGTGATTTTTTTAAGGATATTGTAGTCTCTTCTTTCAGTCACCACGATACAATTACAGACAGGAGAAGGCTTTTTAAATCAGTTACAAATCACAGCTGGTCCTGTTTCTTGTGGTCGTCCAGACCACAGCATCTACAGGAAAGATAATTAGAACAGTCCAATCAGAGAATCATAGAATTATTTGGGTGGAAGGGATCTTAAAGATCATCTCATTCCAAGCCCCTGCCATGGGCAGGGAACCTTCCACTAGACCAGGTTGTTCAGACACTCACCCATCCCGGCTTTGAACTCTTCCAAAGTTGGTATGAACTTATTTATCTCAAAAATGCCACAGTGTTATCCTGGAGCGTGAATTAACAGCAGCTGTGAGTTACTTTATTCCTGACATTCTCAGGATAGGAAAAATAGCAAAACACAGGACAACCTCATCACTTTTTGCTGGCCAAACCTGTCTTGGTTCACAGGGCAGGTGAAACACAAATTGCCTCTGGCTGCCAGTACAAGTGGTGGTAACATTCCTATCGAGATTGTTAAATGGGAAAAGAAAAGGAAACATGGAAAACTGGGAAGTTCTGAATAAGGATACCATGCTAAAATTCCTGTAGAAATAAACCTGATTCTTCTTATCTATCAGCATCAGGAAAACTCCTCCAGGGTGCTCTCATTAAACACTCACAACTAAAGAAATATTCTGTGGGCAGGGAGAGTATCTGCAGCTTTCCTACACCCCTCACACAACCAGAATCAAAATTTATCTAAATGTCAGGATGCAGAAATACCACTCATCATTTTGCCTTTGTTTGGCAAAATAGTAAGAGGAAACTGCAGAAAATGTTAACTGGAGAAATGAGAAATATGCAGCTTTGTCCTTTTTTAGCACATTTACTGGAGCAATGAATCCAAACAGAGATTTTGGAGTTTGACTTAAACAAAAAAAAAGCTTTTTATCATTTTTTAAGTCATTCAATAAAATAAGGGAAAATATTGCATTTTTAATACTAATTTTTAATTCTTTTATTCTGGGTGCCAAAATCTTATTATTTCTCCACTTATATAGACATATATATCCCTTTATGTCCTCTACCCTCATAACGAAAATTTGCCTTTCATTTTGTTTTATGCCAGATTTCAATCATCACTGTGATGTCAACCCAGCCAAGGGGAATGCATGGGCACAGAACTACATTTATTTTTACCTATTCCCGTGTTACAGCCATGCAGGCACCATTCAAGACATTCTAGAATCTCATTCAGCTTGTGTCAGCTCCCTGCTATGCCAAGGCTCTCAGCCTTTCCAGGGCCCAGCATCAGCTCTGCTACTGAAGCCAGAGTGAGACAAATGGCTATTAAAGCTTTTTGATCATCATGACTCCTTTACATCCTTATAAAATCATCTTAAACTCATTTCACTGGGAAAATCCTTCAACAGCTGTTTGTGTTCCTGAGGTAGATCACAATCCGCCCCACAAGCATAGAATCCTGGAATGGTTTGGGTTGGAAGGGACATTAAAGCTCTTCCAGTCCCACCACCCTGCCATGGGTGGGGACACCTTCCACTATCCCAGGTTGCTCCAAGCCCCATCCAGCCTGGCCTTGGACACTTCCAGGGATGTGTCCACGCCCTCTGTGAGTCTTATGAGTCAACTTCTCATGATCCCTTATGTTTCAACATGAAACACTCTTCTGTTCAAGTTCCTTGGCTGGTGTCAGGTAAGGAAATTGAGGAGAAATAACCATCCCTTTTCCACTGCTGCCCCACTGACCTTGGGAGTAGATCTCCAGATGCCATTACTGGATCCATGTGCTGTGGCTGTGTCCCTGCCATGCAGCCAGCCAGGTGATCCAAATGCTGACTGTTACTACAAAAGGAGCTAATCAAGTTGTCCAGCAAGATCTTCCTCTCCTGTCAAGAAGAATGCCTCACTTTGCTGTTATAAACCAGAAATATTCACAGTACGGTGCTTACAGCCAAAATATGACAATTTAGCATAAAGTTTTTAGGTGCTTAATCATATATCTTAATAAAAAATCACACATCCGCTGACTAACTGAGACAGATTCTGATTGCTTGTCTTTGAGGGAATGGACTGCTTTAGAAAATTATTTGGAGTAGTCTACTATTGTACCTGTCATACACTTTTAATTAAAAATGTATTGATGCATGACTAAATTGTGCACAGTGAAAAACAGACCTATTTTAGCTCAATTGCAATAATGTCCACATAACCCAATGAAGAAGCCCATACAATTATAACAGGAAGACAGCCCTGGCACGGTTATACATTTTCAGGTCAGATGTATATTCCGTGGAACCAATCATCACAAATCAATGTGGCCTCAATCAGCACAAATGAATTTACTAATCTACTCTAAATACCTGCAATGAAGTCATTGCACTAATCTATTGTAAATTAAATATGTGGCGAAACGAAGGCAGAATAATGATTAACATTACTTTATGGAGTATTTCTTGACAAAGTCTGCTAACTGAGGCAATCTACACCCAATATCTGAATACAAGAATCACATGCAGGCAGGAATACATTGGTTACAGATAGAAGGCTGAAATCAATGCACAGTTGACCAAAAACTGCCTCTTGAGGACTCTGCTAAAGGAATATTTAGTTTAGACTGACAAGAGGTAAATGGGTTTAGAAGAGAAAGAGTTGGAATAAAAGAGTTATCACATGGCAAACACCCTCCACCCCTATTGCAGTGTCCCAAAGTTTATCCCTAAATATGGAATCTGAATTCTTTTTTAGATCTTTTTTTGACATAAAAGCCGTTAAGGTAGACATAACAATACTTGTTTGGAGCTTCTTGAGAAAGTATTGATAAAAGTGTTTAATAATGAAACATTAATCATAACTATGAGGAATGACATCATGATTAGGATTCTGAATATTTGATTGATGGGCTTAGTTGCTTTCTCCACCAGAGGATTTTTGTTTGAAAATAAAGCTGCATGCTTAGGTTAATGGTTGGACCCAATGAAGGGTCTTTTAGTGATTCTATGATTCTATCCCAAATTCATGGAAATTTGTGCTAAGGACCGAGCACAGAAAATCTGAAGAAGAAGAGAAATCTGAGTTGCTCAAAAACTGCAGAAATGGAAAGTCTAAAAGTCGTCAATTTTTCTACACTATTGTTGTCCAGATAGATATTTCCTCTTTTGCAACTGAATATTTTATTCCTGCAATTGAGATTTTATTTATATTGCTCCCTCCTTTCCCACAGCAGAATCTGCACTGATTTTGCACTTGCGTCACCCTCCGCGACTCTTCCCGCGACAGACAAAAATAGTTAAAAAATGCAGACAGTTTCTTGAACACTGTGGGCTGAATTTCATCAAATAAGACTCCTTGCATGTGAAAAAAAGAAAAAAAAAAGTATTAAATGAATCAGTCTTTGCATCACTGTTTTCATTCTTTTTTGCGTTAAGTGCATAAAGATTTTTCCAGCAAAGCGGCTGAAAATGCCAAGCCGTCGAAATCAAAACTTCGCACAGGAATAAACCTGGAAAGTTTTCATACTCGGAATGAAATTTTCACCAAACTCACAGACGGACAGATGGAGGACAGGGAGGATGCAGCTCCCCCTCAGCGCCGTGCTTGCCTGAGAAAAAGGCAAGCAAGTGCCTAAATGCTGATATTCCCGGTCCTCCCGGTGTTGCACCAACTTTCCTGAAGCTGGGAAAATCCTCGTAGCTGCCCGGCGTGGAATGAGACCCTTCTCCATTTCTCCTCACCTGGGTAATGCTCTGCCTTGTGTTAATGCTCTGCCTTACATGCTCCGGAAAAAATGCAAAATATAACTCAAATTCATCCCAAAGGGCAATTTTTAACGCACTCCTCAGTATTCTTGTTAAAATATCATTTTATTCCTCCAACTTAGTTCATAAAGTTTTCAGGCTGTGAAGAAGAAACATTTAACTTTAGGTCTTTTAACCGAGGAGGAAAATATGGAAATCATGTTTTAAAATATAGAAATTCATATTGCACAAACTGCTAATAAAAAAAAAAAAGCCATTTTAGAATCTCACGTAAACGCAGCCTGTATTTGGTGGCAGGCTGAGGAGTTATCACAATTTGATAAAATATTTCTCCGAAGGAATTCCACTCTGGTTTATCCTCCAGAGCCGTGGGGACGCAGCCCTGTGAGTAACATCACTCCTTGTTACAAGATCCCCGCTACAGTGAGGAACAACGCGATGAATTTTAGATGTAAATCTGAATTTCATGACCTTTCAAGTCACATCCTTAAACCTCATTTGAGCAGTGTTTCCTCTTTATGAATATGCAGTTGAACTGAAGACCCAGAACTGACATAATATTATTTTTTTCCTCATTTTTAGGCCCTCTTCAGGTGTAAATTAGGCCTTTACAGTGTCATCCTTATTTACTTTGTGCTCTGCAAAGTTACCAATCATTCCATTATATTTTTGGTGCATTACATGAAGCTGTTTCTGCTTGCACTTAAACAGAAGAGACAGAGCAATTGTCAAACCACTGAAACACAAATTAACATTAAAAAAGTTCCCTGAAACAACTGGACTCACTCAATTTTAAACATGTGCAATATTTATTTAAATTTAAAAAAATGAGCTGGTTTTCTATAAAAATAAGGAAATAGAAACATAAAAATGAAAGCACAGATTAAATAGAGAAGGACAAATAATCTCAAAAAGAAATACTGAATTTGTATATCATTATAAGCTAAGTATGTGAGCCAAAAAATTTAATGTATAGTACAACATAATTTAAAAATTTAAGGTTCTGGAATCTTTTTTTTTTAAAGAGTGTCACTTCTAATAACTGATTACTTTCAGGGGCTTTTCATTAAATAACTGTCTAGTGCTATCTATAAACAAATCTCCCAAATATATGTGGGTCATCCTATAACTATAACACAAAAGTGACCTAAAAATTGAGAAATTGATCTCATGCTATTTTCTTAAGTATACCACGTTGTAAAAATAATAATAATCAAAAAAATTATAATCTCCAGAGCACGCAAAGCAGGATTTCAGGTTTAGAAGCCTAAATATATCTCGCTTTGCAGAGAAGACAGTGACAAAATGCGAATAGTGCCGTATGTCACATCTCAAAAGGCACCAAGTGGGGGAGGATTCCCACTTCTGCTCCTAATTCACTTGAGCACTTGGAAAATCTTACCTTTCCCAGAGGTAAAAAAAAAAAAAAAAAATCAACATTTTTAAACTGCTTTTCCAGCCTGACTTTTCAATTCCAAATCTCTCCTTAGTTAGGAAAATTCAGAACCGATTTCTTTTTTTTTTTTGGAAGATTAACATACACATTACACAGAGCATCTTCCTACTGAAAATAAATGTATGATCCGGAAAAGCAGGACCAAAGCAGGGCTTGAAGATTATAGGGTTGGGGTTTTTTTTTCCTCTATTTCTGAAAGTAACTTACTTTAAAGTCCCCGAAACGGGGTAACATCCATCACACTCTGTTTCATTAGTCTTTAAGGCAGACTTAAATAACCGGGCCTAAAAACAGATCTTGGTTGATATGGCAAATATCTAAAAAGGAGAACTCTGAAAATATCCTCTGCTGGGTTCAGCCTGGATTTTGCCCAAATAAATGCAATCACCTCTCATTATGATTGAGGAGGGGAGGGAAGAGGGGGGAAAAAAAAAAAGGGAAAAAAAACCTCAGGAAAGCAAAGTGCAGCTCTGTTTAATCCATATAGACATGTCTACCCAAATCCCTTTGCTAATGTATATCTAATTCGGATAGGCTAACTCATCCTGGAATAACGAGAGCTCCTCAGAAAATGTGGGGCATTTTTAGTATTCTTCAAGTGTATTAATGTACTTCTATAGGGGCTTTAGCAGGGAAAAAAAATATATATGTATATATGTGTGTGTATATATATATATATTTAAGATATACATGCAGCTTTCTGAGGTAGAGAAACTGATTTCTTTCTTGAAATCGTGCAGTTGTGAGGTTATTTAGGAGATGTAAGTAGCTGCTGGACAAAGCCACGCAATAAACAATCTTTACCAGTCAGGTAGAGCTCCACAAAGGGCATTTCATCTCTCCCCTGCCCCTCGAGCATCCCATGTACCTTGCTAATGTTGGCAGCCACCACCGAGTGCTAAATTCTGCCTTTTTACAGCTGCAAACAGACCTACCATGTCTGCGAGGCAAGAAATAAAAAAAAAAGAAACCTACTTGAAAATAAATATTTTTCTTTTAACATTCAACTCAATCCTGCCTCATCCTGCCAGTTACGCCTGACAATTGCAAATTCAACCTTAGCAACCAAAATGTAGAGAGAAATGGAGTTTTTGTGCATTTTGAAGATGTAACACTCCTTCCACGTGTGCTGCAGCCCGTGCTGGGCTCCACACCCATTCCCACATCCCGGCTCTCCTCCTCTCTCCCAACCAACGTTAACTTCCCATGGCAAAGTCCCCCAGCCCCAAACCACGCTCTGCTAAACCCAAACGCTTCAGCTGCAGGAGCCAGGCTCTGAATAAGCACTGAGGCAGAGTTTTTAAAAAGCATAAAATTGAAATCATCCCAGTTTCTGAGCTTTACCATTTATTTACACCGAGCTGAGGGGGGTTTTAAAGTTTTTCAAGGAGATTTTGAAGGGAGGGACCTTTCATTTTTTTTTTTAGCTTCACAACAAAATCTCCAACAGTAAGACTTTTGTAGCCTCTTCACACACAACTCCATTTATCCCAGAGTTTATAGCAAAGCAAGGCTGAGCTCCCAGCACGTGTCCTTCCATCCCCTCCTGTGTCCTGCTGCAGTTTCACCCTCTCACCGTGTCAGACATTCACCAGTCTCACCTCAGCAGGGGCTGTTCACTTTAAATACCCCCTGCTTTTTCCCTTACCACCTATCTCCACTTTTTTCACCCAATCTAATAGTCTTTTTTTTTTTTATAGCAGCACATTATAATAAAGAATGCATATGGTTCGTGTTTACATATGGTTCATCAGACATTTTAACTGGACTTAAATCAGCAATAGTGATAGAGTGGCACCTCTCCTCTTCAATCACAAGGGCACACAGTCCATACTTTTCATTTTAAAACTCAGGTGCATAATAGTACCTGGGAATAATTAGACCTTGAAGGTCACAGAGCAGCCAATGCAATTTGCATCCATGATCAGGGAATGAATATCCCATAATCAGATAGCCAGCGCAGAGGGCCTTCTTTATGCCACCATCCTTATTTTTATTCATTTTAATGTGTCATCATTTAGGAGATTTAATTCTGCAAAATGCAAGGAAATGAATGATGCTGCTGAAATGTGGAATAAAAGTTTCTCGTTAGATAGGGCAGATGACTGAAATGGAAAATTAAAATTAGATGGGCTTTTTTACCTGAAACACATATGGGAAATGCTGTGTTCAAATGATCCTGTTTAATAATTTTACACCGTGTGACACAATAAAATTATCAAGATGTTTGCTCCTCCCACAGTAAATATTACACCTCACCTCCTTCACAAGCAAAGATATTACTTGCACTACAATAGCAATTGCATTTTAAGGGCCTATAATTATGAGGGTTATAGAAGAAGATTTTATGAGATCCCATAAAAAAATGCAGAAAAAAGTTCCACATTCAGACGGACGTTTGGAAAAAACATTCTACAACTGAAGGATCTTCTCTATGCTCTCTGCAGAGACTTCAGCAAACCAAACCGTGGCTTTGCAATAAAATTTGTGGCTATTCATTATCACCATCCCTTTAAGTGCAGTGGCAGATATTAGTGGTGCATCACAGAGTGGAATGTGCTGGGTACTTCCCTTTCCAGCCCCACACGAGCAGCAAGGATGGATGGAGCTTTCCCAGCTCCCTGGTGCTATTCCAAGTATATAAAATTGTGCATAAGCTCGTGTGTCTGTGCAATCAGGACACCATAAATCTCACTATTAAGTCAAATGTCTTCCCACAAAACTAGATTTTGGGAACAAAAAAAGACAAATGGACATTTTTAAAAATTCCTCATATATGGAGGCTCGAACACTGAGATGCAAAGGTCTTAAAACTGAGCCATGTAAATAAATATTAGCTGCTTGACCTTTTTAACCGGCAAATATTTTTCCCTAATTTAAAAACACGCCGGCACCTTCCCCTTTCCAGGCTGAGCCCTCCACGAAACGCCAGTTTGAAAGGTAGTTGAGTTTTTTAATGGCTCAGTAACGATGTGCAACCCCATGAAAAGAGGGGTTTACGATGGCCTTCAGCTACAGAAACCTGAATGGCGCCACCACGGTTTTATTTGGTTGGAAAATTGAAAAAAAAAACTTGCTGGAGTGATGTAAGAGACCTTCCCTTCGCATTTCCCTCCCTGCTTCACAGAACTGCACATGTATTGGGTTTTTTATATGCCAATGAGTTTGTTGGTGATAAAACACTGCCAAAAAGCCAGTTGGGATGAATGGTAATAAATTCAAATGCCTCATATTACACTGAGTTGGGTTTTTTTTAAGGAGAAACCTAAAAATTCATCATAATTCATATTATCTATTTGACCCTGTAAGTATGACCAAAAAGCCATAACACAGAAAAAAACCCACCAACAATTCCAGCTGTTTATCCTTGTTATCCTTATCTCCCAGAGCTCTTACCACAAAATAAAGGATAACACGTTGATGCTTGTTAAGCCACAAAACATGAATGGGAAATAAAAAATTAAATTACTTCAAATCTCCCCCTTCCAAATGAAAGCACTCTTGTAAAAAAAACCAAAACCTCATTTGCATCGTGAAAGTTTTCTAAGGGCTCGGGTGAAAGAGGGCAACCCCCAACAGAGCAGCCTGAATCCAGAGTGGAGCTGCTGTTGTTTGGGAATAGGAAGAAAGAGGATTTCCTACATGTTCAGGCTGCCAGGTTTGCATTTGAGGCTTGGAGAAAGGGGTCAGTTCCAAGGGAGTGACACACCCCTCACTCCGTTGCTCCCTTGGGTGATGCTCTGGCCCTCACTTTTAAATCGTAATTTTAGAACTCTACCTTCTACTTTTAACAAAAACTATAAAAAGTATCTCTTCACACAGAGAATTATCACCACCCCATTGTTCCTGCAAATGAATGAACCTCAGTTCTTCTAAGTGATTTTCAGACCAAGCTTTTGTGTTATTTTTATGTAATATCTTCCTCCCCTTGCCTCTGAAATTATGTCTTAATGAGCTGCTCTGAAGATATTTGGCTTTTACACACCTGTTTCTCTCAAGTGCTTTGTATCTCTGGGAAATAAAATAATACAAAATGATCCATAAATTGACCCAACACTTTTTCCAGACTCCCCATGGCTAGGGCAGCAATGTGGCTGATCCAATTTCTCACTACATCAGAAATGTTTCACCATTAAGATATTTAAGGAACATTAATCAATACTGTGGTATCAGTTTTAATACCTTATTGACTGGCTATACACTAAATATGGATGAGAGTAAATCCAAGCAGAGATTCTGTTTCAAAATGCCCATGATGACCTGTGTAAGTCCAGCCCAGGGATGAGTGAGAGTGGGAGACTAGTGTCTGATAAATAAGAGGTGCTTGACAGGGCTTATGTGAAGACTAAAACCACACCAAAAACACAGATTATTGTAATATAAGGTGTTTTCCTTCCACCTCGTGGGGTTTCCTGATTATTCACTGATACAGCCACACACAGGGCACCTTTTTACCTTTCTGTTATCAATTTGTATCAATATCCACTGCAGTTGTCTGCATCCCTTTCACGGGGGCTGTTTGCTCTCTCCTATGGCAGCAGAACCTGTGCAGAGGTCATTAAGCAGCAAATGTGTTAAATAGCCTTTAGCACACTTTCAGCATCATCTCCTAATTGCTTTTCTCTCCATAGGTAGATCCAAACCATTTTCCTTAAAAGAGAGCAGGAGAAACCTTCTCCTGTTTCTTTAATGACTTTTATCGATGGTTTTGTTTTGCTTCTACTTTGGGCCCAGACTTCCCTATCCGTGCTGGCATTTTAAAGCAGTAATTTATGTCATAGGTTGAATCACATAATAATGGCATTTTATGGTTTATCATAGTCAGCTTTCTGGGTGTGTACCTCGGAGGCAAACGAAGCAAATTTTTATTAACACATGTTTATACATAATTGACCATTTGGGAAGTAGGAAGCAGAAATGGCTGTGATTTACATAGTTTAAGAAATGTCTTAGAGCACCTCACCCAGTCTGGAGCTCCCACTGTGACAGATGAGCAAATGCCCATGGGAGATGACAGCATGGTATTTATGGTATTTCCTTCTGAGACAATTAAGTAACATATGCCAAGACCATAGGGATTATCTCTGAGCTACACAGTATGGAACTCTAGCTGAGGAGAAATATAATATTTTATAAATTTGACAAACCATAGGAAAGGAGAAAAAAAAAAAATGATTCACCCACTTTAATAATGCAGTAACTTTTGCCTGACTTAATCAGACATTTCTTGATTATTTTTTTGGGGGGGAGGGTAAGAAAACGGTGACAAGCTGCATCCCACACACTTCCTCGGAGCTGCTGTGCAGGCCAGGGAAAATCTCAGACTCACACACAGAGTACACTCTGCTATCCCAGGATTAAAGGATTTGACAGCCCACTTGGTCTAGAACGGCCCTGGTTTTACACCTGCAGGAAAGAATAAAGCAAACTTTAAAATCCATACACTTTCCCCTCATTAATGGCATTTGATACCACTCCTAAAATTATTATTCTGTGCTTGGAAAAGCTCATGGTCCTGGATCTTCACTGAGTCTCGCCATTTATTCTTTTGCAAAGTCAATGCAAAATGATATGTAATATTCAAAATCATAATAACACTAATGGTTCACTATTATTTTATAGCAGCATCCTGCAAAGTATAACCATTTATTTATTAATGCACTTATATACTCAGCTATTCCACAATTCCATGGACTGGGCCAACATTCTGCATCCATTGGAGCAGTAGGATATAGATTATAATACCACAGTTTCTATATGTATTAGAAACAGTGCAACCATTCCAAGAACTCACATTTTTGGGTTCCTATTTTAATTGTCTTATAAAGTTTATAGAAAAACAGCTTTTTCTTGCACTGCAGTAAAAATAATTTCTTCACAGGAAGGTTTAATAAATATTGATCTGCAGAAATTTGCTTTGCAAAGCAGTAGAAAACCACATTTGCTCCACATATTCAAAATGGAATCAGGTATTGGGTGAATGACTACAAGTGCAATCAGATCCACCTCACAGCACTTAAGATGTCACCTGAGCCACTTCAGAAACTCTCACAACTAAATCCCAAATTTCTCGTGCTTAGATAAGAGAATGGAACAAGAATCAAGAGACCTGTGATCTACCAAGAGATCAGGTTGCATAAAACCTCTTCACAAATACCAAAAATGATGAGGTGTTACTTCATAGGTGCAAATTCTTTCAGTGTTATGTAATTTTTAATGAGCTTAAATTTTAAAAATCCAGATTTTTTTCAATTTATTCATCTGTAGGCTGTTTTTCTGCAGCCCCCCGTGTAACAGGATGCTGGCTCATGCCTCTAAAACAATCATATTACTTTTCCCAAATTTATAATCAAGCCTTTTACATTGTGTGTTCAAAGAGTTGACAACCTTTCAACCATTCCTGCTGAAAAGAAAACTCGCCAACAGAGGGGTTTTATGATATTTTGTTCCAGTTCACAAACCTGTGCCAAATTCTGAACTTGTTATCTGTTTTATATTTAGTCCAGCAGATTTCCATTAACATGGAAATACATATCGTGGATTTTACTGCAGAAATTACCTAATGGAGAGTGGGGGGGGAAAAAGCAAAACAAACAAAACAATACCTAAATCTCAGCAGATAGATTGCTTTATTCCTCCAACAATTGTAAAACTCAGGTCAAAAGTATAATAAAGGTATTAATTATAAAATAACCAAGATGTCAAAGATACTTTTTCTTTCAACAGTCCTGAGCTGAAAGCTTAAATTCCCCTACTACAGATATCACGTGATAAGAAAATAATGCTCCAGAGAGGACATTACTGAAAGTTATGGATGGACCAGTTGGGCAACTAATAGGTCCTTAATGGCTTTCCAAAGTAGCCCATAATCTCTGGTAATACCATCTCTAGAGGGTCTGCATGATGTATTGTGTAATAATTGTAGTGCTTCTAAATATAGTTTGTGTTACACTGATTACAGCACCATTCCATCTATTTTGTGAGATTACAATGGAATTCCTGGAGTTTGTTCCCTCAACACCGAGAACTTTTGCAGTTGTCAATGTTTCTGATTGTGACATTCACCTTATTTTGAGATATGTGGGGTGTTGGTGATTTTGGGAGAAGGGAAATATTGACTTTGAAGGGGAAGTCTGGTCCTTTTTCTCTTCCTGAGCTGATTTGGACACTTAAAATTGGGACAAGAAACCAAAGGACACTGGAAGTAGCTGCAGGTCCAACCACGAGTGCATCTTTCATTCCTGTTCAGCTGTCCCTGGGCATCACTGGAACTAAAGTTACACATCCTCACATTTTTTGTTATCCTTACCAACATCTCCCATGGTTGTCCTGGGTGGTTTTTAAGGAATTTAAGTGTTCTCAGCACACAGGAAAAATTGAAAAAAGTAGTGAGTTTTTCCCCTATTCCCAGAGCAACTCCATTAATCTGATTTCACCTTTTGCTCCAAGTTTCTCTGCTCTTACAGGTTCTGCTGCCTTTTCCCAGGAGCTGCAGGAGCTCAGACCAACACTTTAGAGCAGCATCCAGCCTCTGTCAGAATAGTCCCAGGGCAGGAAGAATCCTCCCAGCCATACCTTCTGTTCCCTCCTCTTTCCCAGATCAACAGACGCTGGAGCCTCCCAGACACACACGTCTCACTCAAGCACCAAATATACAAATAAACAGAAATGTGGATCAGCCCCAGCCTGGCTGTTCCACCCCACAGGACTGATGTGCAGTGGCTGGGGTGTAGAAAATCTTGGACAATGCCTTATTATTGTGGTTAACATCACTGTAAATTAATATATTCTACAGTAATTATGGCACTCTGTTCACCTATTTTTCATAGAATAATGTTGTTATTGTAGTTTAGATACATCACTTTCTAGATGCAAACCTATGAAATAAAATATGGACCATATTTACTTAATATACAAAATATCTCATGATATTGATTCAGTGGGTTTTTCTGTCCCCCTTGCCCCAGGAACTCCTCTTTTAACACTTTGTGAACCCCATCAACTCAGTGCAAACTGATGAAATCACTACAACCTGTCTGAAATTCCAAATACGCCATGAAGGGGGAAATACACGAGCTCAGTTGGCTGCTGCAGGCGGAAATATCTGTTGGAAATATTTGAATATCCGAAAAAGGAGGTTAAGACACCAGAACATCTTGTCATGCCTCTTCTTGCATGACTTTTGAAGGTGTCTCTGGGATTAGTCCCCTTGTCCCAAGAGCCGCACGTCAATATTACACATGAAAGGTCCAACTCTCCACTCAATCCCCAGATATTTTCATCCTGGGCAGTGATGATGTCAAAACACAGCACAGGATTTTCTGCTTAAGCCTTTTCTTTTTTTTTTTTTCTTTTTCCAAGAACAGGAAATATGAATTGAGTACTACTGTAAGGAAAAAAAAAAAAAATCACACATTGCTATTACAGGAGGGAGCTTAGGATGAGTGCAATTACATCAATATTATTGTAATTAATGATTACATCATGCTTTAGAAAAGGAGCACAGAAAAGGTTGGTATTAACATGCGAGACACGGCAGAGTGATATCAATACTCATTTTACTGTTCAGGTTTTTTTTTTAAAAAGCTAATAGCTGTCAAAAATACCCATTATAGGCTAGTCTATAATTTGTAGAAGTCAAGTAATACATTTTTTCTGAAGGTATAATGGATGCTCCATGGAGCAATTATTTTAGAAAGACAACTTCATCTCAGCTGTCTCATGCCAGCAGAACTATTTAAGAGCCAGAAATGCATAATTCAACATGGAAGAGCTGTCAGATTTGAGAATACCTTTAAATTATAAAAACTTAGCCCCACTAGTCAGTTATAATTATAATGGAAATGTAGTTTTCTGTCGTTTTATCATAGAAAACATCTCTTAAGGAGCAATTTCGTGTGTTAAAATATTTTGGCAAAGTGACTTTTGATTCTGAAGGGATACAGATTATCTGGTTTTATACCTGAATATTTTTCTCACAAATTGAATGTAACAGCTTACACCGTGCAAGATGGGAAAGCAAGAGTATTATTAAAATCCCATTGGAAATTGTTACTATGAAACAATGAGCAGCATAACTCACTAGGACAGGTCAAGTTATGCACAAAAAATATTATTTTATTACCAAATATGACAAGACAGTTTTTCAGCAGACAGTCAATTATTTTATTCAGCACACAGCCAAAACACAGAAGACAGTTCTTCTTTTGACTTTGGCTTCTTTTAGGGACTAGAAATCCAAATTATGAATCATTAAAGCAGTCACTGGGATGGGTTTAGGATCAACAAAGCATATTAAAAGTGCTCTCAGAAAATTAAGGTAGTATTTAAATCCTTTTCAATTTCTTTTTTTTTGTCCAGGGTATTGCAATGCCATTTTTTTTCCCTTTAGGCAGGACCAGAAAAATTCTCTTTGGCTTCACTCAGAAAAAAACTAACTATTGAGTTATTAGGTTATACCAGATATTCAATATATGGTTTTTGTCATTTCCCTCCAGGAACTGAACCCAACCACACCAAAGGGTCATTCCAGGTACCAGGGCTCAAGTTCATTTCTCTTTCTCGCTTGGTTTGCTGAGACCCACAGCAGGTCCCAGTCCCCTCCTCTACAGAGGAGATCACAACGTCTAAAGATGTTGGATTAAAATATCTTTTTTTGCCTTTGAAATGAATTCTCAAGAATTTTATAAACTGAACTCTCCTTAATTTGAAAGACAGAAAATCACTAAGAATTCTTTTCCTAATGTTCACAAATAGCTCATTCTTCA
This sequence comes from Ptilonorhynchus violaceus, assembly GCA_013397565.1. Classification (NCBI taxonomy): domain Eukaryota; kingdom Metazoa; phylum Chordata; class Aves; order Passeriformes; family Ptilonorhynchidae; genus Ptilonorhynchus; species Ptilonorhynchus violaceus. Next base: position 184,466 of record VZRJ01001411.1, on the reverse strand, counting down.
ACCAGCCCTCTTAATTTCATGGAATTGTCTTTTCAAGACTGTTCACAGATACCTTCATTGGGTCATAGCGACTATTTGTGGTCAGCTGGGGTTTTTTTCATAGATATTTGCTGAATAAACTCTATGCATTCAAGTACATTTTAAACAACTTAATCATCTAAGGTGCTCACAATAAATTTTAAGCAGGTTTGTGATGGAAGAACGTTGAATTTTAGCATTAAATATAACAACTTAATGTTAGCTCTTGGAATTTAATGCCAGTTATTGGAATTATTCTGGCAGTAAAGTTACTCCATGATAAGAAAGGAGGGCAGGAATGATGTCCCTCCTATTTTATTTACACCCCTTTTCCCCCCACAGCGTAAGAGGAGATTACACCCAAAAGATGGGAAGTTTTCGTATCATTCTGTCCCTAAGGGGAGAACCAGCCCATCAACAAAGTGCCGAGAAACAGGAGATCGACTTCAGAAAATATCAATTTCCTGTTCCTGTGGCCTGGACATGATGTAGTATTGCATAACATAACACAAATTAAGGAATTAAATTGGTTTCATTTCATCTGATTTTCTGGCCAGCTTTAATGTGTTAAGTATTTACTAAAGAGGCAATTGGGATGCATGCAGCATTCAGAATTATAATTTATTAACACATCTTCAGTAGTGGCACACATTATCTTCCACGGTCTCACCTGTAAATTTCTGGGTTAAATCAGGTTCTGTCCCAACAGCACACTGAGTCTCAAGACACACAGTGGTGTTTGTCCAGCACGCTGCAACATTTACCTTTATTCTGCAGCTTTTTCATGCAAGGCACAGATGTAATTGCTTAAATGGAGCTTTAAAATTAATGCTATAAATACAAATTTGGGGTTTGCAGGACATCACACACCGTGGACTTTCAACGAGTCGACGAAATTGTAAGTTCGCCACTCTCCACTAAACCACACGCAGGCAATTTGCTAATAATGAATAATAAATATATTTTAATAGCTCCTTCGTTTGCTGTGCCACAGATTTGATTTAAGTGTAGCGTGGGACTCTCCCGTCCTCTGCAGACATGGCCAAGGAAAGGTTATGGAAGGGGCTGGAGCCGTTGTTTCGGAGGAACTCCATGGATTTTCATCTCATTCCTACGTCCACCTTAAAGGAGCAGTAATAATGCAAAGCTGCTGTAACCACTAAATTTCCCATCACATAATTAAAATTAGCAGTGTTGGGACTTCACTCCTGCGTGCTCTACAACAAGGGAAATGTTAATATTGCATGGTTTGAAGGAAAGGAAAACTTCCCAATTTTTAACAGCAGCAGTTTCAGCACCAAAAACAAGTAGAGTTTTAACCGGTTTCTAATGATATTTTTCACAATCCGGATACATCTTTTCCGATGTTTCCAATGGTTTGAACAGCCCTACGGAACCACTGTGTTGTGGTTGGGGCCTAGATTGTTACCTCTGCACCAGGTAATCCATGTGGATCTCTCCCTGTAGCATTGCAATCCACTGGGAAATGGGGTTGTGCTCAGCATGAGAAAAAAAAGATACTTTAATATATTTTTATGGCAAAAAATATTCCAAATATAACATTATAAAGGTGTTAGATTTTTCTTCTCCTTCATTTTATTTGAGAGTGAACATAAAGCTCGACTCAAGGACACGTTGCCTCCTGCCTTCTTGTGACACAAAGTGTATTTACAGTAGGGCCTAAAAGTTTTTGCTCCAGTTTCTCAGTCCAACACTCTTGAATTCAATTAATGGAGACATTCGAGCACTTACGTCAAGTTATGCTGCATATAAATGGGGATAAAAGGATTACCAGGTTATAAATCAATTGAGAGATTCAGGGATATAAATCTCAGGGACACTGGGCTTCAGCCTTAATGGAAATGCAGAATTCCATTGGCTAATCACAATTTTGATTGCTACCAGATACATCATTGAGTTTCACAGGGTGTCCTAAAAAAAATCTCCCTAGCATTGAGGAGAGGTGAGAAAAATAGAAAAAAAAACTTTGAAGGTATCCCAAAAAATCTGCTTCCATGTTTATAGCAAGCTTGGAAGCAAACTGTGCTGACAAAACTGATTCTTTAGACAAGGACTAAGGTACATCATTGTAGGGGTCAGAGTCATTCTTCTTTTTTAAAATCAGGCAGAAAAGGAGGATGCTGCACCTAAATTAGTCTCTTAGAAAAGTAGATTTACTTATCTTGGAGAAAAATAGGCACAAAGTACAGAAAATTCTACATGTACAGAAATGCAGAACTTGTGTGACAAAGTCGTGACATGGCCAAGTTAAACAATTTTTTACAATGCTTTGGGTCCCTTAAGGAACTTCAGCTTTGCAGAAATATAGTTTTTATTATTTAAAAAAAAATATATTATTTTCCTTCCTTTTGACAAAACAGCACAAGATGGAGAGAAGGCTCCAGTGCAGAAAACTGAATAGTCCAGGTACCCCACTTGTTTTTTCTGGAAAGGAGAGGAATTGGGTCAAAAGGCAGAAATCTCAAACGTGGTGCTGAGGAATAGGGCAAGAGGGAATCAGAGCTGGGAAGATATCTTCACTTCAGCACCACTGGGAAAGGGGGAAGAACTCCGTGGGAACACGAATGCTCAACTTTCCTCAAGGGTGAGATAACTCCTGGCTGCGTTTGACAGAGAACATTTCTGCTGAACACTCAGAGAACTCAAAGCCAAGGAGACACGATGGGAAAGGGAATGTTCGGCTGGATAAGTGAAAATGTAAAGGACAGTTCATACCCAAAGGGTCCTCTGCGAGTTTATAAATGCAATATGTAATTCTTCGAACAAATCAAACACAAATTGAAAACCACTCCACTCATGCACTGATTAGTTGAGGTCTTTTGCAGGCTATGATATATTTTAAGCTTATCTAGCACCTAATATTATCACAAAAATGACCTAATGTTCGACTGAGCATCATCCTATCTTCTAGATATGAGGGGGGAAAATCTGTTTTAAAGGCTTTCCTTCGTAAGAAAAATGTCATATTAGAAATCCCTTGCCTGTTGTATTAATCCCAAAACATATCCACGGAGAGGCTCTCGTAGGTTTCCATAAACACTTCCTTGAACATCAGGATATCCTATTGGAAATAATGAGGATGCGCTGGGAAGATGTGACCCTGAGCAGCTGGAGTGGGGAAGGTGGCATGGAAGATATTAAATCTTTTGCTTCCTTTTGTCACCGCCTGTTATATATTCAGATTCCACGTCAACGTTCCATACATCATCCCAGGAGTGTATCCCAGTCCCAGCCTGGGCTGCACAGGCACAGGGACCTCACTCTGATGTCACATCAGACACTGGCACAGGGCCACGTTATGAGTAAAAATTGGGGCTTACCAAGAAATGTCTGCCATATTATTTTTTTTTTAAAAAGTGTGATTAATTTTAAGCCAAGGCAAAGAAACAACACAGTGGAAGGAGTGGGGGTCATTTCCAACTGTTACTTCATAGTGTGCTTTGGCTCGAAGCCAGAGGGTGAAGGGGAGACCCTCTCATAAAATATCTTTTACTCATTTTCTTTCCAATAGCAAAGATTTAGAAACACTCTGGCATTTTCTGACAAGGTTGGGGGCTTTTTGAAATCACCACCATTTCCCTTTCACCAGGCAGCGAAATGAATGCTCTATATACAACATATTTTAATTGAAATGGTCAATAATTACCTAAAATATCTCCAATGGCATGCACAGACTTCAAAATTCATTATTTGGTACATTTTTATGAAACACTGAATGTTTCAGCTGCTATTTGGAGATTCAGTTATTCTTGGAAATCCAGGACTGTTGAAGAAGAGAGGAAAGGGTTGCACACTGTTAGATTTGTTCTGCCACAATAGGAATGAAAAACACATCAATTAAAACACAATAACAGTGGTGTTACCACCATTTTTAAAATATTCTGCATAATTTACAGTAAACCCTGTCCAATTCCTTGTTTACAAACAGAACAATTGTTATTCTCTATTTCAGAACTTTTGTATTCTCAGAATATATTAAACTTCTCTAATTTTCACTCATTCGACAATTAAATTTTAGTGAGTATTGTGGTAAATGATTATGAAAGCAAATTTTCCTTAGATATTTCGTTCTAAGAATACAACTTTATTTTTCAGCATTTCCACATATTAATACTAATCCTCATATAAAGACTAATTATGGGCCAGACCAAGGACAACTGAAGCCATTCCACAGCTTTGCCCATCTCTGTCAAACTGTTTGAACATTCCAACATCTCTAACAGAACACAAAAAGTGCCTTGGAGAAAAGAAAAAAGTGGAAAAAAAGCATTTTCCTCTAGTTTGATTTTATTGTCATTATTATTCCAAAGCTTTTGCAAAGGATAGCAGCTGTTTGTCACAAATAACACTAAAAAGAAAGGATTTGTAACTGTAATTTTTGCACATGACTCTTCACTTACTTGGGGCCATTTACTACTGTAAATTACAGCAAGGAGTGGTTATTGTGCTAATGCAGGAAGAATCTGCCCTTTCTAACTACAAAATTTCATAATAATGTGTTTTACAGTGTGGTCCAAACCTGATTACTCCTAGAAAAGACAATAAAGAATGAAAGCAGATGCTCAGAAAAAACCCCTACTATATCAATGAAGAGAAAACAAAACAAAACAACCCTACATTAAACAACACATTGAATTAAGAAATAGAAGATGGAGTTGTTCAGATTTTACTTTTATAATAAAAGGGGAGACAAAACCACAAATATATTTTCTAAAAAGATGAAGATGAGGAGAAAGAATCTCTAACTACCTTGATATATATTTGCAAACATGCAGAATTTTGCAAAAGTATTCATACTTTCCTTATTTCACTCTTCTGGAATATTGTTTTTCATGTCTCCAAAATTTTAACGATTGTTAAAAGAAAACGTTAAAATATACTGTAATTATTTTTCTATTTTGTTATTAAACTTGGTAAAATTTATGAGACAATGCAAAAAAACCCCAACCCTCAAAACTAAAATAACACCAGTAATAATAAAAGAAAAGTTGTTATTATTCATACCGTAATAAAAATATATTTAATTACGTACAAAGAGCTTCCTCCATTTTAAAAATAATTAAAACTGAATCCCAGCAAATGAGAAAACGTCAGGATAAGCATTTAAACCTGGCTCTGAACTCTGAGCATCCTCAACAAGACTCATCACTAAATTCTGTGGAAAGAATCCCTCTTGAACTTGCAGGCTGAATGTTACAATTTCAACACTGGAGGCAAGAAAAAAAAAAACCTGAGCAGCAAAAAGAAAGGAGTGTGACCACGAGCTGGACTCAAAAATCCAACCCCTCTGCACTGGAAAATCGTGTGTTTGATGTGGGATCACAAACACCGAGCGAACATGAAACCATCAAGGCTTGGTACTTGAGAGAAGAGCTGGAATTTACAGCCAAAACTGAGTCCTAAACATGTGCCTGTGAAATTAATGCTTCACTCCTTTTAGTCATTTTCATACATCTTTAATTTTGTCGTAACCTGATCCTCAATAGAAAAGGTTCAGTGAATTTCCCTGATTTCTGCCGGTTCTGCAGCGTGACAAATACACCCAAATTCGCTGCAGCCACACACAAGTGCATCCCTTGGAAGAAATGGTTTCCATTAATGGAAAGCTGAAGCTTTTGCAGTAGCTTCTTTTTTATGGGAAAAATCCCTATCCATACGTTCATGTCCATGTGTCAATGCATCTGTATAAAGTATTAGGAAAGTAGAGAAGAACAGAAGCATTTTTGCTACAAGTTTTATACAATACATACCCATGTATTCATAAAATAGGTATATATTCACTTATCTATACACATTTTTATATAGATGTGCATTTCTACCTCCATTTGTTCATGTCTTTGTACTTATATACACAAAAATATAAATATATTTATTCATATATATGTCTCTCTGATATTCTTTCCTGATCACCAACTGCAGTCCTTTATTCAGTGAAAGTTTCCAAGTGTCTGCCCATCTATTTCTGGATAAAACGAGCAGTTTGAGCTCCTGACCACCGTTCTCTAACAAATAATTCTTTGTGGCTGTAATTAAGATGGCTCTGAAAGACTGCTGGGATGTCTTAGTGGTCTGGAGAGCACTCCCCCCCTCCCCTGAAACAAAATCCTTTATCACATTTTTGAATTAATTATAAAAGTTAAAAATTAAATCTTTCTTGTGTCCCCCATAATAATCCTCCCAGATCAGTTTTTGTCCATATTAATGGAGAACACATCCCTAGTAAGATTTAATTTCAAACTTTTATAATTATGGTTAAAATTAAATCTTACTGTGGCTGTATTACACATTAACATGAATGAAAGCCAGCCTAGGAGGATTATCAATGGTACTCCAGCACGATTTATTTTTAACTTTTGCAATTAATTAAAATCTTTGGATAAAGATCTTGTTTTGGAGTGGGGGAGTCCCTATTAAGATGAAGCCCGTGGAGTGTTTCCATTCTTGTGCAGGGTATTGAAGATGGGAAGGAAAAGGCTGGGAGCTCAGGGAGATGATCCTATAAATCATTGCTCCCTGGCGGAGCAAGACTCAGTTCTGAGCTGCCTCTGCACTGGAAAAAATGGTGATAACACACCAAAACTGCAGTTTGTTCCTTAAAAACACTCAGCCACATCCCATGCAAGCACGGATACAACCTCCCACCACTCGGAATACCGTGAGAAGTATCGTCCCAGTAAAGTTCTCCTTTTTCCTCTCAAAAGAATAACGATATTTCTAAGGATACTTTGCCTTGATTATTTTTATGTTGTTCCCATCAGAAAGGAACTTAGGCAGCAACAGTGAATAGCACAAAGCCTCCCTCCCACTCAGCTGCACTTTGCCAGCCAAAGCAGAGGTGAAGCTCCCAGGAATCCTTATCTCCAGAAATGCTGAGCCCCTCAGGGCTCAGGCTGGTGACTGTCACTGCACACAAAGGTCTCCCAGCACGATGGGCTGCCCCAGGTAAACTAATCCCCATGGGAGCAGTCATGAGCAATCCCGAGCATTCATCGGGAATGGTGGAGTTCGGAAAAGATCCTTAAGATCATCAAGCCTGATCATAAACCCACCACTGCCAAGTCCACCCCTAAACCACATTCCTGAGATCCATGGGTTCTCCTGACACCAGCTATGGATGAATAGAATTTAAAATAATAAACAGAATAATAGGTTGTTTGCTTCTTTTTTCCCCTCAGAGAAGTTTCTTCAGTCAATGGCTTTATTCTTCCATGATCAAACACCCTGCACTGCTGAAAAGTTATATTAAGCCAGAAATTACTCAAATTCCCTCTGACAAACCAACATAGAGTTTGCAATAAGGACTTTGCAGCACCTGGATTTTATAAAATAGTTTTTGTTTACAATCAGCTCTGCCTCATCCCTGGAAGGATCCAAGGCCAGGTTGGACATGGCTTGGAGCATCCTGGGATAGGGGAAGGTGTCCTTGCCCATGGCACAGGGTGGGACAAGAGGAGTTTTAAGGTCTTTTCCAACCCAAACCATGCTGGGATTGTCTAAAATGTGCCTTAGAGGAAAAATAAGCAGAAAGAGAAGGGAGCTGAGAAAAGACAAGGCACAGGGAGAGAAACTGTTGTAGCCAGACTGAATTAAATCTCTGAAAGGGATCACACTTGGCTGGAAACAAAAGCACTGTCTCCTATACGATTCCTTCGGCAATCAGGAAATGGGAACTTGCCCATTCTTTGTAAATATGAAAGTATTTATATTGCAGCAAAAGTCTCTGATTCCACTATCGTGTTTTTCTTCTAAGACAAACCACAGAGCTCAAAAACTTTGGCTAACCTCGTTCTTTCCCAGTGATTTGCTTTAAGGTACTTGAGAAGAATATCTCAGTTTGTGTCTCCCAGAAAATATCACCTGAAAAATAAAATATTTGTGAGAAACACTGTGAAAGGGTTTGATTTTAACATGGGGAGGGGGCCAGGAGGAGCAGAGAAAATATAACCTTCCATATCCACCTTGGAAAACCCAACAACACTGCCATGAAAACATCGATGGCTTTTATAAAGACACTACTTCCTGTGCCTTTAAGGAAATCATTTTACTTCCTTTTGGTGTTGTAATTAATTATCTGTAGGCATTCAGTCATCAACTAAAATTCTTTAAGAAGAAAAGTTGGGAATATCTCATTTTTAGTAATGGTTAAGTACAGTATTATTGAATCTATGAGTGGAAGATTGTCCATAATACCAATAAATTCATATCTATAACATGTACATTCATAAGGAGGAGGTTTTTTTCTCTATTTTCCTTCTCAGAACAGAAAGAGTACCCATATTTGATATTTCTGAGTATCCACGTTTTATATTTCCATGTTGGAATATCAATACCGAGTCCTCAAATAACAATTCTGATCAGTTCTGACACAACGAGGAATAAGCAGTTCCACAAAGAGGGAATAAAAATCACTTCAGGAAAGTTTCAACTATTCAATGAGATGTATTAAACGAGATTTTCTTAAACAATCTTCTCCTGATTTGCTGATACCCCTTTGAATTATCCAGAGGTGGGCATTGAGGCCTTTTCCTTGTTCCCCTCCTCTGTTATCCCGGGAGCAACAGTCTCCCAGTGTCACACCAGCAGGCAAAGTAAATAATTCCAAATATAAAAATAGAACAGCAAAGAAGTCACTTGTAGATTTTCTTCCCCTTCCTTCCTTGTTGTCCTGTGTATTCCTGAAAGCCATAATTATTGACTTGGGGAGTCCTGTAAGCCATGTCATCAAGAGTGCCAATGAATTTTCTGGGAATGGTTCGAAATGTTTCCAGTCAAGCTCTAGACTTAACATCTCCAGAAGAAAAAACTAATGTTTCTACCACATATTTTATTAAGCCCTTTAGGTCCTTTTACAAGGGAGGAAATACCAATTAACGTATAATTTAGCAGAACAAAATATTATCCCATTTCAACCAGTACCCACTTCCTTGAAGTTTATTCAAGCATTAATAACCATTTAATGCAATTTAACTACACTGAGGTATCCGTTACATTAATATCATATATCCATCAGGAAATTAGAGTTTTGTCTCTATGAATTTTGTATTACAAGAAAGTCTTTATAATTTTATTCTGCACTTTATGGTGGCTAATTTAAGTTTTAAAATGGTTCAGATAACTTCCCAGTCTCTCCCTTCCACGCTGTAATATGACTAACAAATTGTTACTGATGTTAAAAGATCATGAACACATCATTTATTAAACAGGGCTGGAGAGATAAGTTTGAAAGAAGAGTGCATTTCCCATATAATCCCCGTGTTTCCAGGAGCTGACATCCAACCTCCATGTGCTGGGATGCTCAGGACCTTGGGCTCCACAGGAGTGGAAGCAAACCCAGAAAATATACTCAGCACCATGAAGAATTGAATCTCTCAGCTTAAAGAAACTCCCTGCCCACTCTCCAGGAATTTTTAAAGTGGATATTGGGGTGAAAGTCTAACGAAAAAGAGATTTTCCCCATCCTACCTGTTTTGGGGATCATGGATCAATGATGCTCATGGGAAAAGGGAGTTGAGGTTCAATGATAACCCAAAGCAAAACAGAAAATCCTCCTAAAATCCTCAAATGGGAGACAGGCAGGTGTAGGTACAGCTCCCCTGGAGTTTCCTCAGAGATAGGAGAGTTTTGGTTATGGCAGAATCAGTTTGTTCATCTATTTAAATTCACAGGTGTTTTTGCCTTTTGCCTTTGTCAAAATATCAGAATATACACCCACAGCTGCTGAAAACAACCAGAAATAAACTCTGAGAAAATGTAAAGTGATAACTGATTAAAAAAATGGATCTTACTGTTAAAGGCTGGAATGGTATTCAGTGTTTAATTCTGCATCATGGATTTTATCTGAAACTTTGCCCAAATTTTTAAATCTGCCTATCCCAGTTAAAGGGGAACGAGAACACAGATTTCTCTTTCAGATTTGTGAATTTAAAGATTTTTCTTGCTGAATCCTTTCTTAAATGTTTTTTATACTGCAATTTTTTATATATCTTGATATACATTCGTGCATAGCAGGATGGGCGATAAATCTTAATTCTGATTTATATTATTATCTATTATTTCTAGACCACCTTCTCTCTTGCAAACTGCTCTGCTCTAAATGAAGCCTAACTTTTCAGACATGCATTTTTTTGCTCACCCTATGAGTGCTATTGAGGGAAAGCCAGTTGAAAAAAAAGATGGTTTAGGTATATCCCAAGGAATTTGCCAGCTCTGCCTACACCTGTCTTCCCCTATTCCTGCACTCCTCAATAGATCTGGCAAATCATTCCTGTCATAATGACAGTCATCACCTGCTGGAAAACAACCAGACATTTTTCAGGCATTGAAGATTAATTTAAAAAGAGCTGTGTTATGCCCTAATTTTATTTTAAAAGTTCTTTATGTGTTGGTTGGAGGGTCAGTACGCCTGGACTGGCTGGAAAATACAGTACAATTCCAAGCATTAGGAAAGGAAACAAGAACTGTAGAAATTGCCCCATGAAAAGGAGAATTGTCCTATTAAAAGGGTTTACTGAGAGTCTGGGATGGAGGGGAGTGACTCAGCTCACTGAGAAGAACCCAAATAATGGGTTGGACACTCTCCCCACCGATTTCCAGATAAAAACAAATTCCCAGAGCACAGATTGTAACCTCAGCTGTCAGAGGGAAGAAACCTTTGCTGGATAGCCTTTGAATAAATGAATGCTACAAAATATCCTGCCTTTTGTGTCTCGTCCAACAAGAAAAGTATAAATAAGCTTGCAAACCTCTCAAAAGTCACCAAACACACAACACTGTGGTGCTGCTACTCCTGTGATTTCCATACACTGGAAAAAAACACTCCCCTGCACAAGCACTGCTTCTCCTCAGCCCTTTGCCAGCACAATGCGTTTTTCTGTGTCAGAAAATTACAGATTCCGAGCAGAGAAATTTTCCTGGGGTGCATTACTCAGTCACCTGTACACCCAAATGAGATGGCAGAGAGTGGTAGGAGAGTCCATATTAAATTTCTTTCACTGACAGCATCAGTAGAGAATAAAAGATATCTGTCACATTGCTGATGTGAATCTCCTCCTTATTGTGCCTTTTGGCATCTGTGGATTGTTAAAGAAGCCTGAAACTGCTTTTTCTGCAAATTCTTTCAACTCTTTAGTTCTTTTTATTTGTCCAGCAGGCTTTGGTCTTGTTAAGCTTTGCCTATTGAAGGGAAGGAAAAATAGGCCCAATATATTTTATAATTCCAGAAGTGTTTTCTGGCCAGAGGGAACTGGCCAAACTCTTTGGTGGGAGAGTCAGCAACAGCAGACAGAGCAGCTTCACAATGCAATCAGGTTTAAGACTTGGAGGAATAACATCTTTTAGATATTATAAATGTCGTGGGTTTAATTGTTTGGTGCACATTAAATTTCTTTCTGCAGAAAACCTCAAGCAATTTGCGTAAAAACAGTCCAATAATACAATTAAGAAGAGGAAAGCAGCACAGGACATGCACAGAAACCTTGAAGTTGGGAATACTTTATCTGTATTATAAAGCGTTGACACAAATAAAAAACACACCACTGCAATATGCAGAAGGGAAAAACTTGCCAAACACAAAAAATAAAGCAAGAAATACCAGTATCTGTCATGTAGTAATGACTTGTGCTGGTAGAAATTAATGATACTTCTGTATTTAAATACACCCTAGTTTTAAATTGTGGGTATACCAGAAGTTCCCACCCAGGTCCTTGTTAATGAAATTATCAGTACAATTAGCTTGAGCAATCTCTACTTTAGTTTAGCCACCCCTAAAGCAGAAAATATATCTGCCAAACCTCAGTCTGGAGGAAAAAACAGACACCAGAAACAGCATTGATGTGCAAGGAAATAATAAGTGACTGCCAGCATAGTTTACTCTGCCTAAAATCCCCTTTTTAATGAACTTCAGCAGAATTTTAACCAATTTCTTAGTCTTGCAAAGCACACACATGTAGGGTTTGTGGTTTTCCTTGTATACTTATTTTCCCATCTATTCACAATGGGAAAAAAATAAAATAGCCTGAATTTCTCATAGCAAGCTAAATAATGTTTCAATACATCAGTAATCCCACATAATACAGCAACACTAAATCACTGCAAAAATAAGAAACTCTTTTTAATGTAGTAATTAATGAATGATTCAGACTGCAGCTCTCATTTGTTGTATCTACTGCCATTTATTGCAATGCTAAAGGTAAAATATAATTCAGTAAATCTTAGAGGGAAAACCAGATATTGAAAATGGATACAGTGGAATATATAGTCAAAGTAATACAATTCTGCAGGAATTTAAAGAAAAAATCTTGTCTGATAAAAATCAAACTCAAAATAGACACAATTTGGGATATACAAAATACTGGAGTGAAGTGCAGTATCATTAGTCCACTTCAGCCAGCTTAAAAACAAAATTAAGCTGTGCTTTTATTTTCTAAATATTCTATTGAGAAAAATTCAGTTCAGAGAGACATCAGTGCTTTATGACAAAAAGATGCAGCCTGAGCACAGTTTAATATGTCACAAACTTTACAGATTTCTATTCTAATAAAATCCACTTGTGAACTCCCTCTTAATAAAAGCCCATATGCAAGAAAAAGTCAACTTATGCAGTTTATATTTTTAAACTGCTAAACCAATAAAATGAAGCAAAAGAACCCACAGAAAGAGAGAAGGAAATTGAAAAGAGTAAGTGTTATTCAAAAAGGGAATATTATTATACATATTATTATACATACACATATTTAAAGTGTAATAACTTAATGTGTTTGTTCTCCTTATAAGATCTGTTGAGTAACAAGTGAAATAAAGAGCAGCTCGTGAAACTTCAGTCTAAATTAATTTTTACTAATAACACAAATTATAATTAACATGTGCCTTTTGTCAACTGCATTTTTTGATATTCTGATTGTATCACACCAATGAGACCTGAGTTGGGAAGAGCTTAGAGGTTCCCATGTCCCAGGTCAGAGCAAACTGAAAATGTGACACCATTTTTAAAAAACAATTTTATGTAAGTAAAATATAGACTAAATTTCTCCCTAGAAGCACCCACATAATCTTCAGTGCCACTAACAGGTTTTAGAGCATTCAATTGAGGGGATAGAGGAGAAGTGAAAATTCCCATCTATTACAGCAGATGAAAATCCAGAGAGGTTAAAATGTAGCTTTCCTTAAATGTTAGTTTATCCTGTGTATTAGTTATATTATTAAAATCAAAATATAGAAAATTTATTTAATGTACACAGGAAAGCATAATTTTTTGGGGATCATTTCCAAAATGATCTCTTCTACTGCTGCAGGGCTTTGTGTGTCTGATGAACAAAAGCCTGCACTATGGAAACATAATTTTTTTGTCATTAATCCATCATTTGAGTGTTTGTTTTAAAGATCTCATTGGATCTTACCAGAAAAGTGCAAACTAAGTAAATTCTGCAAACGAAATACAAAGATCATGAGTGAGACAGTGTTGTTGGTCAGCCTGAAGGTTGGGGCTGCTCTTGTTGCGTGATGTTCTGCTCCCTTAAAATATTTCAAGATAAGAATGGCCTTAAAATGATCCATTTCAACCCCTGCATAAGCCAAGTCCACCGTGATCATTTTCTATTATATATAAAAAATCCTAAACAAACAAACACCAAGAAAAACCACATGAAAAAACAACAAAACCTCTCAATTTAGGTAGGTTACAGCAATGAGCTTTGATTAGGAATAGGAAAAAAACCCAAACTGCAGTTAGAGAATTCCTACACTCAGCCTGCTCCAGGCAAATCAATCCCACTGCCCTAGACTATTCCAAGGAATCAGATGGAGCAATGAATCCCAAAGCATTTTCCTTAACTGATTTACACTTCTAGACACTCAAGATACAACAAATATTAACTGAAATTCAAGCTAAATTGGTCAGAGAATGAGTTGCTAAAATGCTTTATTCAAGGAGCCCGAGAGTCTGAATTTCTTTCTTGAACCATCGTTATTGGAAATATATTTTGTACTGATGCATCAGCAAAGTACTGATAAGAAATCAAAGGTTCAATAAGTTATTTTTTTCCGCTCAGGAGCACTGTGGGAGAACAAAATGACATGTTCTGATAGGCAGCCCTGCTGTAGCAATTATTACAAGAGTCACAAGTTAGGAGTTCCCAAACTTTTCTACAATTGCTTTTATAATCTCTTTCTTTTAATATTCCCTGTTTAGGCTATAACTTTAAAATTCTCTCTAAACCAATTGAGAAGCAGAAAAATAAAAAGGCAAGAAATCCAGGGATTTTACAGTAAAAGCTATAACTGTGCAAGTTTTTTTTCGAGTAGTTCTTCTGCTAAAAAGCAGAAGGGAGAGAAAGCTGAAATTTGAAAGTGTTGAAGGGAAATAGGCCCTTTGTTGAATATATTTAAGAAAAAGCATTGATATGGAACTTCTCAGTGTGCTCTCTAAATTCTTTAATACCACATGGCATGATTCACAGCTTCTGTTTTCTTACCAGAGCTTTCCCAAAACTTTCCTTTCGAGACATTGCCCGAAGTTTTCTCCGGCATGTGAATGGGATTTCTCTTGGCCTGATAGTTCTGCTACACATTTTCCTCTTCCAATTGCTATTAAGCATTTTCAGGTGCCAAGTAGTTCATGCAATTGAGAATTTGGGTATTTCATCCTGGGTTTATGCAGGGGAAGAATTAATCCCTTAGTCACTCACACTTCACATGCATTTGTTGAGAAAATCGGGGGTGTTTATGTTTCTTTCCAAAGAAAAAAAGTGTTTCTTGGAAATCTGAGAAGTTTGTTTCCTGGGTGTTTTATTCCAAATCTTTGCCATATTCTTCCTCACTTCCTGCAAGTTCACTTAACAGATTTTTGGCTCCTTTGCAAATATTTTTTATATAATGGTGATGCACATAATCATCTCTTGGCCAGTAGCTGAAGGAATTTGATGATATCCATGCAAGACGAGTTTTTTCACTCCCCTCATGGAGTTTTTGCTCGTTGTGCCATCTCCACAGCACTGCCTCTCCTTTTTCATTTCATCCATCTGGCTTCTGGTCTCCATCTCAGCACGAGGTTACATTTCACCTCTGTGGAGATTTGCATCGAAATAAAATATTACACCTGGAGATGTTTCACTGGCACAGGTTGTCCAGAGAAGCTGTGGCTGCCCCATCCCTGGAAGTGACCAAGGCCAGGTTGGACGGGGCTTGGAGCAACCTGGGATAGTAGAAGGTGTCCCTGCCCATGGCAGGGGATGGGATGGGATGAGCTTTAAGGTCCTTCCCAACCCAAAACAAATTATTCCATGATCCCATGAACGTGCAGAGTGGAGTAAGCAATGGTTGTCACCCAGTTCATCTGTATTTTTAAGGACTCTGTGTGCACACAGTGTTGGATATGGTCTATAAAACTTATAATTCCTGACCTTGCAGGTGCTGTTTGGTTGGACACTTCCTGGAAACACAAGCCCCACTGCACTTGATCCCTGCAGATGACATTTCCAGCATTTCCAGATGTCTGAGGGACCATTTGGATCTACTGTTTTTCCCAGGTACTCAAATATCCAAAAATCCTGAATAAATGTATTTAAATCACTAAATTCATGCAGACAAAAAAATATTTCTAAGTGAGGTAAAAAAAAGAAAGAAAAAAATACATTTATCTGGAAAATCTTAAGCATATGCTAACGTCAGACTCTGCATTTGTGCAAAAAAAGAGATGTAGATGGTTAATGTAAGGCAGTGACAGTCAACCCTGTTAGAACCATGAAAATCTATTGTGAACACAGCACTCATCAACGAGAAACTGAGGTGGAAGTAAAATGAGGCAGAAAGCAGCAAAATAAGAATGAAAAATAAACGAGATGAAGTACCAACATCAATATGTTCTGCTATTGAGCTGGAGGGGAGATACTAGGGAAGTTCCTTGAATAAGGTTTTTTAAAATACATTTATGTTTCATTTATGATTTTGCCTTAAAGAGGAGCATGGTGAAGTTTGTTAGCAGGTATCATCCATACACAGAAAGGTGGCAATATTTCCTATAAATGTGTCCTTGATCAGATTAATATAAATGGAATTAAATAGAGTTATAAAAAGTTTAAGATGGCATATTAATCCTAGGAAAACAGTAGTGAATGAGGAACATGACTGCTCAGGACGGTATAAAGGTAAGCAAAGAAAAGATTTTAGACTTGGCATGGACACAAACAGGTACAAACTTGCTGTTGAGTTTAGGCTGGACACCAGAGGAAAGCACAGGAGGAACACCATTCCTAAATAGGTGCTCAGTGCTCCACACTGTAGGCAAAGCAGTGGAAGGAAAATACTCAACCAGTTTTGAGACAGAGGCTGAGGACTTTCTGAGCAGAGTTTTAGGATATGTGCTGGTTTTTTTGCAGTAGGCAAAAATAGAGCCCAGGCTAAGCCTGCGTCATTAGCCTACCTCAAAAATCTGTTAAAATACTGAGGAAACACTAAAATTAATTATATTATAGCAACTGGAAGTTGTTATATTTTCCTTAAGAGCAAAAAGGAGTTAGGAAGTTTAGGAAACCTTATCGAGGATATAGAACAAGAGTTCGCTGTTCCTGGAGAGGTTGGGGAAGAATTTTGCGAACAACTTGAACACTGCTGACTGGACATCTTTGCATGATAAGGACCAGATGGAAAACCCAGCAGAGACTCCACGAATTCACTTGCAAATTATCACTTAGCATTAATTACGCCCAGAAAGCCGCCTCGCATTGACGTCCGCGTTACCGAATACTCCGGCACGAACACGTCTACGTAAAAGTTTATAATCAAAGCCATGCAGGCAATTCAAATATTGCAAGGCTATAAACAGATTAAAGATATGATTTTATTGAAGTATTTGGGTTCGCAGGGAAATGTTTCACCGCTGTGCCATGTGTGGCTTTTCTGCTCGGCTGCAAACTCCAAATAGGCTGTAATAACACAGCTTTGTGATTAACCAAACAACTAATAACCCACAAGACAGAGTGACCGGCCATCACCCTTATGTAAATAAGGAGGGCTTATTTTTGCTCACTAATAGCCGGCGCCCAACAATGAAATGCTTTTAATAAGTTCTTAAGAGGATAAGATCAAGGGATCAATTTGGTGGGTGCCCTTTCCGATGGCCGCACACCGCGTCCGTAGCACGACACGTTTGCATTGTTATTTGGCCGTAAACAAAACGAAAAGATCTGTCATGGAAATTTAAACAGAGGGGCTGGTTACATAAACTCAAACATTCTCAGCCCCGGTGCAGCACAATCAACAGTCTGAAGAGACTGCACGGCTAAACAAAGTTTGGGGATGTTTTTGGATAGGGGAGAAAGATTAATAACCAGAAAATAACTCTTGGCTCCCGCGACAAACTCTTAGGAATATAATTTTAAATTTGTGTAAATCCAAAGATTGATGCTCAAGCTTATGAAATAACCATTTTTCCGCAGCGCTGAAATACACACCCACATGGAAACAAATCTTTTCGCTGGCCAGTTTTAACAGAATATACTGCTTTTACCAAAAAAAGCAACTTAAATAAATCTGACCTATCTGTTCTCCTGGATAATTGTAACTGCGGTCAGCAAACAACAAATCTTCTATAAATGGTCATCTTTCCAAATTATGCTGGCCTCAGAACGTGCTTGATTCATTGCACAAACACTGCGTGCCTCTGAATGCAATTTGTCTGTGTGGACCAACAGAGGATGCCTGAGACATTCCCAGGAGTCACGAGGGAGAGGATTTCTCTCTGTGTTTGTTGCAGGTAAACAACATTTTGCTTCATCACAAGACCTTGCAGATCACTCCAGTCCCAAACAGAGTTGTTGTTTTGCCCTAAATGGAAATATTAGGACAACTGCTATGAGAAGGAAGCCTGGAGAAGTCTCCTTCTAGGAGAAACTTCCCCTCTCTGACAGCATCTCCTGCTGGGGCGGGAGGTGAGCGCTCCCAGGGCTCCAGCTGGATTTTGGCAGCTGACATAAATCCCATGCCTGGCGTTGAGGGAGGGCCGCGCCCGGGTTGTGAGGTTTTTTCAGCAGGAGCTGACACAGGATTTGCTCAGATCTGAGGCTGCTTTCCAGACCAGCTGGATACAGGCTCCTCTGTGCACTGAAATCCAGGGTGCCATCACCAAATAAAATAAACACGTGATGCTCACGAGCAGAAAGTGTCTTGTAGCCAACTTAGCTCTAGAAAGATGGTGAATCACAGCCTAACCAGCCCCTCTGCAGTCTCCATCCCCTTCACTGGAAACGTATGGGACATCGCAAATTCAGGTTGCATTTTACAAGTGGCACATTGTTTATAGATGGTATTTGTTATGTGTGATTAAAACATGAAGCCCTTAACTCCATCAAAACTATCAGACACCAGTGGCAGCTGCAACTCAAAAATCAGGATTTCTGGCTCTGAGAAGCCAAAGGCTTAACTGGATCTTCCCACTAAGAAGTTAGAGTGCAGCACGAGGAGCAACTGGAGAGGCCCATCTAACTGCACTCCTCCCTCACCTTCGGGGAGTACCCATCCTAGTAGAAATACCAGGAGAAAAAGATCTGGGAGACAGAGCTGATAAGCCAGGAGCCGTGCACAGATAAGTTGGCTACATGGCTTCCTGCAAAGCACCCAACACCTCCTCTCCATAAATGCCATCATCTGGAACAGGGATATGATGTACAACATAGAGCAGGGGCTTAAGGCTGGGAAAAAATCAAAATGCTTGGGCTCAGGGGTGTAAGAGATGATATTTGAATCGCACACATTGCCCCACGTGCTCCCAAACTCCCACAGGGACACATCCACTACTCCCATCCTCCTTAATCCCACCTTGTTTCTCATGCAAAGAGAAAACAGGATCCATGTTCCCTTCTGTTTTAGCAAAGGGTTTCGCAGTGCTTGGGTTTTTCCTAAAAAAATGCATTGAAAATTTAGAACCAGGTCCTGTTTCATTCCAGTTGTGGTTTTTTGATACCCGATGCCTTTTTGATAGATTGTGCAGCTCATGGCACACCTCTCCTTTCTCCTCCTCTCTCTATAATGCACAGAGTTTAAGTTAACAAAAACTTGCTGTTCTGCAGAATTTAAAACATTGCACACTCACACTGCCCAGATTGACAGTGTGAGCTGGGACGGTGCCAGAAGAGCAGCGATGATTTATTAGGTCTGTAGCACTTAATCCAAGAAATAAAAAGGACTTATGTGACAGATGAGCATAAATGAACTATTGGGTCAGACATCCATTTCTTAAAAAGCAAAATAAAAAAAGCTCTGAAGCAAGATACCGTGTAGGGTTTAGTATACATTAATGTATTATAGCTTTGCTGGTATACTTTGAAATTTCTGAGTTTAAACCAGCTCCAAAATGATTATTTTTTTTTTAAAACCAGACTAGCTTAAATAAATATTTACCAAATCCCATCACATCATACTGCCCTTCCCTGGTAATATCAGCATGGCTCAGAAAACATTTACAAAGAATTAGCACAGAGGCTGAAACCCTGACCCGACTGAAGCCAATGACCAAATTCACATTGTCAGCAGAGATGTGGAGTTCCATGCTAAACCCTCTCCTCTTCTGCAATACAAGAAGGGAAGGAAGAGGGACCTTTTCCATCATCCAAGGCAAGATCAGAATCTACACATGAAGAGCCTTTAGAGATAAGTGTGGTGTCTGACTCAACACCAGTAACAAACCAGTGCTTGGATGCCAACATCACATTCTACCAGAGCTTTCTTCTCAAAAAGTAGACTCACCACATGATTACTTCTGTAATTCTAGGGAGATTTTAACAGGAAAGTGATTTTATTCTTTTTGTAAGTCTCTCTGGCAAAGCCTTAAGATGCTGTGCTCTGAGCTTTACTCACCTGAAAAAAAAATAGCTTTTTTTTCCCTCCTATCTGCAGTATTGATAAATCATTTCCAGCACATAAATTTCCCTCCTAGCAAAAAAAAAAAAACTTGATCAGAAAGTGACGAAAAGTACAATAAATAGCCAGCTCCACTCTAACCTGTGTGGTTTGACACAGCTGAACAAGCTGTGAAAAGGAATATTGTTCCTTTAATGGAACGTCTGAAATGGTGCTCAAAACAGATTGGGCTGACAATTTTTTGCAACCTTGGTGTCTCCTCCAAGATTTACAATGGCACAGCTCCCCTTTTTAGCAAATTAAACCTTGTGTCAAGGCTTAAAATTAAATCCAAACTTCTTTTCTTCTCTGTACAGAAGGAACAAATTGGCACCACATGCCAGTAGTCAAGGAGTGCTGATGGGAAACAGAGTGAAGGGAGCGCCCTCCAACCTGGAAGGCGTCACTAGTCAAAATCAACCGGGATAAACAGTCAATTCCGCTTAAAGTTTGACATATACAGGCTTGTAAGATAGAAACAGGCAAATATAAGAATTCTTCTGTACCACACAAACCTGTCTCGGTGCCAACACTTAAACTTTCTGTGCTGTGCAAGCACTTTGTGGAAATCTGCCTTTGGTAGAGTTTGATGTTGTAAGATCCCGCCTGGCCAAAGCCTTTTTAGTTTGTTCCAGAGGAAAAAAAAAGGGAATACAACAGAGATTCAGAGGGTATGAACATCAATGGCTTAATATCACACTGCCTACTGTTACCAATACGATTCTTTTTTCATTATGCAGGATTCTGGTTTCTAGCATTTAAAAGCTTGTTTGAACACACACAGCAGATAAAACAAAAGGGTATTCCTAAAGGCAGACATATGAACTGTTTTTATGGACAGAAAGGTAAGAAGAGCTTTTCCAAAACTACCCAAAGACCAGACCATTGCCCAGTTTCATTACTTGATGATTCAGGAAGCAGGTCCCAAGTCTAACCCATCCTAAAACCCACTGTTTGCACACAGAAGTAGCCCTACATTTCCCAGGTTTAGAACAAAACCCTGTCCAGGACTGTCAAATTTCTAGTTCTGCTCTTAAGCAACCAGCACAAAAGTTGCTGCCAAAAATAATAATCTTTTTTAAAATATAAGACAAAGTTTAAATATACCTAGTTTTAAAACTGCCTTTATCTATTTATAATAATTTTATAGATATGTGTGAGTGTTTGAGAGGTGACATGATTCCCTGCTTCAAGCTTTTCTTTCGTCTTCCCTTAATGTTTCTAATAAAAAACTTTATACAAAAAATATCAGCAGCAAAACATCACACCTGGTTATGGAGCAAAAGGGAAAATAAGACCTATTTTGTCCTAGTGCAGCACATCAGAAGAAAGCGTTCACTCCAATTTAACCTCAGTTTTAGGCATAAGCACAAGATTTTACAGGATGAAGAGCTAATTTCACAACAGAAACTCTACAGAGATGTTTGCAAATCACACAGCAAAATGATCAGCTCAGAACCAGCACAAGCAAGGCAGAGATGTTTAACAGCAGGGAGATATTGCAGTAAATCATGGAATCACAGGATGGGTTGGGTTGGAAGGGATCTCAAAGCTCATCCAGTCCCCCCCCCTGCCATGGGCAGGGACACCTTCCATTATCCCAGGTTGCTCCAAGCCCTGTCCAACCTGGCCTTGGACACTTCCAGGGATCCAGGGGCAGCCACAGCTTCTCTGGGCAACCTGTGCCAGGCCCTCCCCACACTTACAGGGAAGAATTCCCCCCCAATATCCCATCTAACCCTGCCTCTGCCAGTGTGAGCCCAGATTGGGGTTGCAATGGAATACCAAGACAGAATTCTTCCTTCCTGCAGCCTCAGAAGTCCACCAGGGATGGAAGCAGCCCCCTGCACATCTGGAATATCACCTAAATTATGCAAATAGGGGCTACTAGAATTACCCCTGGACTTGCAGAGCAGGAATGTCGAAGCTGGATTGTAACCTGTAAGAGTTTGAACAACTCTCACCAACATTCCCAAAATCTGAGAGGAGCAAGCAGTGCAGACCATCAGCCAACACCCAACACCCAACCTGGCCGTGTCAGAAAGCCGATGTGAAGACAGCTGTAAAGTTTTATAATCCCAAATTACCAATTTTAGAGAGAAGGTTTTATTTACATTATTTTTTTTAATGTGCTGCTATAGGTGGGCTGTTCTGTAGCATTTAAAAACCCCCACTCTACTGCAATTTGGTTAAAATGTGATGTCTTCCAGACTAGAGAAACACAAAACCATGCTCCAGACTGACTGGAAGAAGTGATTGCCAACTGGAAGGCAGAAGGAACCACCCCTGGTACTGTCCCACTGTCTCAGGTGAGGACCAGGATATGAGTGTCTGTCACAACAGTAATTCTCTGCTCATCATTCAACCTCTGGAAGTGCCCAAATTCCCCAATAACCACCTTTTAAACTTAATTTTTGCTGGTAAATAAACACTTCATTGGGGTATTCTCATTGCACCGGGGTAATTGCAGATGGCAGAAGCAGAATTTTAAACAGGGATAAATGAAATTGTGGAGTTTGCACAGCTGAGCAGGGACTTTTCTTTCATACACCATTTCTCAGCTAAAGTTTCATTTCTGTTTTGCAGTTCACCTCTCTGTTTAAATAATAATTATGGCTGTGACATTCAGTGACAAAAGCCAGAAAACTCCAAATTAGCAGAGACCTTCTCTGTCCATTGTTTGAATGCGCTCAGCTGGTTTTGCTTTACTAATACCACCAAGACAGAAATTGTCATTTCCCAAAAACACAAACTTCTGGCAAGGGGTTACGGAGCGAAATAAATCTTATTCTTGGAAGAGACTTTTGTTTGACACCTGAATCATTTCTGCTGGTTTCTCTCCTTTCCCCCCCCCCTTCTTCAAACAGAGCCTTAGAACTCGAAGCCAAAATACAGAGTCTTAGAACTATCACAACAAAAGCTCAGCATCGAATTTCTCCTTCCAGACACACTCTCCTCCTAAAATGTATCGACAAAGCCATCTCCTTATTAGCCTGCAAGGACATCTCAAACATTTCAATGTGCAATTGTTTGCTGAGTGGTGGGGGAAGCAAAGGTATCAAAGCACAAACTTTTAGAGTTTTCTATTTCTGTTTGGAATTTCGAAGACAGATGCACTTCATTTTCTCTTGTAATAGACTGGCAAATGCTAAATGCATCTGACATCAGCAATAATACCACACATTCAAATGGCAAATAATGAGTTTATTCTACTGTGTACCATTTTTTCCCACCTGTTTCCTCTCATATATTCCTCCTTTTTTTCCCCTCCTCTTCTGTATACAAGTGAGAAATCCCCTTTTTATATGTTTATATGCACACATTATACATCTCCTGCTTTCTTTTACGTTGAGCAAATACAAGAATGCCTCATTATTCTCATACACTGTGAGTTGTACAGCAAACTTCTTTTTCCTCCTTCTGATGTAAAAGAGCTCCAGATTTTTTTCTTTGCAATCCTGAAATAACCACAAGTTTTTCTTTTTCCAATCTCTTCATCAAGTCCCAGTCCTACATTTACTGGAATTGACTGGAAATTTGCCATGGAGTTCTGTCTGTGGAGGTTTAGTCTTTCGGTTTAGTCGACTAATTCCAGCATAATTCTATTGTATCTGTTGGGTTGAATCCCAGAGGGATTGGGCCCACAGCTTCACTAATTAGGATCTGCTCTGATAGGACACCGAGCCCGCCAGAGCTTTGAAGTGGATCTGCTGAAGCCATCACCTACAGCGAGATCCCCGAAGACCCAAAGTCTTTTCAACACAAGAAAGCCAGGCTTTATTTGAATAAAATTAGAAATTTCACTTTCAAATGGGGAAAGCTCAAAGTGGCTGGGGCAGGCAGGGCTGAAGCAGAAAGGTTTGTGCTCCACTGTCTCTCTCTGTCCTTGTTTGTGGGCTTTGTTTTATCTGATTCAAGTCATTTGCAGAAAATTTTGCCCGATTCCTTCTCATCCCTACAGCAATCCTGGAACCTGCTTTGGGACCTGGCTGGTGCTTGCTGCTCTCAGGAGCCTCAAGGAGTGACTGGAGGTGTTTGTCCCATGTCCCAGCACCTGCCAGTCCTGCTCAGCCCCCTGTGCAGCCCTGAGGGAAAGGATTTGTCCCCGTGGCATCTGGGGGCACGGCCACCTCCACCCCACAGCCTCGCTCACAGCTCCATGGGGTCCAACTAACTCATCACCCCCTCCAAAAACACATCCCCACTCTCTTGGCTTTTCCTGCCTCCACAGCTGTTGGGAGACAGGAAAGTTTACTGTAGTTTTCTTATTCCCTATGAAAAATGATGCCTTTTCTCATTCCTTTTCCTCCTGGAATTGCCCTCCTCATCCCATGGGAAGGTGAGAAGGAGCTCTGCAGATCTCCAGCACTTTCTGCTGGTGTTAGATCCGTGTCTATGGATTCCTATCGATGCCTCTCTTATCCACGGAAATCACTTCGTCTCTGCAGTCTGCTGGAACCATTCCTCCCCAGAATCTCCAATTATTTCTTCCCGCCCCTTTTCCCTTCCTCACTTCTCCTCCTCCTGCCACCAGGGCCATTTGCAAGAGCTATAACAACCTATCATTTATAATTTGCTACCAAATCCCCAAATTTCACATCTAATCCACAACTAAATCCAACTTCCACCACCTACCTGCTACAATTTCAAATACTCTGGATTTTTCTCCTCCCTTACTGCCCCACACTCCTCTGATGTTCTTGCAAATGGGCTATTAATTGCCAGACCATCTAGTGGGAAAAGAAGAAAGCTGGCTACTCTTTGATTGCAGGATGGTTGGGATTTGGTTGTTTGTGTTAATACTTCTCCTGGCCTACAGGGATGTCTTTTTACCTTTGTTGCATTATTAGTTTTAACAACTGTATTATTTATTTTTGGTTGCTTTTCAATCTGTCATTGTTAAAAATCCATTAAACTATGGGAGCTGAATAATTTTTTCCTCTCCCCTTCTTTATGGCCAAGAATTAACAAACAGTTTAATTAAAACAGATAAACAGAGAGATGTTGGTTCCCCTGAGAATTACATCCACGTCTGATATTTTCAGGAGAAGGGGGGAAAAATATTTATGAGCTTTTAATTATATGCAAAGTTATAATTTTTCCTTTTCAACAGAACTGATCCATCTTTCCACCTGGAGCAGGGGCCCAGCCTCCGATCAGGAAGGTTCTAGAGTGGAAGAGGATTGAATTTTTCCAGAGGCAGCTTTAGGTGTGTGGGATGGCTTCAGGAAGAGGGAATGTGGTGATAGAACAAGAGGGAATGGTTTGAACTGGAAAAGAGGAGGTTTAAATGGGATATTGGGAAGAAATCCTTCCCTGTGAGGGTGGTGAGGCCCTGGCACAGGTTGCCCAGAGAAGCTATGGCTTTTGCTTTAGTCCCTGAGAGCGTTAAAAATTGAGGAAAACAAAAAACATTCATTTTTTTAGCTGATCTTACTGTGAAAGCCTCTACGGCCAAAGGTGTAAAACTATGTGCTAAACAGCCTGTAGTACATTTTAATTTCCTTTTTTTAATTTAAAAAAAATAAATAAACCTGAATGTAATCAAGTGCACATTTGGAAATAAGAACAAAATTTCCTGTAGTCCATTTTTAAGGCCTTGTATAATAATTTTGGTCGTTCTCCAATATTAATACTACATTGAGGTGAGGCAGAAAAAGCTGAAGTCAAAGTTGAAAGCAACTCCTTGGTTAAAATCCCTCAAAATTTTCAGCTGCAGAGGAAGTAACTGTTAAAAACAACCACCTCAGAAGTCTTCATCCAGTCTTAAATGGATTAAACTAAATTAAACTGAATTATGGGGAATATATATATTCATATATATATATATATATAAAGCATAATACAGAATGCAGCTGAGAAATTAAGGAATTAAGATGTTCCAAAGAGAAATGCAAGTGTTAAATGACAAGCTGAACTTTCACATAAAAAATTAAAGCAGGGAAAAACACATTTTTATGTGCTGTTTTGATATAATTATTGTATAAAATCCTACAGGGCCATAATTAGAGCCCTTGATCTTAAAAAGTTATCTTTAATTTTTCACTCTGATGCAAAATATTCCATTATTTTAGTAAGAAGAACATGACATTATTTCTATGTGGATTTTCTGGTAAGTTCAGGACATGTTTGAAGCAGAGCCTGTGCACTTGGCTACAAAACATGACAACCAAAAAAAAAACCCAAAATATCCAACACAAATTTAAAAAAATGCAAATTAAAAAAAATACCCAAATAAACAAACAGCCAAAAAACCCCACAAAATAAACAAAAAAATTCTACCAGAAAACATTAAGACTTTAAAATCTTCAGACTAGTTGCCATTTCTGCACCTAAAATAACTCCCGCCTCTGCCAGTCAGTATTTTGGTCATGCTTTTTTCTTTTTAAGTTAAAAAAAAAAATCAGCAATTAATTTACAGCATGAGGCTGCAGAGACCCAAAAACAAGATGCAAAAACTGAAGCCCAGTTAAGAAATCCCATTCTTTAAAGTCTCAACAGAAGGCACAGGAACAGGGAGACTTTTTTCTTCTTAGTGAATCAGGCAAGAGGAAGTGGCAACTTGAACTTGAAAATGAATCCTAAAATCCCAAATCCAAATACCCAACGCAAATATTGTCAGGCTGCTCGTCCATTAAAAAAAAATAAAAGTAAAAAATTAATTGGAATCGAATTTTGATACAATTATGTGCAGAATAAGAACTTCTGCATATTTGGCAGGCAGCCCACTCGTGTATGCAATGCATAAAAACTGTAAGAATGGATTCTATACTGACTACGGGGTGCTTACTTTCCTTCAACGATAATTGTCTTAATGCCTGTTTTAATCAGTATTAACTACTAGCAATAACATGCTTTTAATTATGTTTTAAACGAGTCCTTTATTGGGCTGTTTTGGGAAGCAAATTAGTCAAAAGGAGCTGTTAATCAAAAACGTGTTACTGGCACAAAATAAATGTTCATTTAAGGAGCCATTTGAAATAAACCTGGCTCATTGACTCTGACAACCTACAAGGACACTGGGGCCTCCCGAGGATAACTCCTTCAGCTCTCTCCCAGCTACGCCTTGCTGCTCAGAAGTTATAAGTGGAAACATTAAGCAGTTTAGGTCATTCATCAGCTAACTTTTACTACTGTACTCAAGAAAATGAGCCTCCCAGGAACTTCACAGCAGATCTATTCCTTCATTAGCCGAGCAATATTGAGAGAGATGTTCCTGTCATTGCGAAGGGAGAAATCTATTGCGGGGGAATTTTGCCCGGTGTCCCCTTTGTCTAGGAACCGTCTTTGTGGATTCCGAGGTATTTAGGCTGAAAAACTGGAATAATTATCTGTGAACACGGCTCGTATGTGCTCAGTCCCTTCCGCTGAGTGATGGCCGTGCCCGACAGTTCAGCCACACGAGATTATATATTCCACCCAACATCGAGGTGTCACCTGATGCCTGTTCATAATATCACCCTCACAGCACAACATTGAGCAGAAATTTCATTAAATCTATTCCACTGCCAGGCCTGAAAACTTAATTTTGCCGTGGCTGTTTAGTTTGAAGCACTTCGGCTTTAAACAAACTGAGGGGTGCTGGAGTTAGAGCAACAGCCAAGAGTCTGGGTTTAAAGTCCACAGATCGTGGCTTATTGGTTGAAGCTTTGACTTTCAAATTTTAAGGTAATTTTGCTTCATGAAAAAGAAAACAATGTAATGATTTTAAAATGGAGTGATCTGATTTGACTCACTTGGCATGTCTTAGTTAAATCCTTCAAAATCAACCTTCAACACCTGTACCTTAACAAACTAAAAAGTCACTGAGATACCATTCCCCCACCCCACCTATGACACAGAGAGTGCCGAAGCAACACAAAATGAGTTATTATAATTTAAAAAAACACGAGTTTTCCTCAATCAGGAGCCCCTTCAGGATTGTACTGGAGGGAGCTCTTACTGGGGAGGCAGGTGGTTAATTAAGCACCAGTTCACAGTGTGTCCTTAAGAGACTGAGCCCGGGGGTAGGAATGAACTTGCAAGAGAAGCGATTGCTGGGTTAACAACATCACCAAAAATCCCCCAAACCTGGGGGAGAGGTGTCAGAAATCACACACACTGAGAGCACTGAATGCTGCATGCCCATGTTTGGCTTTCCAAAGACCATCACCACTCACAAAATCCACTGGCAACGGTCATGTCCAATGTTATCACAGGAATAATGACAGCATCAACTTCCAGAATCCCATCCCCAAAGGCAGCTTGGGACAGCAGCAAGGCAGGTCCCGGGAGTATCGTGACACACATTTCAAATGGCCTTTTAGTAAGGGTTTACAAACATGAAACACCACCCTTGCTGCCAGCCCAGCCATACCTACAACATCTCCAACCTGACTAATTCCCTGCTTATCCAAACCAGAAATTCCAGTGATGACTCCATGACACCAACCCCATCTGCTTGGGAAGCAGCAGGAGGGGGCAGAGAGAGGAAGAGGTGCAAAAACCTGGTGGGCAGCAAACTACTGGGATGGAGCTGCCTTCTCCTCCCATTTATTTCCTTATATTTCCAGAGAAGAGCCCACCTGGTGAGTACACGTGTGCCAGAAACCATGAGCAACACGACAGACCCAACCTGCAGCCAGACCTGGGGGACTTCCAAAGCACAAGGAAAAAAAAAAAATTGGCAAATCCTACCCCATAATTGCAATTTGTGACTCAGTGTCCTGGGATGGGGCAATTCTGAAAGATGAGTTTTCATATCTGACTGATTGTGGTTCCTTCTTCGTTAGCAGCATTCCATGAGATGTTGGAGAGAGTTTTATGGTCTGATAAACACCTCTTGATTTTATTGACTTATCTTTAACTCTTTCAGTATGTATCTAAGGGAACACAACG
The DNA here is from genome assembly GCA_013397565.1 of Ptilonorhynchus violaceus. Taxonomy (NCBI): domain Eukaryota; kingdom Metazoa; phylum Chordata; class Aves; order Passeriformes; family Ptilonorhynchidae; genus Ptilonorhynchus; species Ptilonorhynchus violaceus. Next base: position 155,663 of record VZRJ01001411.1, on the reverse strand, counting down.
TCCTTTAAACACTTGAATTAAGGGCTTTAATGGACTTGAAAAAAAATGAAATAAAAATTTTACTAAGGACAGCGCAGTAAAACACCTTGAGACAATTACTCTTAATGAAATACAAAGATTACCAATAGCTACTGACATCTCCCATTACAAAAGCCATTATAAATTCTCTGTCTAGTGGAGAAACTTTCCCCACTTTTTGAAGATTTTAACCAGATCATAATTGCAAACCTGATTTTTATTTTATTGCGTTCAAAGCCGATTGCACTTTTTGATGGACTTCATAATGCTCCAAAAATAGCACAAATGCTTTCCAAGATGTGGGCTTCAGAAAGTTATTGGGACTGGCAACTTCTTTTTCAAATTATCATTGGTGGATCTATTTTCAACACCCTCTTTCTCAGCCCATTAAGTGTATTTCTGCAGCCTTCATCCACAAACCACAGTAAAAGGTTCTGTCTGACCCTGCTCCAGAGGAGCGATACTCTCCTGCTTCCAGTTAGCAGTCAAACCACAAACGTGGTTTTGATTTCTTCTTTAACTTTCTGGAAATGCAGAAATGTGGTCTTTTCAATAGACTGTAATTGCTGCTCTTTCATTTTTATTCTTTTTTATCTTCTTCCTCACACACAATTATTCCAGTCAATACCCCATGTATTTTGGTGTGTTTGGGCTTTCGTGTTTCTGGATGCAAATTGTCCTTAGGGGATCCAGTTCCTGCATTTTTATTTTTTCATATTCAAAATGAACAGGGAGTAAGAAGATAACTCTGTTGAGAACCTGCAGAGATTTATGCTCATCTGTCTGTAACTACAAAGATGATACCTTAAAGTAACAAAATTCAAGTTACTAATTCATTTTCTTGGCCCCCACAACAGAAAATAAAAGATTCTAACCGGGTTTTGCCAGAAACCTGACAGAAGCTGAGATCCAGAGACAGAGGATGATGCACTTAACGATAAAAAATAATAATCTGGAAGTCAAAGGAAGAGTGGGTCAACCCAACCCATGAAAATCCCCACCAGGAACACAAAATCAAGGACACGCAGGGACAAGAGCCAGCCCTGTCCTTCCATCACCTTCTTTCAGCACTAAACTCACCAAGTAAACTCTGAATTGCACAAGAGAGATAATGCTCAAATCCAAGCAACAAGGACAGGTGGTACAGGAAAAGGATGCAAAAAAGCCCCATTGAAATATATAAGATTTTAATCTCTTATTTATGATTCTTCCATAAAGTTTATTATAAGTCATTATATACATCTCCAAGTATCTCATCACAAAATGACATTTACAATGTAACCATGGCAAAATAATTCTGCACAGAACAATTTGCAAAATATCACATCAAAGGTAATGTGGGAGTACAACATAATTGTAGCAATTTCACCATATTAATACTATACTGCTCATACTTTGGGCCCCCAAGCGAAATAACTTTACAGGCAGAATAGGTAGGCAAAAATACTTATCTCTGTTTATATCCTCTTATCTCAGTTAGATCAGCACGGAGCAGAGTGTGAAATATATAAAGTATATTCGACGTGACTAATAGGTCACGCTATTTTTTCCAGTGAAATCCAGGGATTTTTGCCACTGAATTACATAAGGCGTCCAAATCCTGCTTTACATCTAAAAGTCAACTCATCTCTAAAAAAAAAAAACCCTACATACAAACACCTCTAAAAGCACCATTGGGAAAAAAAATTATTGCTGAAACATCTCTTATTCTTATTCCATCCTAACAAATCCTTCAGCTCCATAAGAGAGACTGAAAGCAGCCCTGAAAATCATTTATTTAATGACAGGGTGAAAAAAAAGAGAGTGAGGGGAGGATAAAAATAGCTCTGGACCGAATCTGCACGAGGCACAACATGAAAGTTTTCTCGGAGACTCGCGGAGCTTTCGGAGTTGGGCTGTTGCAGGGACATTCATCTAACCAAATATGAGGCCCTATGGGAACTCTGAGGAGATTAAAAAGAAATAATGAAGGCATAATTGTGGGTTAGCTGGGAATAGTTCTTTCTCCTCCTCAGCATATGGAGAAGTGTGTCAGTCAGATGGTGCACACTGGAAGGTATAATACCTAAGGGGTTTGAGCGGCTGATGCTTCTTTATCTCTTTGTTTTGCTTTCAAATTTCTTTTTTCATCTGTTATTTTAAGAGATACCAGGGCTCGAGGTATTCTCTGTGGGTTTGTCTCGCTTCTTTTTTTTTTTTTTTCCCCTTCCTTCCTCAGGGTGGGAAATTGGAGAGCCACATTCAGTTATGCATTGAAAATTATTTCATATCCTCGCAGGTGGAGCATACCTGCTCAAACAGATCAGGATTATAAAGCTGAGGCTCCGTTACAATTTTTTAAAGGAATTTTTGAAAAGAATTTTTTTAAAAGCACTGTGGATCAGCACTTTTCATAGTATTCTTTCAAATTTTTTACCTCTATTAGTTCTATGGGCATTGCTGGACACAAATTGCTTCCACTTTACTTAAACTCATCCAAATCCATTCTCCCCCAGCTGACAAAACAGCTACATCAGAGAATGGGGATGGAGAGATTAAACTGGTTTTAATGCCATCCAAACTGAACCTTAATATTCATGCAAGCAGCACTGGCAGCAGTTTGTCTTCAAACGAGCTCAGATTACAATACTGAATGTGTGCACCCACTTATAGGCGTGTACCAGGTGAAAATTGTCAAAACCAAAACTATCAATGCTAAAGTGCAGATTAAATTCCTGCCTGCACGTGATGTGTTAAGCTCAGCCCAGATAAAACAACCTCCTGAAAACCAAACATCACCTTTTTCACCCTCAGCACAGCGAAACACCCTTGTCTGTGAAACCCTCAGCTAATGTAAAAGACAGGTCTAAGTCCCAATGCAAATGCAGGAACGTAAAACAGACTGACACATCTTAAGGCAAATTGGTTTGGAGCTATTTTGTGTCCCCTTCTGTTCCTCTCCTGTCTCCACAAGGATCAAAGCCGGCTGCTCCTGCTCTTGGGAGACAGAGAACCACGACACCTCCTCACGTCAGCCAGCATCTCATCCTGCCTGTGCTGCTGCAATCCAGCAGCTCCTCAGCCCCAGGGACAATAATCTGCATTTTGGAACCAGGTTTTAGCCTTCTCACGGCTTAAATTATCAAAAATTACTTGCTCAGTTTACCTACTTAATAACTGAGAATGCAACTTATCAAGAAATACAAAGGATAAGGTTGGAGCAGACTCACCAAATTCTCTAGAATTAAAAAGACCAAATGAATAATCCACCCCTCAACCAAGAATATGCAATAGGTAAGTGATCTCTTGGGATTTGATAAAGAGATAGTGGGATCTGCTTCAAAAAACAGGTTGCTACCTCCAGGTTGACTTCTCCAAACCCCAGGCACGGAAAGAAATAATTCAACAGGAAATTCCCACCTTGTTGCCACTTAGAGAAGGGTAGGGAAAGGAAAATCACTTGGGAAAATAATCAGTGTAAAGAAAACTTGTAGGTTGAGAATATTTAGGTGACTTTTGAAGTCATTCTCCAGTATGAGCATGCAAGGAATTTTGCAGTGCCTGAAGGAGGGAGCTCAGGGAGTTGTATGGATGGAGGTGATGGAAGGAGCATGGATTTAGAACAATTCTGGGATTAATTCATTGGCAGACACATAACTGGCTCCTCTTGTGGGCACAGCCACGGAGTGAGGCTACAGACCCTACTGAATTCTGCCCACTTTGGAAGGAACAGGGTTTCATCTTGCCCGGGGCTGGCAGGCTGGTGTTTGACCCCACTTTCATGCTGAACAGGCATTTAGCCCAAATCATAACCTAGGCCGTCGTTAGCAGAGCTTCCAAAAATATATTTGAGCCCACTTATGAAAATTAAGCAGACCAACAAAATTATTAATAATTGCTAGGGAAAAAAAAAAAAAGCAGGAAGTAGCGGAGATTAAAAGAAGATGATGTATTAGACTGGAAAGAGCTAGTCTCCAGAAATTATCCTCATTTTTTTTGTAAGTTGAAATGGGTGAAAGTATTTTACAAAAGTTGTTTTTAATGAGACATTTTCTCTACATCATATCAGGACAGAACTGTGAACTTTTTTTAATGGAATTACTTGACAAACTGATCAGTGCCATATCACTGCCTCCAGACACAGTTCTTTTAATGATGTCCAAACTACTTAACTATTAAAATGAAATTGTGAGCCAGCACAGTAGGAAGTAGATTGAGCAAGCTGAAGATCAAAGGAGATACCATCACAGTGGCCTTTGTGTGCTCACTGTAGGTTTGCTCTAACTGAAGGGTAAAGTAGGAGTGAATTGAATTATATTGGGTTGGTTCTGTACCAGGGCACTGAAGGCAACATGAAAGAAGGGTCAAATAAAATAAGCACGAGCCTACCTTACCCTGGGCGAGATTAAAACTGAGCCCGGAATGCCACGAGCCGTTTTATCCCTTCGTGTAAACAGGGCTGGTGTGCCCGGGAGCACAAACCTCAGCGATGTATTTATTGTGTTGCTCTGGACATTTTATACAGGCTTTGCTCACAGGGAAATGAGATCATGGAATCACAGAACGGTTTGGGTGGGAAGGGACCTTAAAGCTCATCCAGTTCTGCTCCCTGACACCTTCCATTATCTCCAAGCTGTGTCCAACATGGCCTTGGACACTTCCAGGGATGGGGTTTAAAGTCTATCAGGAGATCTTTCTTAAAGAAAAATTAAGTAGAGAAAAAGATGCTACAAGATTCCCTCATTTCCAAAAGAAATTTGGAAAGAAATGCACGAAGTGGACACAGAGCTACAAAGTTTTCCCAGACACTTGGATACTGCAAAGAAACTGGAAAGGATGAAATTCTTCCCTCTGCTCCTATTGCCCATAGTCTGACCTTCATAGCTGAGATTTTTGGCGCAAAATTAATTAATTAAGAAATAAACTCTTTTGGAAGCAGTGGAGATGCCTTGAGCACCACCCTTCCTTAANCACAAAATAAATAAATTAATTAAGAAATAAACTCTTTTGGAAGCAGTGGAGATGCCTTGAGCACCACCCTTCCTTAAAGAGCTTCACTGAGCTGGTCCTGGCAGAGAGATTAAATCACGTGAAATGCTCAGCATCTCCACACAGCCTCAGTTTTGGGGAAGTCGAGTGCAAAATGGAATCCAAAGGTTAACAACACAAGAAACCAGCAAGTGTTCATTAACATAAAAAGCTAGGTTTAAGGATTTTTTTATTTGCACATCCTAAAACAACACCAAAACCGCTTATTTCTTCTTACAGGTTTTTGCTCTTTTGCTCACTTTAAACTTGCACTATTTAGGACTATTTTCATCTGCCTTTACACTCTTTTTTTTTTTTTTAACAATCCCAGGTTGAAACAGTGACCAGACTGCAGGAGAAGCCACCAAAATTTCAAGACAAAAGTAATTAATTATTTACCTTCACACTTTATCCCACAGCCCCTCCTTCTCCAGGAGCAGTAGAGACACTCAAGCACACAGAGCTTGTGCTGCAGTTTTAAAATTTATTTAAATGAAACGTAAATAAATTTTAAATATTAGCAAGAAGCTACAGGTGCTCGGGGAGAAGTTATTTGTATTTTATGGGATTCATTTTCCGCACAGTATGTGGAGAGAATTAGCCACAAAACTTTCTGTTATTACCCAGAGAAGTTTGCCTGTTTAATTCTCCTTGTGTTGTTAAGAAGATTTACCTCTCTGGGTTGTTTTAATATTTAAAAATATCAGCTTTTGGGTTTGGGCAGCGGAAGAGGGAAGGGAGGAGAGTTTTGGGATGGTTTGGATGAGGCACATTTGGGTGTTTGGGGATGTATCCAGAGGGTGTGCCGGGGCTTTGAGAGTCCATCCATCCCTGCCAGGATCCCACCTTGCAGAGGGTAAGCCTTGGCAGGTCCTTTCAGCCTAATACACTCCTACTTATGAGTATTTGTGCTAAATTCCATGGAAAATTCTCATTCTGAATTAAATAAGACTCAAACAATCCTCTGTTTGACACCATCCCTCCATGAAAACTCAAACCACTTCCACAAGAAGAGATAAATTTGTATAAATCATGATAGGTAAAGAGAAATTATTGATACAGGAAATATTAGTCTTCCTTAAAAGAAGGAAAGAGCAAATTAATCCCCAAAATAGAGCAGCCACAGAACAGAACCTGCCCATGAGCTCTCTCCTTGGGTGATTTTGTCAATTTTTTTTTTTGTCTGGGGTGTTTAACTTTGATGTTTGCTTGTCTAAAACCGAGGAGAACAGCTCAGTTTGGAGCCCCGATGAGTCTGTAGTGAATCACTTGGTCAGATCTCCAACAACAACTGTGATCTGAGCTAACACAGCTTGTGCATCAAGGAATCCTTGGATCTTCAGTGGAGGAACAGAGCCCCAAGGCACACAGAGCTTCACTAAACTCTCTGTGTTTTCATCCACTTCGTAATTGCACACAGAGAATTTTAATTTCCATTTTTGCAGAAGTTTTAAAAAAAAAAAAAACAAAAAAACAAAAAAACCCAACCAAGCCATCACACCATGCTTTTCCACCCACAAATTTTGCAAACTTTATGTCACACCATGAATTAAAATTGTTTCATTAACAAGGATTAATTAAAGACCAGGTTGCTTGGCCAAGTGGGCTGCGTTCCAAGGAGCAGATCCCTCCAACTCCTAACACACCAAAGACATCAGTGTGGATACCATGTGCACTCGAGGCCAGATTCCCTTCTTGACTGCCATTGGATTTCACCTGTGAAAATCCCAGCAATTCCAGTTTCAGGAATATTTCCATGCTCCTCTGAAGTTCATTATCTTTTCTTCCCTAACTCTATAATGTCATATACGTTCTCTATATTTTCTTTTAAAGTTGTAATTTTAATTTTCCCCATAATTTTTGATCCAAAATTTTTTATTGCTATGGCAGTATAAGAAGAAAAATAATAATATTATGCTGGGTTTAGACTGACTTTCCATTTGCTTGTTGGTATTTCTAGATATAAATGAACAGTGGCATTTCTCTGGTTTAAATTAATTTTGGTGGCCCTGTCACAAAATCCAGATCTTTTCTGTAGCACAAGATGGAGAAACAAGAAGGAAACAAAATCCAAGATAAAGCTGAATAAAAGGGCAGTTTTCCACTCCCTAACCTGCTCCCTATGACTTCTCCCTCGTGCAGATGATGGGATTTTTGATGAGATGTGCAGCTTTGTAACTTGCAGAGTGTTAAAAAATATTATCACAGCTCAAGAGGTCTTAGTAGGCATCATGACAACATAAATAAAACATTAATTACACTGATAATAAGATTTTAACTACTACTAGGAGTCTGGTTACTTGTCAATAGTAAAAAGTACTCAGGAGGTACTTCAGTCTACGTGGGGAAAGTGAACAGAAAAAAACCCAAATCTTACACTATTTAATTTTAATTTATGCTCATTGGAACTATGGCATGAAGTGTATTTTCATTTTAACCTCCTTCAGGATAAGCACCTCAGCAACATGCCTTCACCCCTCACTACCTTCTCACCAGACATAAAGCATCTCCCCTTCCCAAGTCCTTCCTTATATTTATTAACACTCCAAACCAAAGCCCAAGAATAACATTTCCCAAAATGCCTGATTTAATAAAAACAGAACCATATTTTTACTCCAGACTATACCAGGTTAAAGGAGATCTTATGCTCCCATTTTTTCTCATATTAATTTCAGAAATAAATTCTTTTGCAGGACTTTACATCTTGAATTTGTCTTTACTGTAAGTTTCTTACTTCACAGATGTCTTCTGAGAGTGAAAGGCTTCTGCCTGGCATTACTCAGACAACCTTAAAACACATTTTGTGTGAAGATGAGGTGAAGGTCACCATGCAAAGATCAAGTGAGAAGTGTTTGGCTTGTGGGCATTTTCAAAAGATCCTCCATTTACATTAAAAAAAAAAAAAAACCACCACAAACCAAAACACAACTTTTCAAATAAAATAGAATTCTCAAGAAACAAACCGGATAACAAAAATCATGAGAGCACTTCTTTCTTTTCTCTCCTTTTCCTTTTAGGCTGAGTTAAGCCAAATGCCCTGCATTTATCCAAAGCCACCCCCTGGCACGGGACTTACCAAGGACACCAGGACACGTCCCTGCAGAGGAGTCACCTGCCTGTTGCGGTGGCAGCTCTGGGAATTCAGGTTGTAGAAGGACTCCTTGAGCTTGGAATTTCAATTACCAAACCCACCTGAAGGAGCCTTAATGGGTTATATTAAGAAAAGCAAAGAGTGGCTAAAGGTTCCTTTGCTTTGTGGAACTTCTCAATCCCTCTACTAAGGAGAAAAAACCTAGAAAAACTTTTTCCTACCTATATATCAGCTGCAATTTAAGTCCCCACAATTCCCTGCATGGCTGGGATACCTTAATAACCTTCACCTAACAGCATTTCCCTGTATCCTCAGCAGCTGAGGCAAAGCACAGCAACCTGGGGAAAGCCACCTGCTCTTCCCGAACTTCAGGGCAGGAGTTTAGTGCCCTTGATTCCTGAAGAGTGTTGCTCAACACCTTCTGGAACCTTGGAGTGCAGCTCCCCAAACCGGGGCTTTAATCCTCCACCCCCTCCCTGCGTGGTACACAAACTGCACATGGTCACATCTTATTGTTTCAAGGATAAAGATTGTTCAAGGCATCTGACACTGTCCTTAAATTATTCATCTCCTGCTATTATTTATTCATCAGCTCTTGAGTTATCTTGCTTTGCTGAAGTACCTGGTTTCTAGCGCTCACAGGAAAAAAAAAATGCCATTTTTTTTATTTTAATTGAGATTTTGTGACCTTTCCAAGCAGCTGATTGGGTAGCACCAATAACACCCTGCAGGTATTGGAAGGTGCTACCAAGTCCTGCACTGGATTTACAGTGACTTGGCCAAGCTCTGAATTTCTGGGGGGCAACAGGAGGCTCTGGGAGACCCTTCTGAGGGCCCCAGACCATATTTGGTGCTGTCCAGGAGGGTTATGATCTCTGATGGGTGGGATATTTGGGAATGTGAGGGATATGTCTCACCCAAACTGCCACCAGAGTACCAATAATTAAAAAGCTTTAGTGTGGAACAGCTCCTTGATCTGGAAGTGCAGCATTGAGCAGCCTCAGCCTCTTGCCTGTTCCTGTATAAAGCAAATACTGGATTTCTTTTACATCTTCAGGCCATCATTTTTTCCTCTGGACACAGCCAGAGAGCAGAAGCTGTGCTGAAAGAGCTGGAAAGTTGTGTTTGACAGTGCACAAAGCTGGGAAAGACCAAACTTCCCGGGTTTTGTGAGTCTCTTGCTCTGGAATAAAAGTGTATTTTTCGACTACAGTTCTTTTGTTATGGTTTCTCTGCTCTGTGATTGCACACCACTTCTGATGTTTAAAACGGTGCCTTCCCCAGGCAGGGATGGGAATATTTCTGCCCAGAACTGCCGTGAGGTGAAAATGGCAATCACGGGTTTGTTTGTGTTTGAAGTGGAAGCACAAAGGACAATTCCAAAACTTCTTCAGAGCACAAAACCGTGGACATTTTCTCGATGAACACAGAATCATAGAATCATTTAGGTTGGAAAATTCCTCTAAGATGTTCAAGTCTAACTGTTCCCCCAGCACTGCCAAGGCCACCCCTAACCCATGTCCCCAAGTGCCACATCCACGTGGCTTTTAAATCCCTCCAGATCCACCACTGCCCTGGGCATCTCTTCCCATGTTTGACAACCCTTTCAGTGAAGAATTCTTTTTCCCAATATCTGATCTAAACCTCCCCTAAACACTTGTAGGACTGCAGTGTTAAAACTCAGACTTTCCTATTTACAGAGGTAATACACAAGGTCTGATACCTTCCTGCAAGAAGACCCCAATACTCAAAAATATATTTAAAAGGAAAGTTAAACTACCACACAAATGATCCCACTTCCCAGTCCTGCAGACACCACACTAACAAAGCCCCTGCTTACCACGGTGGGTTTTTGCACCATATGACTTCACAGTAAGGTTTTCAACATCAAAAAAAAAAGGTCTGCAAGGCTTAATTCACCAGTTCAGACATTTCTCTTGCAGTTAAAAGTTGGCTTGCGATGAAGGCTTCGGTCTGGGAACAATCTTTACCCACTTGAAGGGGGAAAAATCCCAACATCTTACTCCTGGGCACTGTTGTTATGGCGGTATAAATTGCATTTTATCAGTTTCAGCTGGTTTTTTCCTGGCCCTGTACATAAAAATCTGTTTTTAAACTGAAGTCCTTCAAGGTTTACTAACCAAATTTTGCTATCAGTTACACACGCAGCCCTATTAATGCTAATGAGCTGCCTGAATTTAAGCAAGGGTAGAATTTGATCTTTCCCCTATTATGTTGTAGGCTGTCTAGGTATTTGTCTGCTTTAACTTAAAATCCATTTAGCAATTTCTTCTCCATAATGAGGAACTCTTAGAAAACCCCATCACAAAACGCCAAAGGTATAACAGCGCCAGGGCAGAACTGCATCTCCTGCCTGACAATGACCACTGCTGGGTGTTTCCTAGAGAGAACCCAAAGCCTTGAAATGAGCTATTATAGAATGGTTTGCCTAGAGAAAAATATTCTTGACCTGACTCTCTCTCCTGGCTTGTGCTCTGAACCATGAGTTTCCCATTCTTTACAGACTTTTTAAAAGCAGGTTCTTGTGATCAGACCTGTGAATGACAGTCCAATTTTGCAGCTACAGAGGGGCACGAGCAGTGTGTGCACAACAGCTCCCATTAATACCCAATTACTGGATGTATTTACAAGCCATTTACTTTGTTAAGATTGCAATCCATTCTGCAGCGGCTCCAGAGCAAACCCCCCCTCTTCGGATCAGCTCACATTACAACCCTGGCCACAGGTTTTTAATAATTTCTAATTTAAGAAAAATTAACACTTAATTACAGTGAGCTTGAACTCGAGAAGGACTGAAGCAACAAGGCCCTTTCTCTTCGCTCCTTGTGCCTGTCTCTGCCCTCCTCTCACCCACACGCTGCCAAAAGAACACCCAAACTAAAAAATCCACTGTTTTGACTTTAGGAACCGTGAGCAGTTTTAACTTTGCACCCTGAGACTTGTAATGACGCAGCATTTATTTGTCTGACCACTTCTTTCCAGGCCTTTCCTTATTGAGTTCAGAGCAAACATTTGCTCTGTGTATTAAGATTAGAGAAAAAGAGATTAAATAAAAGGAATTGCCTGGGTAATTTTATAATCTGTGTAACTGTATATGAATTTAGGTAATTGTATATAAATTTATGTATTATCTCTGATATCAATCAGTCTCAGTGCACAAGCTGGACAGTGCATAAGGAGTGCAGAAGGAAAAGGCATAATTTCTATCACGGATTCTGGTGGGATGGGAAGTTACCCAACCTAAACTATTCCCGGTAGGCTGTTATTTCCTGTCTCCCTGATTTTCTGGATAGCAAGAATGAGCTCCTTCCCAGCTGCAGCTCAAGCCCAGGGATGTGTGCTCCCAACAGGGTCAGGATCTGTGTGCTACCTGGAGCACTGGGGGAGCTGCTCTTTGGTGACATTCCCGTGCTGTGGCTCCTCATCTATGAGCAGAGAAATCACTCTGCCCACCATTAATGGCAATGAACCACCATTCCCAAAGAACTCAGATATTTTACAGACAGCCAATGGAACAGGTGAGGGATGACAAACTCAGAGCATCAGGACTGAAGAGCGCGCCAGACGCCAGCACTCAGCTCCGGGGTGAGCCGTGTGGGTGATCAGAGAATCATGGAATATCCTCAGCTGGAAGGGCCCCACAGGGATCATGGGAGTCCAGCTCCACACAGGACAAGCCCAAGAATCCCACCACGTGTTTGAGATCCTTTTCCAAAAGCTCCTTGAACTCAGCTGAGGAGCTCCCGCTCTGCACACGGATCCAAGGGAAGGTGTTACAAGGTCGTGGGATTTCAGCCTGTGCCATAATGCAGAAGCAGAAGATGCAAAATCTTCTTGAAACTTATCAATTTGGGAGTGTTTGACCTCGCAGCCTGAATGTTTTCAATGTAATTTTTGGTTTAATAAACTGGATCAGTGGCACAGAGGTGGTTCCAGGAGGAGCAGGATTTGTGGAGCGTGGTTTCCTCCTCCCTCCAGCACGGATTCCTCACCCTGTCACAGCTGAACTGAGGGTGCAGATTTTTCCTCACTTTCGTTACATTTATAAGGAATAAATAACATTATGACCCTTACTCTCAGTGGCTAAAATTGCCCAACATCTTTAGAATCTCTCAGAGAAGGGCAGACACATTCTACAGTTATACAATTCTGGTTTCCTCAGGAATGGATTTGAAAATCCTGGTTATGTGGAGACCTTGTAAGTCTTCTGCAAAGGGGTGCAAAGTGGTGAAAAATACAGGAAAGTTGTAATGCAGGCATTAAGTGACGGATGAACACACCACCATGCTGAAAATAATCAAAAAGAATTAAAAAGATGGGATGGAAGAACACAAATCTAGGTGGGTTGGTGGGAATTGAAATGCTCTGGAAATAGAGGGGAAAAAAACAGATAAATGTTTAAATGGCCTTTGAATCCACAGGTAGTGCAGGCCAGGGTAAAAAGGGGAAAAAAAAGGTACTAAAATAAATTCAAAGACTAATATGAGGTACTTTATTTGTGTAAGAGTTTTCAGTTTGGAAAGACAAGGAGCACAAATATGACAATACTGCACAAAACCAGCACTGGGGTGATTTTGGCGCTTCACAGAAACATGGAAACAGAATTGGTAGCATAAAAGTTTAAAAGAATAAGCAGGCAGAATTTGAATAAAGCACACCAAAGTGAGCAGGAATTCCACCTCAACCTGGAGAATTGCAGATTTGATTAATCCTCCACAAAACAATTTGAAATTATCACCTGAATAAAGCTACTCTGTTTGAACAGTGATTAAGAAGGGACAGACCTGCCCTGAAATCGTGGACCTACCGAGTATTAAAAACATTGCAGAGGCAAAAATCTGAGAATATTAAGTCAAATTCTACCAGAAAAACAGCAAAATAAACCCACCATGGATGTTAAAAATGGGCTGCATTTCCTAATACCACAAAAATTGGGAAAGCATTTTGGATAAAGAGGATAAAGCAGCATTTTTCTTTGAAAAGAATTCTCCACCGGCCACTTCCAAACGGGAAAGTGGTGCAAAGTGAAGCTAAACTGGGTCAGAGAGCTGACACAGAACCCAGCTGCCTGCTCCTGCCATCCAAGCAAGGCTCTGTCCTCCAGCCTGGCTTCCTGGAGGAACAGAAAGCAAATTTTAACACCTTGAGAGTTCAAAAGCTCTGTTAGAGGCTCAGTTTTGAGAAGACACGACAGCAAAATGAAACCATCCATAAATGGAAGGTGTGGATGCCAATTCCTTAGAACTCTCTGGTCAAACCTGCATAATTTATGCATCTTGAGAATACTAAACCTGAGCTTCTATATGCCAAAAAAAAGAAGGAAACTTGGCTTCAGTCTGTGGGCATAAACACTGCCATGTCTTCATTTCCTGGAAATAAACATTATAAGCCATGACACTGCCACTACCAAAAGGAGTTTGTCAAACAGGCTCCACGGTAACTTTATTTTTCAGTTTACAAATATGGGAGAGGTGAACTCAACCCAAATTTGGGAAAACGCTGATGATTCCCAGCAAACTCTCCAGAGCCTTTGGGAAAAGCAAATGAAGGGAAGTTCAGAGTTGGATTCTGTACACCTCTCTGTGTATATATATACATGTCATAGATATAAACACAGACTAAAAGAATTTATTCAGTGCCTGGTGGAAGAAGCTTGAGCTTTATTATATTTTGCTATAAAAGTTAAAAAAACTTCCTGGTTGCCATTTCCCCGGAGCAAACGGGGAAATTCCTCCTGTACATCATTCAGGTGGCGGACAGAGATTTCCTGGTGGTGATCACAGCAAGAGAACCTGCAAAAGTTATTAAGATTTCTGTTCAATTCTGTTCCCCAGCACTGCCAAGGCCATCACTGCCCATGTCCCCAAGTGCCACATGCACAGGGCTGTTAAATCCCTCCAGGGATGGGGACTCCACCACTGCCCTGGGCAGCTGTACCAGGGCTGGACACCAGAAAATAGTGGCAAAAGGGTAAAAATCCATCAGAGGGGAACGTGGACACCCTGAGCAATATTGAGTCCCAATATCAGGTGTCTCCGTGCTGCTGGGAATTGCCTGTCCATGGAAATGCACAGTTTTAGGAGCAGAAGTTATCACACCATCAAGAGACTCCTCACATTTATATTCATTTTAGCAAATCCGGGATTGGCCATAGACTCTTCACATATTTCATGATTTCCCAGAATCTGCTTTAGTCTAAGAGACCTAATTCTTCCATTGCACATGTCACTCATCCTTCTGGCAGCACAATTTGCATCTCCAGCCGGAATAATTTTGTATACTTTTCATTTTAGCATTCTGACAACTTTAAAAAAAAAAAAAAAAAAGCTTTAATTCTGTGGAGTACATTATCACCAACCTTGGAAAAAATGTCCAGGAAGTTATTAATGATCTTTTTTTGCACAGTTGTCTGCACAGTTTTGGTGCCTCTCCCCTCTCAGCTCTGGGTGGGGGTACATGAACGAAAGTGTCACAGAGCACGTGAAATTCAAGCCAACACCGTGAGGATTGCAAGAACGTTTAACCCATGGCATGGAACTTCAGTGTTTTCCCAAGGGAATCGTGCAACCTTTGTTTACTTTGGACTTTCTTCCCCAGACCAGCTCCTAATCTTTCTGTACTCAAAGGACGCGGCTTTGGCCGCTCAGTTCATTCCCTGGACTGACACACTCGGTGCTGGAATAACCTAAAAAGCTTTAGGAGTTAAAAAAAAAAAAAAAAGAACTGTTAAACAAGGAAAACCTGTGGTCCTGATTTTCTGTCCTCCTGACATCCCCAAAAGAGGGGCTTTATTTAAAATTAGCCCTGAACACATAAATACTGCTGTTTCTCTAAACCTTCGGTGAGGTCTTGTTTATTCCCTGTTAATACTGTCTGAGATGAACGCACTGGAAGCACTTAACCAACAACAGCAACAAACTTCTGCTGTGCTCGAGCAGAAACAAACCACTCAGCCTGTCAATATACACAAGGCAGCAAATTTTCAACATTCTTGGAGGTGTTGGGTTTTGAATCATTTTAAAATAAAGCCCACTTCTTCTCCCAGAAAAAGAAACACAATGTTTTAAACACGATCTTTATTAAAACTTATTATGTGTTTTGTTATAATTTTCAATAGTGATTATTTTTATATGTAATATGTAAAAATTGAGGAGGTTTAAAATATACTTTTTTTCCCAGTAAGATACAGTCAGTGCATAGACACAGGGTGGACAGAATTAATCAAATTAGAACTGTATTTAACATTAGAATTCAAATTCATGTCGGTGTGTTACTTGTTCATATCCAGCACTAGGAAATTCCTGAAAAGATTCCATGTTATTTAAGCACAGGAATCAGGAGACTCAGTTTCTGGTGGGGTCTTGACACAGCTGAGTGCCCCTCAGTCCAGCCAGAGCCATCCTTTCCAAAAAACATAGGAGCTCTTCAGCCTGGAGAAGAGAAGGCTCCAGGGAGACCTTAGAGCCGCTTTCAGTGCCTAAAGGGGCTCCAGGAGAGCTGGAGAGGGACTTGGGACAAGGGACGGAGTGACAGGACACAGGGAATGGCTTCCCACTGCCAGAGGGCAGGGTTAGATGGGATATTGGGAAAGAATTCCTCCCTGTGAGGGTGGGGAGGCCCTGGCACAGGTTGCCCAGAGAAGCTGTGGCTGCCCCATCCCTGGAAGTGTCCAAGGCCAGGTTGGACAGGGCTTGAAGCAACCTGGGATAGTGGAAGATATCCCTGCCCATGGCGAGGGGTGGAATGCGGTGGATTTTAAGGCCACTTCCAACCCAAACCATTCTAGAATTCTATGCTCTCTATACCCTTGTGCTTGTATAGAGAGGAGAGCTCCAAAAGAGCAGGAAGAAAACACCCTGGCAGGGTGATTCCCATATCTCCCACATCCCCGCAATCTCCATTTGCATCCAGCTCGAGTCCAAGGATGCCCCGCATGAAACAAATCCTGCACCTGGGCTACCCCCCGAGCCGGGTGGGAGAAGGCAGGAGACAGCCCTTTCCCACAGGCTCCTCCACCCTCTGGAAGCTCAGGCTCTCACAGAGCCCGCATGTGTGAAGGAAAGGGGGAAAAAAAGCCCTTCTCAATGCTAGGATTTCCTCCCGATGGAAATTTTCCCCGGCGCGCTCGAGTGCAAGAGAAAGTATTTGCTGCACATCCTTCGGGTGTGAGGTCATGCGCGATTGAAATCCCCCCAAATCCCCCGGAGAGGCTTTGGGGGGGAAAAAAAAAACCCTGGGACCTTTGGAAGGTGCAGCAGAACCTCTTTATCGGTGCTGCGCCGCTTTGCGGGGTGCGGGGGGACGAGGAATAAAGTTTTACACTCCCTAAAGTACAGCCCTTGGGAAGATCCCTCTGACCGTGCACACACAATGCATCCTGCCTTTCCTAATCCCTTTATTCCCGCCACAGCCGGCTCGCTCTGAAATTTCCTCAACGGCTGCAAACTTTTTTCGGGTTTTATAATGGTAATCGGTGATTTTAGGGGAAATAAATCTCACCCCGAGCCCATAGCTCCGGAGAAAGCATCCCCGGGAATAAGTCAGGGAGAGCGTCGGCGGTGGAGAGAGCTGCATTTCATGGGCTGCCACAGAAATGCTTTCTGGCTGAGGTCTAATATTAATCTATTTTGTCCCTGACATCCAGTAAAACTACAGTGTAGCAAATGCTTTTAAAACATACATATTCAATAGCAGATGCAATAAAGTATCCGGGACCGTCGGTATGAAGAAGGTTCGCACGCACACAAATATCTTTGAAACTCCAGTTAATCAAGGTGTCAAAGTAACTAAAGCAGTTTTACAGATTTTATTGAAAATAAATCACTTTATTATATACTGAAATATATATTATTGTTTCCCCGTAGAGTTTCACCGTCGGGTTGCCCGCATTTCTCTTTTAAACAGAGCATCTCCTGCCCTCTTTAGTCCGGTTTTTATAACTACATTGAGCGGGGAAATTCGGCTTTAAAGCACATCCTCAGCCTGCCTTCTCCCCGTGCCCTGTGCAAACAGCCCAGTATTGGCCATTTGCTGGCAGAAAGGGCCGAGAGGAAACAGGGGAGGAAATGATGGGATGGCCCCAGAGCCCCGCGTTCCCTCCCTGCCCCGCTGCTTGTGGGGTGACCCCATGGGAAGATGGAGGTGGCACCGAACCCCGAAAAGATTTCCACCTTTATCCCTCAGAGTGGGGCTTTCCATGCAGGAAGGCATCAAAGTGCACGGAACTCAGCCTGGGCAAGGTTAAAAGGAGAGAAAGGAAATATTTGAGGTGATATCATGGACGTCCTAATTGGTATTTACGGACTTCCCAGGGAAACTTTTCGCTGGGGGTTTTTAACTCCCGTTCTTGAGGAGCTGCTTTCTTTCACAATGGGAGATCTGCCCCAGATCAGTTGTGGCTGGACAATGCATTCCTTTAAAATTCAGTATTACATGGAGCTCCTATTAAGTCATCCACTGGCTAATTATTTTCCTCAGTCACAGTATGCATTTTCTAACAGCTTATTGCTATAAAATAATCATATTTCTACAAAGTTATTGCATCTACACCGAAAACTCCTCTACCATTTTTTTTTTTCAGCATCTCTCCCTAAAGTTAAAAGACGTCTAATACAGTCCACGTACACAAAATAAATGCTTTCAGCATTTTGGACTGCTTTCTCAACCGATAAATTTCACCCCGATAAATGCAAATTCAGCAGCACTTCCTTTAAGATTACATTTTTTTTCCCACCCCAAAACTAGTTTGAAGCTGAAGCACGGTATCTAAAATGGATTTAACATATTAAAAAATTGCATCTGCACTCAGGAATTTTATATATTTATCTATTTCTTATTCTACAGCGACAACATTCAATTACATGTGCTGGTCAAGAGAGTGGTGAGGACTCATCCAGGTCTCTCCATCTCTCCTGGTTCCTCAGGAGGACAAAAAGGGGATCCAGGTGATTTAATAGGGTCAACCTGCAGCATCTTCAGTCAGGCGCTGAATTCAGTGTCACTGGAACTTGAATTCACCTCTGGGCACTTCTGGCTTGTATTTAATGTTTTAACACTGATCTTTACAGTTCTTTACCTATGCAAACCCCAGTAACTTTTAACAGAAATCTCAAACTGTCTGGTATCTGTAACAAAGAATTTTATCCTCACCCCTTCAACTTTAAGCCGTGACCACGCCCAAAAAAGATCGAGAATGATCAATTTTCCAAAGCAGCATTTCGTTGGGGTTTTGTCATTCATCACCAGGAAGCTCCCAGGCAATTCTGATCACAGGGAAAAAAACCAAGTCCGTGTTTTTAAGTAACGTGTACATGGTTTCTTTCCAGCTGATCAGCCCTGATAGCACATCAAATTCCAAGCCTTGTGTCCAGCTGTTAAAGGAGAATTTAACATAGAAATATGAGTGTGCCTTCCACACTTTAAAAACTGCCTGTAATCAAAATCTAATTAGCATTCTATTTTACTAGTGGGAAAACTGAGGGAAATGCACACAGACATACATGGTGTTAGATATTAAGCCAAAAGATGTCTCCAGAAACCAGCCATTCATCTTTTGCCTCTTTTTTTTTTTCTCTCTCTCTCTTCCTTTATCATCAACATCTTGTCTCTTGAAATATAGACATCACTGAATCAAAAACACTTACCTTTTCACATCATTACAGAATGGCTCAGATTAAAAAAGAGCTCTGTGCAGCTTCTCAAACCTCAGCTATGTTTTCAAACCACCAGGGAGGGCTAGTTCTTCCTGCTCGCACAATTATCAAATTGTTGCCAATCTGAGCGTTCCCTGTATCAATCTCATTATTATTAAGTAGTTCAAATCACCTATGGATCTCATTAGCAGCACTTGGAGAAAGGTCACGAGGTGACATCTGCAATTTGCTTAAAATTTATCATTGAAATAACCTTTTCTTAGAGAGTATTTAGGCTGTTTTAGTGTATTTCTCACGTTAAAAAGCAGAAGTTTAACGACCTTGGAACTCGGCTCGATTTTGTTTTCTCGTTGTGGGATTTTATTCTCTGTTTACTTTGGAAGGAACAGGGATCATCCGTCCTTTATTTTCCTGGTGGAACTCCTGAGGTTACTGGGTGGCTCACACTGTAAAAGAAAGCGAGGTCAAATCACTAAAGATGAAGTCCTTGCTGAAAAGTTAATTAGTCACTGAAAATGCATGAGCATTAAGGGGGAAAAAAAAAAAAAAAAAAGAAGGAAGAAAAGGCACTTTTAGCAGGACTTTCTCTTAGCAACTGCTCAGTTTTCATCTTTTCAGCTTTTAAAGGTGTCTGTCGGTTTTTCAGCCATAATAAGTCTTAAATAGAAAAGAAACAATTTTTCAATCTGAATAAAAAGCATAAAAATTGCCTTCCTCGGGTTTTTTTCGGAAGGAAAAAAAAAAAAAGGACTGCCAGAAGTTGTTTATAAATTACAAGTAAACACAAAAGAGAACAATCCTTGCTGGCCGTCTCCCACTCACTTTTAAGTGGATCACTCTGCAAAATATTCTGCTGTTGAGTTGATATTTTTAGAGGGAAACATTTTTGCTCAGTAATGTGGAAATAAAATAACTGCAATCACTTCCTTCCTCTGAGAAAATGACACATAAAATTTTATATTTAAAATTCAATCGAGAAAGAAACTGTTTGGTTTTTTTTTACCCAAAGCCTTGTAGCTGTGCATTCTATTTTTATTTTTTTTTTCTGGTCTGTGCAGGCTTCTGCTGCATTTTGGAGCTGAACTTAATAGAAGATGCTGCAAAAAGCAGCAGCTACAAGTAGTGAGAGAGACTTATCAGACAAATATGCAAGGGCAGGACATATGAGATGAAAAAAACAACACTCACAAGTTCAGGATATGATTGCTCTGGATGATCATACACTCCTGGAGATTTTCATTCCTGCCTCTCATTAATTCCTCTTATCCCTGAAATGGTATCAAATGTGATTTCTTTTTAAAACAGCCCATAAGATCACCCATTTTTTAGGCACAAATCTGCTGTGTTTCAGCTGTGCAAATCAGTCATAAAAACAGCAAAATGATCCCCACCACTATGTGCAATTGTTGCCATTTATAACATCGTTTTAGGACCGTTTTGCACATCTGCCCTTGTTGTAAAGACAGGGAAGGTGCACATCTTTAAGCAGACACTGCAATATCTGCTCTTTTACCTGAAGGTTTGCAAAGTCTTAGCTCAGTATCTACAACAACTCAACATATTCTTGTCACAAACAAGTGCCTGAAACAGCTCTGCTCAAAACGAAAACCCCCACAAATCATGACATGAAACGATGGATTTGCCCCTTTCAGAAACAAATCCGCCCAAAATGTGAAATTTCTCTGCACATTTCACTAACAAAACACTTGTACCTCCCTCTGTTTACTCTCACTCACACAACTCCGCGTAGCAGCTCATAAACGCGGGTCGTGTGATACCAACAGCCGCAGATACACAACTCACGCACGCCATGTATGGGTGGATATTCATATTTGTGATAGAAATCATATCTCTCTATCATATCTTCCAAAGGCGTCCTTTGTAGCTTTCTTTGCCTTTTAAATCCAGCTATTCCCGAGCACAGTTTGTCTTTGAAATATGTCAGGATGATGCATTATTGAAGTACTGTACTGAGACTGTACATAAAATCAGTCACGTTCCACACATTTCCATTTTACTTAGGGTTTTTTTTTTTTTTCATAATTATTCCTCACTTCTATCACGGCCCCGTCCTCCAGAGCTCTCTGGTTACGCTGCAAAAATTAACCACGTGCTACAGGTTACGTCTCCAAGGGACCTGCCATCAAGAGGAACCGAAGGTAAAGGAAGAAAGCGAAATAAAATACTTTTTCTCTCATTTCTATGAATAATAGATGAACCAGGTAGCAAAATTAAGCGCTGGACAGATGAAGTAGATTTGAAAAAAAAGTTTCTTATTCGACCAGATGCGCCAGAATGGTTTATCTCCCAATATACAGATTTTGAAAGCTGTTGGGAACAGCCAAAACAAGGATTTAAAACCTGTCTTAAAACTTCTGGCGTAAATTGGCCACGCTTGGTCCAAGAAAGAGTTAAGTCTAACAAGCAGAAAAAAAGAAATTAACTAAAGTAAGGCCCTTGTGATACAATGACACTTGCTCTATGCTCTTACAGAGAAAAACACGATGATAAAACACCACAAAGAGGAGTGTTATGAATTTTATTAATGACTAGAAGACAGTGTGCAAAACATCAAAGGTCTGTGGAAAAGATTAATGACCCCGTGTGAGACTGTTTAATTACCTCCAGCTAATTAGATTCTTGACCAAATTTTTAATATCTGCATTCCTTCTAAAGCCTAATTGAGATTCCACATTATTTATCAATCTTTCAAAAAGCCCTTAGTGTGCTGCTTTTTTTAGGGTTGGTTTTTTTTTTTTTTTTCCCCTTTGCACTTTGACTCCATTTATGGTCAATTATTAAATAAATAGCAAAGTAACTGTTCTCTCCAAAGTGTGTCCGTGGAGCACTCGCTGCCTGTTTATTTTGACGGGGAGCCTATCGCCGGCATCTTTTACCCGTAACGAAGCACTCGGAGTAATAAACTCACTGCCTTCGCTGTAAACAAGGGTGATAATATTTTTGTTATCTGGGCCGTGCTCAGCAACTCCTCCTGTGGTTTCTGTGGATCAGCCCTTGCTGCTGGAAGTTAATCCCGGCTCCTTGGGCCGGGCTCAGGGCCAGGGCGAGCGTTATCACGCAAAGAGAAGCCCGTCCTCGCTGTTGGGTTACTTCCCCCCTGTTCAAGTAGAAATGTTTCAATCCTACAAACCACCACTGTTAAATGACTCGTGTTTTATAAGAAAATTCGTGTCAGAAGGCAAGGGGCACATGGAATAATTAATTATTTTTTAAAGCCCTTTGGATGTCCAGCTGTTCCCAGTTGGAGTGATTGGTGCGTGCACCGAACATAAAGACTGACCTTGGTTTAGGTTTTCCACAAAACTTTTACCAATTCATTCTGAAGTGTAGGAAATGGGGAAAAGTCAGGCATTTCAAGGTCTGTGTTGGAGGACACAGCATTTTTTGTGTGACTTTGGATAATAAGACACTTCCCAGTTCCGTGGAAGCAGGGAATCTCTGGTCCCTTCCTTTGCTTTAGCTATAAAACCAAGTCTGTGATTTGAAACCATTTGCTTTGAAACCATTTGCTTTGACAAATCTTTTTGCAGTTTTTATTATAAATTATAAAATTAAAGTGTGCACATGCAAAATTATATCTTTATATCGGATGTATAAAACAAAACACTTTTTGGAAAATTTTGTTGTCGTTTCACATAGGGTTTTTTTTTCAAATTATCTGCCAGAGTTTAGCTCATAAAATCATACCACATATGTGGAAATATAGGGGATGGATTAAAAGAATATATATATGCTCTATGAAATTTTACATGCTTTATGTTATTTGTATCAAACATTGCTGGCTGGTGCACCTATTAAAATACAGAGGATTTTTTTTCTCTGATGTAGATACGAGTGTCTGTATGTACAGACAGACATCGAAAAATTCCACAAAATTTAAATGTATGCAACTCTAATAACTGTAGAGGGAACAGGGCTTGGAGGGAGGGATCACATTTTTCATTATCCTGTTTGCAACAAGCCTTATCCAATGGGACACGAACATCCAGGCATTATCACTAAAACGCATCATTTAATAATATAAAAAAGTAGATGTCAAAATAGCAAACAACGCAAATCAATACAAAAGGATAACGAACCAGGCATTAAAGAGACACATAATACATTATCTTTAATTTCTTGGGAGTGACAAAATGTCTGGTTACACACTAAATCACTTTCACAGGAATTCTGCAGCAATGAACTTATTTGGGATGCAGCAGTCAAAGCCACTTGATCTCTCTGATGCAATGAAAAGCTTAAAGTGCCTAAAATCTGTGTATCCAGGTATTTATTGTGTGCTCCAGTTGGTGGAGGAGTGCTTTAAACCCATTAAAGACTTCATCCTGATAGCTATGGATATTGATAATATAATTTATTTCCTATCAATGCACCATAAATTAGGGTCATGCTTTTATATTAGTTACTTGGTAAAGAAAATATTAGATAAAATAAAAGGCCTTGTTTAACAAAGCACCCACTCTTTGCAAAACTAAGGGCACTTTTGATGTTCTCCTGTGGAAAAAGAACCATTTCCTGCCTCACCCTCCAGACCAGCCTTATTTCTTTGCTCAGGCTGAGCAGGGTGAGTGTTTCTCTCTCACAGACTGCACCCACCTGCCTGAGGGATTCTCTCCGTGCCTCTTGCACCTGATCTACAGCTCCAGCCCCAAATGCGTGATGGGTGACAGATGCTCCTGTGTTTGGGGAGGACCATAATGGAGATTGGTACTGGAATAACTGCTCTGGACAGACAAGGTGGTAATGGGATTAATTCAAATGGCAATTCAGGCCCAGTTTAATCAGATGCTGCGTGGATGTGCTTTAAATCGAGCATTTGAGTCTGGTGGGAGAGCCTTTATCAGGCCAGGGAAACTCTCCTTGAGTCCACGTGGGCATCCCCTGCCCTGCTCACCACCAGGCATCCTCCAGCTCCAGAGATTTCCCTTCTCCCCCCTGCCACAGCCCAGGATCCTCCAGGGAAGTTTCACACAGATCACACACCATGCTCTGGCAAACTGAGCAATCCTGTGTGGAATCACAGAATCACAGAATCACTAAGGTTGGAAAAACCCTCTGAGATCATCGAGTCCAACAGTTAATCCAGCACTGCCAAACCCCCCACTAACCCACCTCCCCTAAGCTCCACATCTGCACATCTTTTGACATTCAGATCTCCATTTATTCCATTTTTTTTTACAATAATAATTTTAAAACAAACAAGCAAAAACCCAAACCCACAAACCAAAGAGCAAAGCAAAAAGCTCAGTCCAACCAGACCCAGTACAGAAAACATCTGTGCTGAGGAATGAGTTGGGGCAGTGCAGCACCCAGAAAAGGTAGTGCAAGGCTGAGGGGAGGGCACGAGGCAGCACGAGCACTCACCTACTTTAAAAGAGAATTTATTAGCCCAGTCTTGCCCCTGTGGCCTCTGAGAGACTCAATAATGAGCTTGTCTCCTGCTGCCTCACCCGGCTCTTCCACCTAGGAAAAACAGGCGGATACCTCTGCTGCTGCATCCCCCTGGGAGGGGCACTCACCCCCCAGGAAGGCACACACAATTCCTGCCTTTTTCACTGATATTTATTCTCAATATTATCTGATATTCTTTATTCCATCTCGCATAAGATGTTTAACAGAACAATGGAATCTGGGTAATTATACTGAAAGAGCACAGTAAGACAAATTTTGTCGTTGAAATTTTTGTTTTGCTGAATTTTAAATAATCTTTTTTGTCCTAACCTGCTGAATTAGTGTTTTCCTTCATGCCAATATGTTCTTGTATGTCTGGAACTCTTGCATAATTTTACATCTTTCCACGCCAAGCCTGCCCAAAACCAAGATCACTTCTAACTTAAAGTGCTCCTAAAAATTTGAAGTGCTCTATTAATTTTAAATTGCTCTACATCATGTCTGCTTAGAATCCCAACTGCTTTTTCACGCAAAAAATATTAAACTATAAAATGCACATCTGCAGCATAACAGCTACCCAGCTCTTTTTTTTTAATTTTATTTTAAACATCAACTTTCTCTCTTTCTCCTTTATCTTTGAAAGGAAAGAATGCTCTGGGAGAAAAATAATAGAACGACTCATCACACGTTTTATTGCGAGCCTCCCTCTATTGAAAACCTTTTAGGTATGTCACAGGACTAAATATATTTTATGTCTACCAATTGGTAGCACATAGTCCAGCCCATTAACCCGCTGACCTCAATAAATTATGATTTCCTGGCAGGAGCAGAATCCCTGGAAGATTGACACATCCCCAAAGGCGCTCGGAGGGTTAACAACGCTCCCCAGGATTTTTACGAGACGGCTCCCGATCCGAGACTTCTGTCTCACAGGCAGCTCTGCCACGAATGTTCTCCAAGCCTTTGGTGTTTTTAGCGAGCTGACTTTCTCGCCAGCAAGGGCAAGGAATGGTGGCGTTTCCAGCTGAGCCCATCCCGTTATCTGTGGAACAACAAAGGCCTGGTGCTCCACCAGCGCGGCTTCCCCGCGGGGCACCTTCGCCCACCGAACCTGGGCCCCCTCTGCGAGGTCACAGCGATGTCTCTCTGCTTCCCTTTGCTCACACCAGTTTTCCACAGAGCAATCCTCTCACCTGACCCTTAGGGGTCTGTGCAATCTGGCCCTGGCTGTCTCCCACCACCTCCGTGTTCCTTTTGATGTTTTTAAATGGATGTCATTACGAGGAACTTGTTGAGTGAAAGACAAAGGAACTCTGTTTACTGGGAAGACAGGGCTGGCTCGATACAGCACCGTACTTGACTCAGTACAGACGTGTACATTGGTGGCCAGGCTGATTTTTAGGACAGATTTTTAAGCTGAAGGCCTCTCATTTCCTATGCTTGCCCAGCAACTCCAGCACTAACAAGTGGATTCACTGTCAAAGTCATTTTCCTTGTGCCGCTGTATCTGAAGTACTTTATATTAATCTATCAAAAGGTCACAGCTCCTTTAGTGAGTGACCATAAATATACACAAACACAAAAAAACATGCTCTGAGCACGCCATGGATCAAGCTCCTTCAGATCCATATATATTTGCCACTTTGCCATGAAGATATAAAACCGGCTGAGTGATGGGATGAAGCAATAACCCTTCCCAGCCATGGCGCTTTATCTTGGGAGTAGCCTAGGAGGTGCTGGTTATTTACACTCAGTCCATCACAATAAGCTGCTCCCGGGATATTTTCCAAGTAACAAATTCACACAAAGTTTCTTAACTTTAAATTAGAGCTGGATCTCGCACACACTCTGCTCTCATCTCTTCCCGGAGCAGCCAGGCTCCTGCTGGGGATTTTGGTTGGGAGGGGCAGGTCATCTGTCATCCCAGGTTAGATGGTACATTCCCAGCTGACAAAGGAATCACCTGCCTGCCTTGACCAAATGCCAGTTTCTTTTCTGATCAGGTTGGATCTCATATTCCCTGCCCCATTTTCCACAGCCTGGAGCTGAAATAATCCCAGTTGCCTCCATGTGAATCCCTTCTGGAGAGCAGCATCAGTTAACGACACGAACAAGACTCCTACCTGAAAAGGAGATGTGATTCTTTCTTTCATAACACCTTCTATCCGTTTAAAGATTTTCCTTTTTTACATTATCACAATGTAACTCATGTTATTGAATGCTGATTCCTATACTACTTGTGAATCCATACAAATGCCCAGTGGGATTTCGGCTCCTGAAGGCTTCTTTGATGCTCATTTTTCCTGTGGGAGAGCACTGCCAGGTGAAACTTCTTCAGTCCTTAACCAGACACAGGAATCTAAGGGTACTTAAATGTTTGTTTGCTCTGCTTTAAAGACAATTTCTGTGGCAAAGGCATTGACGTCTCTGTCTCAAGTGAGATCAGCAATTCATTATTCACTGGATCACAACTCCACATCAAGGTAGAGGCAGCAGCTTTGTTTATGGAATGTAGCATCTCACAAAAAGGAGA
Source organism: Ptilonorhynchus violaceus (assembly GCA_013397565.1). Taxonomy (NCBI): domain Eukaryota; kingdom Metazoa; phylum Chordata; class Aves; order Passeriformes; family Ptilonorhynchidae; genus Ptilonorhynchus; species Ptilonorhynchus violaceus. The sequence continues at coordinate 128,929 of VZRJ01001411.1, read as the reverse complement.
GGGACTGGATGAGCTTTAAGGTCCATTCCAACCCAAATCATTCTGGGATTCTGTGAGGATTCTATGAAATAGTAACTACACCAGAAACGCTGCAGCAAATCAACAGCAACAAAACCAGAGGGTGATCCCAGCTTTTCCTCTGGGAATTGCATTTGCCCCCCTGAGGAGGAGTCCCACAGCCATCCCTGCTGCCCACAATGGTGGAGCTGCTTCCTGCAGCCCTAAACTGCCTTTCTGCAGCACAAATAAAGGTTCCTACCTGCAAGTGTGGTTGAAACATCCTGTGTAACTTTTAATTATACCTTACAGCTATAGTGAATATTTCTCCTTCCTTACCTCTCAAGGAAACTATGGAGAAGTTATATTTTGGGAATATTACGGGAAAGCAGTGAGACATACCCGTGAATCCTCCTTAGCTATAAAACCTACATCACTACTGGAGTTTTTCCACTCTGAAGCTCTGTATTAGGAAGAAGTGATTTCATATTTCCCCCTTACCTGACTGCAAGATATTTAAAATAAAGTGGCTACAGCTGCCATAACAAACCACCCGTCTCTATCCCATCCCCTGGGAAAGCTTTCTGCCACTTGAATGTTCTCAGGGTCCAAGTTTCCTGGGCAAGCCTTTGGTTCAATAAAATATTTGCTGGATGCAAAACCTGTGGTTATATTGGGTTTTGTTAAGCAGTTTCCTCATAAAGGGCAATGCTCGTTGAGCCTTCATAGTAACTCAGATGTGACACAAATAATACAGCAGATAATTACAATGCCCTTTCGCTCACCTCAAATTTAAACAAAGGTTAAGCTGCCCTTTAGAAAAGTAAATATTTTCTGTAGTCAAATAAGTGTAGACACCTTTAGCAATGAGGATATATTGCCAAACTAAACCAAACAGAATATGGTTACAACAGAATAATTTTGAAATATAAAGGAGGCAGAGCTACTTGGCAGAAGCAGCAGCCAGACATCCTGGCATCATGGACAGTCCCTTACCTTACAAAATTCCCAGGCTGATCTCCATGTGTTTTCCGAGAACTGTTGCTTGAAATTTCTGTCTGGTCACGGCAGATAGGAGAGAGAAATATTAAAAATAAGAAAGTGCGTAATCTCCTCGCCCCCTTAAGTCTGGTAAACAATTTATATCAAATTTCATACAACAGAACCGATCCATGGACCTTTAAGTAATTAAGAAACAGACACTGAGGCTTAAAAAATAAACTTCAGGGGAAATCTCCCATAGTGGCCAGGAAATGGCTCGTGGGTTTTATTTAGTTCTCATAGCCCAAGGTTTAGCTGTTAGGGAGATAAGAGCCAGGTGTGTTTTACACATCTAATTTGTTTAGTCTGAAGCTCATTCAAACACTGCTTTTCAACCACAAGTCTGCACCCGGCTTCTAAAACCTGAGTCTGGGATGAATGGGTGTCAGATTTAGTCAGGGGCCCTAAAGGAGAAGGATCACCTTTGGGGGAGGAAATTGTCAATTATTCCCGGTGTGCCTGGTTTGGGGAGCTGGAGAGTGGCCAGGCATCCTTCTGTTGGCTGTGTTAGGATGGAATCACAGACTCCCTAAGGTGGGAAAAGACCTCCAGGTCCAACACCACCCCATGCCCTGAACCACATCACCAAATTGCAAGATATTTGGTCGAGAATCACTTTATACCTGAAAAACACATAATTTGTGGCAGTGACATTCACAGTGCTCCAAGACAGGGCAAACCAGAAGAACACAGGTCAAATATCCATCATCACCATTACAGCCTTGACCAACCTGACTTCCAGGCTCTGACTGAGTCTCCCAATCCTGTTGGTGCAAGTAACACCCAACTCCAACTGTACTTTAGCTCTGGCAAGTATTAATGGTGCCCTTCTCTCTTTGATCTGCTCAAAAAAATAGTCAATGAATTTACACCCTGTTACTTATTCATGAACGAGTTGTGCCCCTGAATTTTAACATGCTCTGCCTTGAACTCTCAGCTGTATATCTGCTTTATGGGATGTTCCTACATAAACTGGCAGTCCATCAATTTAGTGTCCATACATTTCTGTGAAAGCTATATTATAATTAGAGCTTAGGTTAATACTATTCCGTAACCATAAAACAGACGTAAAATAATTATAACTCATTTAGTGAAATTAGAAAAAGAGCAATTATTAGACTCCCATTGTGAGGCTTTGCTGTGAGGGACAGATAATCTATCTGCAAGATGTACTTTAAGAACAGCATTTTGAAAGAAATAAAGTAGATAAATTACTGTTTTGTTTGGGTTTAAGAAAACTTAGACCCATAAATACAAGTTCAACAAACATAAAGGATGTGTGTAAGGGAAGTGAAAGTTCCACTGCAAGAACAGAGATTAAAGTATTTAGAAGAAGCCTTCCTGACAATGCCTCTCAGGATGTTGGGAAGCTTGATTTGTTAATATTTGCAAGGCATTAAATACTACAGGGATGTGGACAAAGACCTATAAACTTCCAACTAAACGTGAGGATGGGCACTGTTTGAGCAGGAGGGAGTGGGATAACCAATGCTGACGTGACCCTCAGCACACTGGGAGTGCAGGATTTCAAAAATCCCAGACTGCTTAGGGTTGGAAAGGACCTTAAGGCCCATCTTACTCCTGCCATGGGCAGGAACACCTTCCTCTAGACCAGGTTGCTCCAATCCCCACCCAACTTGGCCTTGGACACCTCCAGGGATTTCTGGTAACTTTAATTAGGTTTTTACATGTCAGGATTTCTCATTCTCCAAGCTCCTGGTATGCTGAGATATCCATTTATATGGGAAGAACTCACTTTTTGCTGGGAACACACCTTCCTGGCTGAAGTACACCTTAGGACTGTATTGAGCCAACAATTTGCACATTTTTACCTTCTATAATAGGAGACTAAGATAGGAAAACTTCTGACGAATTAGCAACTAAAACGATGTCTTCTCCTGACAGGCTCTTGTCCAGCTGATGCTCACACAGATGAAAAAATCCCAAATATTGCTATTTCCAAGCCTTAAGGGGAAGAACCCTCTTCAGATAAGAGGGATTTCCCCCACACAAAATACAGGATCTTTGCATGTCTAAATTGTGATTTTCTTCTTAGCTCTTTGGTCCTATCGGTCTTTCTTTTTTGTACACTTTTAGTAATAGAAAATCACATATTAAACTGGAAGAGGGTAGGTTTAGATGGGATATTGGAAAGAAATCCTTCCCTGTGAGGGTAGTGAGGCCATGGCACAGGTTGCCCAGAGAAGCTGTGGCTGCCCCATCCCTGGAAGCGTCCAAGGCCAGGTTGGACAGGGTTTAGAGCAACCAAGGCAGGGAGTGGAACTGGATGAGCTTATGCCGTTTGTAAGGAAGTTTGATTTTGTCCACCTCGAAAGAGCTCTATAAAAGCCAAACTTTTCCTCCAGAATTCCCACGAGAGGAAGAGGAGGACCTGGGAAAAAAAAATGCTCCTCTTGGTACTCAGAGCCCAACCCCAAAGCAGAGAGAGATCCAAGTGAGAGGGAAATCAGTGGGTTCACGGCAACGTGTAACACACATTGTTGTAGCAGAGCTAAACACAACAGAGCACAGAGAGGCTCCTGCTAACTGCTAACGTTAAAAACCACAACGAATTAAACACCAAATGGCTTTAAAGTGCCTGTAATTTATTCAAAGCGACACTACACTGATATTTCTCATTTCTTTTGGGGTCAGCGCATTTACGATTCATATTTTCAGCCTTATCTCTGCAGTCGAGAGAGACAGAAGGAAGCCTCCACTATCAGGCTGATTTCAAAAGCTGGAGGTAAAAACATCAAATGTCACACAATATGGCAAAAATATATCAAAACTCTATTAAATTCTTTGTTTCCTTAGCATAATTTCTCCGGAATGCTTTTGAACTTTCAAAGAAACCTATAAATTCCTCCCTGCTTAATTTATAGCAAGGCTAGAAATGAATCAGAATTAAAACTGAGCTACTTTGTATAACAGTAAAAAATTTTGAAAAAAAGGAAAAGAGCCTACAAAACACTTATATTTTTAAAATGCATGTGTTAGTCCATGAGTTCTATGTTCAAGTAAAACCTTCTTTATTGGTTTGGTTTGTAACATAATTTCTTGTTAAATGAACCCTTGGTGAGAGAAATTCAACACTCCCAACGTTTGTAAAAGTGGAAAGGGTTTTGCTTTGCTTCCTGTTTAAATAGTGGGAATGAGCTGCTGGAACTGTGGAAATGGGGGAACGGCCCGACTTCACCACTAATTTTACTTTCCAAGTGACTGGAAAATTCTCCAATGCTTCCTGTTAAACAACACAAAAGACAAGTTCAGAGACCTGGTACCTCTGACAGTTGTGAAAGACAGGAAAAAAATGAATGACATTCTCTGGAGGATATTTTTCTGTCACTTAAGCAGTTTACATATTTCTCTATTTTTACCGTATTTTTCTTCTTCTGATCACCAGGGATCGTGTGTGAGTTTAGGGTCATTAGGGCTCTGTCTAGTGCCAGACAGATTCTGCTGCAGTCAGATTTTTATGATGACAGCATGAAATTTTTGGAATGCACTGGTGAGTTGTGTGACTATTGTTAGACTGTCATTAAAGAGGAAAAAAAAATAAATATATCTCCTCTTTCTTGTACTGCGAGCAAGCCTTTGACTTTAAATTTGGCAAAATACAGCTGATTTTTAGAAAAGATGAAAAAAGTAGCAAATTAGTTTAATAATTAGTATTCAAAAATATATTGCAACTGATTTTTTCCTATTTCCATCCAGAGTGAGAGAACATAAATTGCCGTTTTTCAGGGTTAAGAGACAGAGAACAATAGTTTGGAAAACACAAAATAAAAATAAAAAAAAGCCAATGAAGAATTTGACATTTTTATTTAATTATTTCTTTCCTTCTGTCTCCTTCCCCTTTCTTTTCAGTGTTTCAATCTGTTCTCCCCTTCCTTGGGGAACACTGCTCCAACCTGCATTTGTGAATTATAAGCTCTCTGTACTGTACATAGCAGTTGTTAAGGATCAACAGATTAACCATTTTATAGAAGATTTAGAGGACTCATTCCAGTTTTTACAACTCCATGTGGTTTTTAAATATTGTAATGTTTTCAACCAATATGTTTTCTGTCTCCCAGCTGTAAAGCAATACCTATTGGCTTGGGGGGAGGGAATTTATTTTTATGCAATTTTGGTATAATACAATATTTTTGCACGCTGCTAACAGCATCTTCTGGGAAAGAGCAAAAAAAGCCTCGAGATGAAATATTGTTCTCCTCATTCCTTGCTCATTCACTTGGGCCAGTGAAATATTATGGCCCAAACATTTGTTATCACAGTGAACAACCTGGGAAGGGACAGTTGATGGGATTCACCAATCCACTTGTTTTGTTTGCTTAGCAAACCCTTTACTTTCTTTTATATATTTAATATCCTCTGGGGTTTTTTAATTTGGAAAGAAAGGCTTCTCATAAAATATGTCAAGCTCAAAAGGTTTGTCTGCCCGGGCACTTAAAACTGTTTTGTTGGATGTGGGGTTTGTATCAAGATAAGGAAAAGACATAGCCCTAATTCTGCCCCCCTGCAGATTTTAGTATTTTCTCTTGGGGTTTTCTCTTTGCCTTCAATAACTCAAAAAGTTGCTGAACAAAAAGCTGCAAATTGACCCAAACAACGTGGTAAGGAAATTAACACCAGTGTATTGGCTTGGGGTGATGCTCTTGCCATCTAAGCCTTTGTTTTCTGATGGTCCTAAAAGCAAAGTCCTTCTTTCAGGAAGTTCAGGCCTGTTTTCCTGTGCATTTTAGGGATCTAAATTTCTAAGGGTTGCCTTTGAGTCCCAAATTTTAGATCTTTACCCCTTGGGCTGATCTCAGGGCAAATATTAAAGTCTTTACCTCATCATATTCCTACCACTGCTTCAGCTGTACAAAGAATTTAGAGAATTGCCTGTTTACCACCACCCCCATCACTGACAACGCTGTAATATTGTGATCATATTATCACACTATAACAGCTAATACAATAAGAACCATAATGATTGTAATTAGAATTTTAGCTAACGCTATTTAATGTAATATAACAATGCTCTAACAAGTATAATAACAAAAATAATACTTAAGGTCCTGAGCAGGAACAAACATGCTGTTTGGGCTAATGTGGAATGTACACTTAACTGTTGATTTCACAATAAAATCTAAATACTAGCAGAGAGCACCAATTTGCCTCACAGGAACTAACCAGGCAGGACAAATTTAAATTGGCTCATCCTGCGTTCTTTGTGAGTTAAGCTAAATCCACATTTGCCACAGAGCAGGGACGTGGGGACTGCAGAGCCATCAGTGCCCAGTTAACCCACACTGCAGCTCCAAATTAGAAGGGTGTTTCTACATGGCCTAATAGACCCTTCTTAATTAACACTGGAGCATTTTCATTTCACTATAAACACAAATAAAATTAAGACATGGTCGAAGACGTGGCCGCTAATTAAGGAATGGTCAAAGACAAGCTCAGGTTTGGGAATCTGTGAAATCTGACTGGATATCGCTGGGAGTTAGGAGCTACCAACTGAATTTTCCTCTTTCTCTGCTCCTGGAAAAAGAATCTCCTAAGGAACACTCCAAAACTGGGGACATTCAGAGGGGATGCAGGAGAGCCTGGTTCATATCCAAATGTGGACCATGGCAGGTCTCCTGCAGCATCAGTGTCACTCCCTTTGCACCACATGCTCCAACTGCTACCTGGGAGCTCTTCCAGATGAAAATTCCTTGAAACTGGTATTAAGTACTAATTTGACTCCTGGCTAAAAGCTTTTACTTAAATAATATCCAATAAACTCTACAGAGTACTCCCTGGGAAGACAATGAGGGTTTTACAGGTATTGTATTTTTAAGGGAAGAGTTTGGATCTGAAATGTGCTGGCACTTGGACTTTCATACCTCTCACTCAGAGATTTTCCTTTTTCCTCTCTGTTAAATGATGCATTTTCTTCCTAATATCATATTTCTCCAAGGGGAAATTGCAGGTTCCTGCAGGTACCAATCCAGAGGGCACCACAGAGGGAAGAAAGGATATTAAATCATACAGAGCTGCAAATAAAAAGAGCATCTAAATATATCAGTTTATCAATACCTGTGAATCTTATAAAATCTGTGTCAATCCTTTCACACCAGGATCTCTTCATTCTCCCTGTGATACTCTGCAACCTCTGGAATATTCCCACAGCACTTCTCCCAGCACTCACCCTCTTAAATTTCCCATTACAAGGACACAGATTGCACAATCAATGAATTTTTAATTTTTTAATGTTGAAATTGCAATGAAATTTTTCAGAGAAAAGCACCGAAATCTTTCTTGTGCAGCATTTTTTTCCTATGCAATTGTCTTTTTGCAACAAATTTCTTGTAATATTCCAAATAACTAACAGCACACCAGTTTTGACTGATGTGCTGTCCTAACATCCTTACACTGCTGGGAATTCCACAATATTTTAATTATTTGACTGCTGCAGGTTTAAAAAAGTTTAAAAAATGCTCTTAAATGAAAAAGAACGTGAAGTCTTCAAGATAAAATCCCATGAGCTTTGGATTCAAGGCATCACCTACTCTGTCACAAAGATTTTCACAACAGATTTGGTGGGTTTGAGCCTTCAGCTCCCTTGGGACACATAAAGGAAAACCTCTTGGAAGGTGGACATCAGTTTGGCATGAGCCAACTGCTGCCAGGGGGAGATAAAGCTGCCCTGAGCTTGGAACTGCACTCCCAATCCAATGGAGCTGGATGGCTCCATTACTGCTTGTTTATGAAGTGTTTGCCACGTATTTACAAGGGAGTTATGTGATCACAGGGATCTTGAAGTAGCAAACTATACAGCTATAAAGTGAAATAAGAATCCAGACTGAGGTGGGGATGTCCATGTGCAAATGTAAGGAATTCTGCACAGGACTGGAGGGCACAAGTGATGTTTTCACCAAGAATTTCACAGCGTTGCCCGTCCTGTTTCTACCAGATAAATCCCTCTTGGATTTCCCCTCTTCAAACCCAACCTGTTGTGGTTTGCATGAAATTGAGCTCAGTTTTATGTCTTGCAGCTCCTGTATCTGCAATGTCAAACTTACATTAACCAGCTGATCAGACATGGCTTAGATTGCACCTCAATTCCAATTTTATTCGGTTTTCCTTGACTTTATCTGGAACACTTGGCCCAATCCATATCCTGTCTCACCTTGTAGCTGTTCACACGGATACCACCTCTTTTTATTGGACTCTCGATGCCCACTGATGTTTTATGCATAATGATGCTCCAGTTTAATTGAGCTGTAAGCTTCACTTTACTTATGAACCTTCATGATACCTTCAGCACTTTTCCTTCTCTGATTACTGTAACTGGTTCTCTCCAACCCCTTTAAAATCCTTAATCTGTTAAACCACTCACAGACAAGTCATTTTTAGGAGAACGTCTAATTACTCTGTTGCAATTATCTTAATGCATCCTCGGTATTTAGGGGAAAAAAAAAATCAACCTGAGTGAAATGCACTTTGTGGACCATCCCAAGCATTCCCATTTAGTGATCTGAGTCACACTGCATCTCTCGTGCTAGAAATGAATTTATGTGGAGAAAAGAAAGTGACACTCACAGTCCTCAGCTCTTTGATTAAATTTCTGATCATTAAATTTCCCACAGATTTTAGAGTTGTGACCATCAGACTCACTGGCAATTCTGCTTCTTTCAGTGCATGAAATTCTCATTCTTTCAGTTTCAGAGCCAAAAAAAAAAAAAAAAAGAGGTAAAAATGAAAAAAATATTTCATTTACGTGTGTCTCTAATGTATTTTCAAAAAACCCAATCCTGAACTTTTCAACAGATCAGCTTTGTCAAAAATCCAAAGGGGTTTCCATGGAGTTAGAAAGATGGAAGTTATAATGATCCATATTTGAAAAAAAAAAAATGAAGGAAACTAAGTCTGAACTCATATTTACAGCTTTGTAAAACCAGATTATCACACAAAAAAAAAAAGTAATTTGATCCAGTCAATTCTTTCAAGTATAAATTCTTTCTATAATCTTTACACTTGTAATTTTACATTTTATATCCACAGCCCCTTTCTACTCACTATTGATAATTAGTACCCACATAAAAAATATTTCCTCACAGAGCAGGATCTTGGGTGCTGTTAGTCTATCATACACTGTCTAATGCTAATTTTAAGGAGGTTTTGTACTTTTTAAGTATACAGGCAATATTTAGTCAATTCTGAATTATCTATAAAAATTTACACTTTACAATAAATTTATTACAAAAAAAAGGAAAAAAAAAGTAAGTTAAATAAATAGAAAGCACTATCACCTAAGTCCTTTTGGATCCAAATCCTATAGACTGTTAATGATCCTTAGATTCCTGCTTAGTTGAAATACTTTAAAATTCTTCCTGAGAGTTTGAAAATTAGTCTCAAAATTAGCCAACACAGATTATTCAAAAACCCAAGGGGGAGATGTGTGAAGTTGGAATTTTTTGGTAAATACTTTATATCTCCTTTTAAAAATTTTGTAAATTTTATAGCTATAAATAAAAATCTATATTGATTACATATATAAATAGACTAGCTATTAACTATATATTAACTAGTGATGAAAAACCTGAAAAAAAAAAAGAATACACACTAAGAAAACAAAACACACCAGCCTAACACACGTGTGTGAGAGAGAGGAGGGAGCTGTACATTGTTTTTGTTCAGTCAGAGCTGAAAACCAAATAAAATCCAAGCTCTCTATATTCCAATGCCTTAATATTGTTTGTGTTAATAATGCTCTGTGATTTACATTGGCACACGCATTGTGAGCGTGGAAAAATAAAAATAAATTCATTTTAGAAATTGGGAGGGCAAGGTTCAGCAGTAATGCTGACTTTTCTCTCTCCACTTCCAATTTCCTCACTTCTCCTTGTACAAGCACAGCCTTAATGTTACACAAGATGCATCCATGGAACGGGACTTTATTTAGGATATTGCTTTCCTCTTCAGGATTCGTCATTTGTTCCCTTAATTTATAGACTTGTTTTCTGCAACAGGGATCTTGATGGGGTTTTTTTTTTTGTTCATTTCTTCACTTGACAACCATATAATTATCTGCCTGTTTGGCTAAATTCCTGAATTTGGGACCAAATAAATTTCTTGCATACAAACGAGCATATGGAGTGCAAGGAATGTATCCATTCCAAATCAGTGATTCGTCTTCTTGCATTTCAGGGGACTTTCTCTAAAGGCATCACTTTGCACTTCACCCAGTGCAAGACTGAGCTTGCAGTTCTCGGGATTGCTGCAATGTCCTGCTCTCCCTCTCCAAAACTGCAGGATTTGCTGAAACAATCCTTATGGAGGACGAGTGTGGTTGCCTAAGGAAATGCAGTTTACAGAAGTTTACAGCTTATCAGCAAGTCTCGATTATGGCATATTCTTTATTGTAAAAAAGGGCTGATGCATTTCCTTGCCTCTTTCTCCTCCAGTTTTCTTTTTCATTTTTCCCCTTTTTTCTTTTTTTTTTTTTTTCTTTTTCATTTTTCTCCCTTTTCTCCGCTTTCTTTTCCATTTAAGCTTTCTGCAACTTCAACATTGTCATTCAAAATACTGGCCAAATGTGTCCAGAGAGTATCCATATTTTCATAAGAAATCTATTTGAAATCTATATGACTCTTCTTGACCAGCAACCTCATTTCATATCGGGGAGAGAGAGAGATAATTTCTCACTTACAAAACAAACGCTCCACTTTTTTTTTTTTTTATTCCTTCAAAGCAGACTTTCCATAACATATTTACAGCGATTGAAAGTTCAGTCACTATTAGAGAAATGGAATAAATTGCTCCAAACTTTGGTAAACAGAAGTACATTCCAATCCAGAGCAGAAACACAACACAGTTCTCTAATAATTAATCACCAATTCGTATGGATCACCTTCACCTCAGGAGTTTAAATCAAATTTAACACTATTTTTCTAAGAGGTTATGCCCTAGTTCATCAGAAAGCATATGCATGATACCGAAATGGGTGAGACCTACAATGTTATGCTACAGAAAATCAGCCTAAAGTTTTGCTAAAGTTGATTGTGCTCTAACAGGTATGATATTCTCTGCATGAGAAAATATCTTACTCTTCAAAGCTCCATTGAACTTCATGCCAGTGGTGGTTGATACACCTGGAATGCGATATTCTCACATCTCCAGTAATATTTTGCCAAAAATATGGTGTTTGACTGGGAACATTAGTCTGAATGGGTGATTTCAACTACCAGCAGTTCATAATTTTGATGGAATATGAGTAACTGTACCTAAAACCCGGAGAAAAAAATCAATAACTGGTTCATTGCAGGTTTAGCTGGCTGCAAATAGAGCCAACATTGATCAGAAATTACTTTTCTACTGGACAACAAATCTGATGACACTGATCAGAACTGAATTCAACCTTTGAATATTTGGGCTGAACTTGACCTTAATATTTTCTTTCCAGCTGGAATATTTTGCACTCTGACAAATTTGGGGATGACTGCAACCACATTTCTCCACCTCCAACTATAGAACACCCTCCTCAATCTACTTCTGGCTCACTGTGCCCTGGAGCAGCTCTTCTGATGTGGATGTTTCTCACGGCTTGTGTGAAGCACAGACTTTCAAATTTCCTATTGATATTTGAGGTGCAAATTTTGTATCAGGCCAAAGTACGAATAAAAGATATTTCTCTATTTCAGCATCAAAACTGTGAAAACTGGTAATTAAACAAAACTCAAGCTCTTTGTATATTTTAGGGTCAGTAGGGACTATTACTGCACCCTTCCTAACATAAAAATCGTACAGCCAAATGCTTTTTATTCAAGAATAGATTTTCCCGAGCAATATACACTTCATAATTTCCCAGGAAAATATTTACTTAAAAACTCACAGGGAAAATATATTTCATGGGGGAAAAGGCTGCTGAATTTAAGTAGCATGGCAAAATATCATGTTTTGACTGGCATTCTACAGTTATTTTTTCATAACTTTTAATAATGTGTTTCACTTCTGGTTCATTCAATAAACAGCTCAATCACTTGATACTGAAATCACTCTCAGAATTTATTTCCTTCTATCAGGCATACGAACCAGTTTGTTATTTATAGGATGAATGTTATTATTGTAGGGTTTTCCATGGATGTTGACTGCCCACTACTGACTGATTGCCTGCTCTTGGAAAAACAAGATTGCTGTCACTTATTTTAAGAGAGTATATCCAGAAATTAATAGACTTTATAAAGACAATGTGAGAAAATAAATCTAAATTAGTGGATTTCACTTGAGAACTCATTTCAGCCTAATTGGTGGGGATCTGGGGGGGGGGGTTGGTTTACTTTGGTTTTTTTAGAAGGGGCCAGAATTATTTAAACAAGACTAAATTTGACATTTCTTTCTGCCCATGTCTGTGACTGGATCTGACAAAGGATCTCTACAGATCAGGGTCTGACCTGGAGCCCAGGATCTTTCACCACACCCAAATTCTCTTGGTCCAAGCCAATTACAGACACTTCTCTTGCTGCCTCATTCTCCGGGAGGTGCAGATCAGGATCTCCTCGGTTTTCATCCTGTCTCATCCAGAAAAATTCCCTTTTGGAGATCCTTCACTGGAGGATCCACTCAGCTGTTAACAGGAGCTTTCCTTGGAATAGGTCACATCAGGTATCAGCTCCAAACCCTCATCTCAGCTCCAGGAGCCAAAGGGAAAAGAAAAGCAGAAGGTCTTTTTTCCTAGGAAAATCATGACATGTTTCTGACACCGAGCTATTTCCCTGACATTCCAGAGAAATCCAGAAACTGTCCTGTTTCCACTTAGAATAAATGCTCTAAATCTTATTTTTTAGGACCTGCAAACTCAAACATGTCATAAGCCATAATCACTCTGAGTGTACTTTCAGTAAATTCATGCCAAAGGATGGATGCAATAAGGGAAACACTGATCCCACAGAACCAGGGGAAAGGAGAAAGAAATTACAAGAAAATTAAACAACACCACTGTTAGAGAGAGGAAAAAAAAATTACAAAAGCCTTGTAGAATTATATTATCTTTCCTTCTGGAAATATCTCTGCTCGTGTCAAATCTTTTTCATAATCTTTTTGTACTGGTAAATCTCAATCATTTTTTAACACCCTGGTGCTATCAAATCCTTTTTTCCCTTCTGTTGTTCTGTGTTGAGAACTTCCAGTTCGTAGGAAATTTCTTTCCCTGGCAGCTAAATTTCAACAGTGCTAAATTTAATCTCATATAAACTGGTTCAGGGTTCAGCCTGGTCTAGTTCTTCCTGTACATCTGAAATTTGAACTGGTGAAGTTTTCAAACTTTGTGTATTAAAAAAAAGGCCAATTTTCTTGTTGTTGGAAAGATCATTCACAAAAATATTGCATAAGAGAAGTTTTCAGTCTGATCTTTGATAATCTCCTCTAATTTTCTTCCAGCCTGTGTGTTCACCTTTTATTGCACTCCAAGATATATTTGCTACTGCTGGTCCTACAGATATATCATAATCCTCCCAATTCTTCTCCCAGTTTCCAAATGGTACCACCTCAAATTATTCATTTAAATGGTTCAAGTTGTAAATGTCAAATTTAACTTTAGACATTTCCACTCCTGAAAAACATAACTGTTAGAATACAAAGTCTTGCAGACTATAGGTGGTATGTACTGTAAATAAATCAAATAGATACAAGCAAATGTACTAAATTTTACCAAATTAACATCTGATTAATGTAATCAGAGTTTTTAAAAAGGTTACTCAATTCCCAAGGAAAAGATGGAAATTTCTCTGGGCCAACCTCCAAAATGTACAGAACTACAGTGAACTTTGTGTTAGAAACACTTCAGACTCCAGTTAAAAACCTTTTGTGTCAATTGTACAAATCTTTTGCAGTCTGAGTGATGCCTTTAGGAAATGTAAAAACACTCCTGATCTCCAAAGCTGAGCCAAATTTTAATCCCATCCATGGACAGACACTGTTGGGATGTGTCATTAAAAATCCTTAAAATCACTGGAGTTCATCACTGGACTCTGTGCCACCAGTTTACTCTGGAATTCTAAAAATATACATAAATCTCTCATACACAGGGAAATTTTTTTATTATTTTTAATTCTGTTCTACAGATCACTATTATAAAAGCAGATGGCAACCAATGAAGTTGGGACTGCAGAGGGAGAATCCCAGATAAATATCTTTTCCCTTTTTGCTGAGAAAAGGATAATGCCTCTTGCCATCACTGCCATTGCAGTAGCTCATGTTTAAATAAACAATTGGTATTAATAAACTTTAAAATAAACATAAAATAAACTTTTGGTATTAGAGGACAGGTAACTTGTTACAAAATGAAAAATTTGAAATTTTCTCCTTTGGAAAACCACAATTTCTGCCACCAACGTTAGTGATGGAAATCCCCCAAACTTTTCTCATGCCAACAGGAAAAGCATCCCAGGAAAAAAAAAAAAAAATTATTCACATTTGGGCAAGTTTGTCTTGTTAGCTCCAACTGCACAGAGAAGCACGACGCCTGATCTTTGGCTATGCATGAGCATCAAAAACTGCCTGAGGGACTGGCAGGAAGGGACAGAAAAAACAACAGCTACAGCCATTTTCACATCACAGCACAGCTGGAAGGAGAGACAATAATGATACCCCCCTCATGCACAACATTCCCGGGTTTGGAGGGCTCGGGAGAGATTTTATTCTTCTCTGGAGAGCGGCTGCCCACAAATCAAGCTACAGATCGCGTTGAGAAGGGGTTGTCTGCTCTTCCAAACTGGACATTTCCCTCTTGCAGGTGAACAATGTGGAGGAAGGAAAAGGAAAGACACAGAACAAGAGGAAATCAAGATTTGGGTCGTAAGGCTGAGGGCACCAAATGTGGGGGATGTAAAAGGGACCTGTTCTGTATTATTCTGTTATTAATTGTTTCTCTCTGGTGACTGAGCAGTGAATTGGCTGAATCCTGCTCTGGAGGCACATCCTTGGTGCTCTGACATGGGACACATCCAGCATCCCAAACCCAACGGGCCAATGCTTGTCTGCCTTGCAGGAAGTCAAAAGTCTTTATCAATAACATAAGGCTGCTCCATTACCCATTAAAATTTGATTTAAAGCACAGCTAGTCTGTCAGTGCCAGCAGTCAGTTTTTTAATTGAAACTGAGAAATTTCAAGATAAAACTATAAAAATAGAGGAGTGGGGAGATCAAATTCTTATTGTAGTTATCACCTACACAGCAAACAGTGCAGAATCCACACCCAGAGCACTTCACTTCAGGAAATTCATTGGGAATTTGGAGACAGGAAGGCAAGAGAAATCATATTGATCCTGGATGAATCCACTCCAGTGGTCTGCCAAGTCCAGCAGCTCCACTCCCATCATATTGCACCACTTTTCCATAGCCCAGAGTAGGAGAAAAGGAGTTTACACCCACCCAGGGATGGTATCAGATTTTTGGAAATAAAAGTTTACCCAAAAATTCCTGCAGGTGAAGCGACCCTGTTGAGCAGCACTTACAAGGAATAGTGAGGCCCTCACAAAACTGCACTTGATAGGCAGGATGGAAACTCCCTCAGTCACTAATCACACACTTTGGATAACTGGTCCCATTTCAAGTCTCCCAGTGGATGTTCTTGTGGCACCTCAGTCTGCAATTTTACTTTTACTTTTTTCCGACGTTCTTCATTAATCATTTGGATGCATTTGGCATCAACACCACGATGACTCTGTCGACCGAAATATAAACCAATTATGGTTTTGCATGGAACTTCCTGGATTTCCTTAGTTCACCCTTTGCTTGTTGGTTGTGTGTTCCTTCTCACCCCACTGTTGCTGGCTTTCAGAGCAAAGCTGGCCACTGCGCTTTGCATCGGGTAAACACAAGTCTGTCTGCTGGTTCAAAACGCTGGAGATTTATTTAAAAAATAAATTAATTAATTTTAAAAAAACCCACCAAGTTTAACTTCATTTTTTTTAATAAAAACCAGTTTCTTCTGATCTTCATATGATAATAAACTTTCCTAATATTTTCTACTGAAGATTAATACACTTCTCCAGAAAGTTATATCTAATTTATGTGACTTTAAGGGTCATGCTTTAATAACAATGATGAAACACGATTATTACTTCCTAATGCTGAAATTACAGTTTTTACATTGTAAATTTTTCCTGCTATGCGCCCTGTGGCACTAACATTTTTATCACTCCATGTGTTTCTAGTTTTAAAACCTTTACCCCTGCTGTTTGAAAAATATTTCTCATTTTCGTCCCCTATGGAGTACAGAAATCCCTAAAGGCAAACCATTAGTGATCTTTCTGCCTTTTCCCAAACACTTATTATGATCACCAGTGTTGCTTCCACTGCCTCATTGGCTTTTGGTAAAGTATGCAAATGAGATGTTCAAAATACACACTTTTTGCAACTGTGCAAGTTCATACTGATTTATAAAATGGGAAGGCTATTAAAGTGACTGAAAATGTCAGCAAGATTTATGCATGGGTGACAAATTGTATTGGAAATGCTCATTTTTAACGGGCTGGCCTGGGTTCCTTCTCTTTTTTAAAAAGTATTGGATGTGATGCACTTGCTTTAAGGCCATTTGCCCCTCCCATCTCCCCATTTGTTTTAAATAGACTCTGACAGTGGCTTTTTGACCAGGAAAATAAACAAAACTCTTCCCATGGATTGTTTTGCTCATGGAAAGCAGAAACTGTTTCTCCTCTTGCTTGTGTTTGTCCATGAAACTCTTTAAGAAAGCGCCTCCACCTTGACTTTGGGATGAAACACAAGGCCTGTCTTGGGGTACACACACACAAGTGACACTTCTTTTGAGGATACAAGGCTTGTATTTCAAGAGAGAAACTGCTTTGGAGTCAATCTGTGAGAGCAAAGTTCATTCCCAAGCAACGATTCCACATCCAAATACCACAAAGGCCATTAAAAAAATCAACACCTGCCACCTACAAACAGAGCTGCTGAATTTACCAAACATGGATAGAGCAGACACGGAATCACATGAAAACTAGTAAAGAACCCCTGTGCTACAATTGTATGATAAAAAAAATATATTATAAATCAACGAAAACGCTACAGCACATTTCACAAGAGCGAGGAAATGACGGAGGAATTTCTGAGTGTTCATTTCAATTTCGGCACCGAAGGCAAAAGGAAACCTTGTCACTGATGTTAAAGAGAAAAGGTTTAGGCCCATAATCACACACCATATTATCAAATATGTACAGTCAGGAATGCTGTAAAGAAAGAAAATCAACAAACTGTTGAATGTCTTGAAACCCTCGTACATAATCTCAGACGTGTAATGAGAGATACTGCTCTGGTACCAACAAATTTATAACTTCTGTTGACATGAACAATATTATGTGAGGGTTTAAACAGTTTAAAGCATAACATGTGCCACAACACTAATATTAAGGCAGAGAAGCTGTGTTTTTGTGATTATTTTCTTCTGTTCCTGTGCATTCAGTTTGATGCAAATCCCACCCCTGTGAAAGCTGAAACAGGGTTTGGATTTATGCAGCAATCCCAGTGCAAGGAGTTTGAGCCACCCAACCCCGTGCTCAAGGCATTTAAGAGCCTCCTGACAACAGACACCAGTATTTCAACAGCATTCAGGGGCACATAAATGCAAGCAGAGCTTTTAATGACCTGTTCCTCACTTGGTTTTGTTTTTAAAGCAGTACAGGAGTGAACACAGCCAGAGAGTTCAGTGTTGTGATCACTTGGGTACCCACAGCAACTACAGATGCAACCTCCCTCTTCCCAAACTCAAAATGCTTTAAAAGTTATTATACAATCCTTTGTATTGAAAAATTCGATACTGAGAACTTAATTCTACTTTTTATATTCAGATCAGTCAGTACCAGTACCATTATTGCTCTGATTTTCCTAATTAGTTCATTAAGTTGCATAATAATTGGTTTACTGCCACCCACTTTTTATGATGCTAGAACTGTGAAAATAAAATTGATTTAGGGCCTTATTCTGATCTATTATGCTTATTCACTCCCATATCCTGGTGCTTGCTGCAGGTTTTTTTTCTCCTTCGTCTCTCAAAGTCTGCATATTTTTCCCTGGTTTCACTTAAAATGCAGCCCATATTCCAGTTTTATATAGGTGGGTTTCAGATGTGCATTTGACAAGTATAAACAAATAACCAGAGCATTGCCAATGGAAAACATCTGTCTCTCACCTTAGGAGGTCAAGATAAAACTCAGTGTGTGACATGCAACGTATGAATTTGAATTTATTTCCATTGTGCTAATGACATATATCAATGCCTTGACAGAAGTAGCTGGCATATTATATTAATGGGGTTCTGTCCTAAAAGTGACACTGGAATATCCAGACAAAAGCATGATACGGATAAGAAAAGAGTAACTCTTTGTTGCTACCTTGAGGAGTAATGCAGTGTGTGAAACCCAGTACTACTCCTGTTATTAACTATGGTGTAAGGATGTCCATTCAATGCAGGTGCCCGGTGCAACAGGAGAGAGAGAGAATTCAGGCTGGGATTTGGGGAAAAAATTAACGTGACTCAAGATTTCATCAGTGCTGGATTTATATGGATGACTGGAAGAACACTCATCTCGTTCTGGTTCATAATAAAGCCACAGGGTCCCTGTCCTGGGTAGTCACAGGCAGAGCAGAGCAGCCACACGACACCGAAGGAGACAGGAGCTGTGCTCAGATAAAAAATACAGTCAGCTGTGGACAGCACCACTATGGAGTGGAATGGAATGGAATGGAATGGAATGGAATGGAATGGAATGGAATGGAATGGAATGGAATGGAATGGAATGGAATAGAAGAGGAAAAGGAGAGGAGAAGGAGAGGACTCAACAGGTGAAATAAATTGCTCTTCCATCATTTCTGTTGCTTTCCCAAAATCAGAAACAGAACAAGGAATGCTTCGTCTCTTCATCCATAAAATCACAGAATGGTTTGGTTTGGAAGGGACCTGAAAACTCATCCCATTCTACCCCTGCCATGGGCAGGGACACCTTCCACTATCCCAGCTTGCTCCAAGCCCTGTCCAAGCTGGCATTCAACACTTCCAGGGATGAGGCAGCCACAGCTTCTCTGGGCAACCTGTGCCAGGGCCTCCCCACCCTCACAGTAAAAAATCCACTCAGTGGAGAATGCAAAGCGAAAGAAAAACAGAAAAAGAGATATATATTTCCTTATGATTTTAGGCACCTGTAGGTTGGAGACACTTCTGCACACTCCCAACACCAAAGTTTCCAAAAATACTCCTGCCATCTCACCCTGAGGAAAAAATTTCCGAGTTCCACACCTTGCAGCTCCCAGTAGCCCAATCCATCAGCCCAGCCCCAAGCTGCAGTGGTAGGATGAATAAGACAAAATTGGAAAACGGCAACCAGAGGTTTCCATGAGTTTTTGCTGCTCTTGGCCTGCTTTTTTTATTTTTGGCTGTTGACTTTGCAGCTTTTGGATACGGAATTATTCAGCCACTACGTGAATCTGATTTTCCCTCCTACAAGCAGCAACCAGCTGAACCCTGTGTGTGTGATTCAAAAGTTAAAAGTTTATTGAGGCTGCAAACAGTTTAAATGTTACTGGGGATGCAAGAGGGTGCATTATAATCCCGTGCTGCCCAGATGGCTGCCTTAAACAAATGCCATCCGTTGTGCCACCAACGCTTCCAAAGGAAGCGACACTGGTGTAGAGGTGACCGAGATCTCCCCGTCCTCCCTGCCAAAAATGCCATTTTCCTCCCAGGTTCCAACACACAATCACTGCATCCATTGCTCTGGAGCATCAGAGTCCCAAAACTTTTCTGCCAATTGACTGCTGCCCGCCCACCCTCAAAATTTCCCTCAGGCTATGAAACACTCCTTTCATCAAGAATTTTGTTAAAAGCACTCATGGAGACACAGTTGGCTCGTTCTGACAGTAAACAGTTCCTAAAGCATCTCGATGGGGGTGTCTTCAGACTACATCTTGAGAACCTTGCTGCTCTTGGCCTGCTAAGAGGTTTAGATTTTTAGGAAGAAATTGTTCCCTGTGAGGGTGGGGAGGCCCTGGCACAGGCTGCCCAGAGAAGCTGTGGCTGCCCCATCCCTGGAAGCGTCCAAGGCCAGGTTGGACAGGGCTTGGAGCAACCTGGGATAGTGGAAGGTGTCCCTGTCCATGGCAGGGGTGGAATGGGATGTGTTTTAAGATCCCTTCCAACCCAAAGCATTCTGTGAGCCCATGAACCAGTGCCAATCCCATTCAACACACTCATGACAAACCTGAAGCACAATTTTAAAGAGAAAGAGATTCATCTACTGGCTCTGTGCTCCAGAATAAGTTCTGGAACTCCTCTCCATGCTGAGGGATATTCATCTCACTATATGGACACTACTATGTTCCAGAGTCAAGGACCCATTCTCACCATGCAATATTTCCCTCACATTACTCCATTTTCCTTATTCTCCCAGAATACGACCTCGTTTGATGAACGCTTGGTCTTGATGTAAATATTTTCAAACACCGCAATAAAAAATTCATTACAAAAGTGATTGAGATGTTTCGGGTAGTTTTGCTAAAAAGAGATGATTTGCACATTCTTTCCAACCGTACACTTGAAGGGAACTGATGTGAAGTTAGTGCTATAATAAAAATGTAAATAAAATTCATTATAGTTCATAGATTTCCTGATATCGTCTTTATTGACTCAATATTACTGAAATACGTAAAAATAAATATAAAAGTTGTTTTGAGAGTACATCAGAACACCTTATTTTATCATCATAAAATAATAATGGAAAATCCCTTCAGGAAAAAAAAAAAAAAAAAAAAAATGACATTTACAATACATGAATTTTCTTATGTTTTCCACGAGTGTGATGTTACATAAAATTAAATGTATATAATTAATGTTCCACCGTTTATGAGCAGCACTGCTTTGCTCTCACTGCCTACAATGTCTCAATGCCAAGATATAAAATAGACCCCATTGGAGCCAATTTCCCTGCAGGATCACAACATTTTTTATGGTTTCTTGTAACCGTCTAAATCGCGCCACTTGAACGGTGTTTGTCAATGAATCTTTTAGCTTAATTACGAGATGTCACACGTGCTCTGTGACCTGTTCTGGAGGTCAAGGAACATTTATATCTCACTGGAGCAAATGGAGCTGTTAGCAGCTCCTGAAATGCAGCATTCCATGGGCTCCAGGCTGGAGCTGACAGACGTCAGACATCGTTTGGGATTCTCATCACATATTGTAATTCACTCCTGGGGTGTGAGTCAGGCAAAGTGTGGCTTACATGTAGGGATTGGGATTTTTTTTTTTTCAATAATTCCTCACATGCATGGGATCTCTGAAAAATTTGACCCTGCTCCAGCAGGGTCAGCTCTGGGGTTCAACCTGGTTGCTGAACACTTGATCCACTCGTGCCCTGTAAACCTCCAGAGATGGAAATGGCACGGCATCTCTGGAAAAACTCCTGCCTTCCTTGATTACCCTCATGGAGAAAAAGTTCCTCCTCACGTGCAGTGTGGAACTCCAGCTTTCCAAATTGTCCAATTGTCCAAATTGTCCAGCTCGNTTTTTTTTTTTTCAATAATTCCTCACATGCATGGGATCTCTGAAAAATTTGACCCTGCTCCAGCAGGGTCAGCTCTGGGGTTCAACCTGGTTGCTGAACACTTGATCCACTCGTGCCCTGTAAACCTCCAGAGATGGAAATGGCACGGCATCTCTGGAAAAACTCCTGCCTTCCTTGATTACCCTCATGGAGAAAAAGTTCCTCCTCACGTGCAGTGTTCCTCACGTGCAGTGTAAATTGTCCAATTGTCCAAATTGTCCAGCTCGTTGTCCCTCATCCTCCTGCACCACACCAAGTGCTGAGCAAAGGGAGATGGTCACAGCCCTTGCCCTCCTGGCCACATCCCAGCTCTGTCAGCCCAGGGTCATAGAGGAGAAGAATTGTATGGTTTGGGTTGGAAGGAACTTTCAAAGGTCATCCAGAGCAACCCCTGAAACTTCAACTGGATCAGATTCCTCAGAGCCCCATCCAATCTGGCCTTGGACACTTCCAGGGATGGGGCAACCACTTCTCTGGCCAACCTGTGCCAGGGCCTCACCACCCTCATTATAAAAAATGAGGATGCAGCAAGCTCTGCAAATATGTTGAGAGTACCCCCATGGCCTCCTCAGGTCACTGATAAAGATGTTATCACAGAAAACACCCCAGAGAACCCTGCAGGTTCTACTACTTCTCAGAGACATCCTGGAGTTACAAATTAATCCACTCATTAACTGCTGCCCACTCTGAGCCTGCTCATCCAACCAGGTTTTGGTTGGTTGGTTTGGTTTGTGTCCAGCTCCAGCTGAAAACACACCAACTCCTTCCTGGTCCATATTTGTTAAATACTGCCTCACATGCTAAACTCTGATTGGATAATAACCTACTGAGGAAATTTCAGTGAGAAAGAAAAGCTGAAGGTTTCATGTCTCCACAAACAGAATGAGAAGTTTCTGCTGGATAAATTTAAGAGTTTTGAAATTTGACTAGGAGCACTCTAAAGTCCAGCAGTCTGTCAGTCGTGTTGTGGGTTACATCATGTGGAAGTGGTGTGGTCTCGTGAGCACCAACTAAACACAAGTTTGGAAACTGGGGAATTGAATTCCAGTTCTATTTTTAACATGAGTTTGTCATATGTGTGGTCAATTGAGAAACTAATCTCTGACCAGGCTCTGAGGACACAATCATTGAATTATTTAGGCTGAAAAAGCCCTCCAAGACCATCGAGTCCAACCTGTTCCCAATCCCCACCTCATCACCAGCCCGGAGCACTGAGTGCAACACCCAGGCTTTCCTTGGATATCTCCAGGGATGGGGATTCCACCACCTCCCTGGGCAGCCCCTTCCAATGCTTAAGTTCTCTCTCTCCCTCTCATTAACACATAGACTCTGATTGAGAACGAATTGATATTTTGAGGTGGTCTGGGCATGGCAACCACCAGCAGTCATGGTCACATCACTGCTCCACAGCCTCTGCTCCCCTGGTCATCACAGAAAAGTCACCAAAAGCCAGTCACCACTCTGGGATTGGCAGTGAAGAATCACAATACTTATTTTTGGAAGAATTATTCCAAATAAGCTCCAAATGTCAAGAACAACACTCTCCCCATTGCTCAAAACTCAGTACAGCTGCAATGTTTCACCCAGCCCTGTTATCGGCTCTGGGCAGAATTGAAAGAGTCTGACACCAAATCCAGGGATAAACATTTTGCTTTTCCACAATGGATAAACAGGCATCCTTCTCTGTGCATTCCTCACTGAATCCCCAAGCCTTTGCCAACTTGATTACACAATTCTTAACTAAATATTTGCCAATTGCAGCTGCAATACTAAGTGGAGCTGCTTGAAAATTCCTTTAGCAAAAAGAAGAAAAACATCATTACAGCACTTTTATTTTTAGTGTCTTCTCTTTTTATGAAAAAAAAAAAAAATTCCTTTTAAGTGTATTAGATAGCATGTTGTAATGAATAAGAACTTTAAAAATATATATCTACCAATAATTTTGTATTTATTGCACTTAATTTAACAAATTATCGCACAAACTACATAGGCAGCAGTTTTGCTGTGAAATTATTATACTTAAATGAACTTTTGACAATGTATTAATTACAAGGACATGACCACATTTATTCTGCTGATCTGGTAATTACATGCATTAAAGAAATATTTATTCAGAAACCATGTAGTGTACTTCAAAACAGCCTTTTATTGCCAGGCTACATTTCCTGTACACAAACTGCCTTTTTACCATTTATGAGTCCTTTTCAAACTTTTACAGAGGGCAGAAAGGGGGACAGAAATGCTGAGTAAACTGGGCTCAAACTTTCTCTGCACACTTGAAAGGTCCGTCAGACACAGAACTCAGGCTGGATGGAGAGGCTGGGGCAACTCTGTACAGATTTGTCCTACCTGGGCTTTACTGGTTTATGGGAAGAAGAGAATAAATAGGTTCAATAATTTGCATTCTAAGTGCCACAAATTAGTTTTTGCTCTCTAGATGTGAAATCCATTCAACTCAGCATCCCTGTTATTTTGATCCTAAAACTGCACAACATTTTCCATGCTAGATATGTGCCTAGCTCTGGTAACAAAGTGTTCTGCCATCATAACATTCCTGACCACTTTTAATATGCACAGACGAAATGGAAAAGCCAAACTGACCCCCAGGTTTTATTTGCAGTTTGTGGTGCAGTCTTTGAGTTTCAGTTGACAGTAAAACCCGTGAAGGACTAAAATAAAAAAGCCAAAGACTGAGGACCATAGGTCTTATCTCCAAGATTGAATCCAATTTTTCTTCTTAGCTGGTGCACATAATCGCTCAAATTTTCAATTATTTTTTTATTAAATTTTAAGGCCATCTAGTTCTGTTGTAATTGATAGCCAGTGCAAAAATTTGGAATACTCTCACTAGCATCACAATTTTTCCATTAAGCAACAGAGAACATCTTCACAAAAGGAGAATGTTTGTCTAAATAACACCAACACATTTCTGTCCTTTTCTTTCAACGAGTGTGTCATAATGTCAGCAAACATTTATGGAGTCCTCCAGCAATGAGCTGTTCTTGCTTGTGAGCAGCAGCCAAAGGTTAGAGCCACCTGAAAAATACCTCTGTTTGTGGAAATAACCTAATTTTGCTCTGCAGTTGCTCTTAACTTTTGCTTTTGATTGGTTTTTGCATGTCATTGCTTTCATTTTTAATGAAAATTTACAATGTAAGTCAGGAAAGAGTAAAATTTGGAATTCTGAATCAACAGCCTAATTATTATAACCACCTCAGCCAAAAGAAACAGTTTCCCACAAAGGAAGGGATGTAACCTATTATAAATTGCCTCCCATATGAAAATACAAAGGAAAGCACCAAGGGAAACAGGCACAGTGGTTCAAATGTTCTTAAAAGTGGCTTTAAGTCTATTCATGGTTTAAATAACTAAATTCATACATAGGGACCTTTCCTACCCACATGAAAAATTTACTCATCCAACTTGGAAGTGTCCAAGGAATGACTGGATGTGACAAGGTGGAGATGGGTCAGAGGTTGGACTCGATGACCTTGGAGGGCTTTCCCAACCTCAACGATTTTGTGATTCTCTGAGTAGTTCACGTCACTTTTTCCTAGTTTTTAGATCTCTCAGCTGTAGAGTGGCCTGGAATGACTGGTGAGGTACCTATGGATGAGGTCAGTCTTTGCTCCTCAGCACTTTTCAAGAACAGCCATGACTGTCAGACTGGACACATTTTGTTTCTCTCTTAAGAGGAACCAGCAAAGTGTTTGGTTCAAGGCAAACAACAGCCCCTCAGACAGGAAAACAATGTCATGGTGTGATTTCAGACCTTTCCACCACTAGAACAAACAGCAGTTTTGGACATGGAATAACCACAGCAAGGTGGATGCTGCTAAAGGTTATGCAAATGCAGGGAATTAGAATTCTATCTCAATGTCATTACATGTGTCTACTTCGATGCACATTTTCTGCTATGTTTAAGTTAAACAAAACACTAAATGACTGTGTAGTATGACATCTCATTAATATGTTTCTATTCACATCTGTGCCTTTAGTATTAAAAAAATAGGCTGCTCTAGTGATAAGAGATTAAGTCCTTTAATTAGAAACAAATGACAAATCACTGTTAACCCCATGCGACGCTTTCTAAAACTTCCATCAAATATTCCCCTTAAAACATCATGAAGCACAAGTTCAGCAGATCTACTTCCTAGAAAGTGCTATTTAACAAAACCCAGGCAGGATGTTAATACTGAGGCTGAATTACAGGTTGCCAGAGCATTTCCTGTGAGGGGATTGACAGGGGATCATTTTGTTATGGGGCCACCTCCAGCGTGTTGTGACAACCACTCATTACACCTCTGAGCACAGCACTCAGCTGTAGGTTTCTACAGGATGCAAATAGCTCCAAATGGGTTCAATTTAGAGACAGCAGATAATGTATCATTCACTTCTTTAAGGTAGAAGCTTTTAATTTGCAAGGAAAAAGAAAGAGGAGTACATTTCAGGCTCCGGGAATAAAGATCTACTTAACAAAGCGCGCCAGGGAAAAAAAAAAAAAAAATCGAGAGTAGAAATAACTGTTAGAAAAATAAAAAGCTCAACTTGCTTTTCCCACTTGTCTCGGAGACCTAGAGGCTGTGTTAGCCCAGCATCCCTATTTACTTAGGATGCCACACAACTGCTCATTTCAAATCTGTGCTTTGCAACTGGTGACAAATACCAGGGAGTAAGATTTCCTATTTGCATAGCAACCCTTTCATCTTGAGTGGTCCCAGCAGATTTTGCCAAACACCCATACAGAAGATCAAAATGGAGAGCAATAATTATTAGTGACAACTAATTCGTGGTATAGGCACGGTAAGAGTTCAAAAAATTAGGTTTTCCAAAACAACAACAAAATAAGGAGACGGAAAATGCCCAATCTGTTTAAAAATGGCCATTTTTATGAACCACAAGAAAGGATTTGCTTGTTCCAAACACAAACATAGCCCCAGGTATTGCAAGATTACACATTTTTGTAAGTGCTGACTATGTAGGAAAGAGAGACAAAACTCCAGGTGTGTAGCAAGCAACAGGTTCACAAAGTTTTTAATGAACCTTATGTCCTTCTGTCATCTTATCCTTGCCAGGAAGCTCCAAACACAAACTTTAAATTGTGCTATAGTTTCTCAAAGTCCACTTCTTTAGGGTAAGATATATATATAATAACAGGAGGGGTTATTTTGTTTAATGGTGATTTTTTTTTTAATGAAAGATGGATACCTACAGAAAGACATGTCAGTGGCAAATAAAAGCCATTTTCCACAACTACCTGTCCACCACAGCTTTTAGCAAGTGCTCCATACAATTTTAAGGATTTCTCTCTGTGTTGTTTGGGTTTGGTTTGAGGTTTTTTCCCCTCATCACACACAACACTGTGATTTAACAAAAATGAAAGTCAACATCTGACCAAGCCAGACAGAAAATGTTTGTGTACTGAAAAACACTGGCCCAAGATGAAAATATGGGTGTTCTTCTGCAATCTTATTGTAAATACAGTGCAAAAAGGAGGTACTTGCTAATATATCATATTGCAAGATGCATTTGAGAGCTGGAAATTTCGTATCGAGTGTATTTTTCTTTGTCTTCAAAGTAAAGGCAGGAATATGCAAATCAAAAGCCAAAGCAAATTAAAGGTACTTTGTAATTGACATTTTAATTATCTTGTTTGGATATTATTCATTCTATTTATTCTTCTAAATGCAAACAATTCTGGACCACTGTATAAATATTATCTCCACTGGAAGCCGTCAGTACCTCTAATAAAAACGTACACTTGCTTGGCTACCAGATCCAATTAAACTTATTCTAAACACACTGTGTTCATTGTAACAATGTATTTCTGAATAACACACAAAAGACTTTGCAAAGAGGGGACAGTTTAAACCAGGCCAGTGAAAAGACGTAATTAGAGCTGTGTGGGCTTGGCAAAACCGTCCGGACAAACAAGCCCGAGGTTACTTTTGCCAAAGCCCTCCAGGCTCACTGAGGTTTCATTACAGCGGGGAGAGCTTAATTCTGGTAAGTATCAGATATAATAGGATGTAATCTAATATAAAATAATAATAAGGAACAAAAAAAATACAAATGGGAAAGAAGAAAGTGAACCCTCCTCAACGAGAGAGGTAAAATACAACCGGTGTATTCACTGCCTGTGTCACAAGTGGGTTCAGCCAGTGCAGGTTTGTTTGGGAAGGAGAAAACCTGAAGATGAAGTGGTAGGATAACCACAAGCAATTTATTTTCTGGAAGATCTTTGTCTGTGCTTGGACTTTGCCCACAAACATTACAGGGAGTTTTGTATCTCCTGGTCACCAAACACACGCTCAGGACTTGCTTGTGGGGCAGTCGTAGCTACTCGGGGTTGTTTCATTTTCAAGGGAGGGTGAGCCACTCTAAAAAAGGAGCATGTAAACAATTCCTCCATCTTTGATTGCCCTTGGACAAGAGACCAGAGAATGCTTTTGAAGCGTTTTAAAAAATTTAGAGTTTCAGAGGGAAGCGTGCAACTCTTGGTGCCAGGGCACAGCAGACGAGGACCTTCCTGTCCCTCCACCAAGCAGGAGAACTCCCAGTTATGCACAAGCAACATCCCTAACACTGAGGAACATCCTTGGGAACTGGTCTGTCCTTGTAAAAGCTGGCTTCTAGCAGCTTTTGTCCAGCCTGGATCCTACATGTCCGCTAGAAGTGCACACCCGGCCAGATCAGAACCCTTTATCTCTTGTTTGGTCCATGTAGCTAAATCAATCTGCCGCAAAATGAAACACAAGGTGCCATAACTGATCTCCCCTGCCCCCAGCTGTGGGCACACAGCTGTCCTGGTCCTTGTCTTGCTCCCACTGGGGTCCAGAGCCAAATGGCCCTTGTTTGGGGACAGCAGCCTCTGCAAAACCCCACTGTCCTATGGTCTTTGCAGCGGATCCTGCCCTGGTGGGACGAAGGAGGACCATGGCAGCACCCTCTGCCACTTGGAAAAGGGGCATTTTCCAGCATCTGGCAGGGCATAAAAGCAGCTGTAAGAGCTGTTGGTCCCCCTCTACCTTGCTGTGAAATACTGCACTCAGCCAGTAACCCCTGAAAAAAAAAAGCCCCATGTCACACATCCATCCCCGCAGAGAAATTCTCCATTGAATGAAAGTTAATTTTATTTCTCAGGGAGCAGATATTTTCCACATCAACTATTAGCAAGAAACAACCAAAATTCTCCAGCTCAATCTGCTAAAATTAGGCTTGAAACCCTATATTATGAACATGAGACAGGAGCTGGAAAGGTGCAATGTTCTCTCACACCTGCTCAGTTCAGTGGGTGCTGTGTGAGGCCCAGTAGGGTGCATGGGAAACACCACACCACTTCAATCTGGGTGCCTAAATATAGACCTGGGAACCTAAATTTAGCTTCACAGCCTTAAATTTTGGCTCAGGCTTCATTTGGAAATGGAAGAGCTAAACCAGTTGTTAAACTACAACCTCTGTAAGCTGGGAGGAAAAAAAAGGATAAAAAGGAAAAAAGAAATTAGAGTCCTGTGTGATGCTATTAGATTACATCCACTGCAGGAATCAGTGTGTTTATAGCAATTTCCTTGATTCACTCCACATTTCCTCACTGGAGGAAGGAGGGAGCAGCCACCAGCGTGAAGGTGTGACCAGTGCCAGCCCACAGCCCTGGCATCCCACAGACACTGGATGGCAAATTGGTGGGGAAAAAAGGCCCAGGGACTTCCATCCTTCAAAAAACCACCAGGAAAAGCAGGTCTGAAGCCATGCCAGCAACAAGTTTTGCCCAAAATATGATCCTTTACACACTCCTGTGGGGCAGAGGAATTGCTTCCAACCCTTCAGAGCCCCCAGGATAATTTGTCATTAGGAACACGTCAGAAAGGCACTGTGTGATCACAGTAATCACTGTGGACAGCCATAATAATAATAATGGTAATAAGAATATTTAGATATTTTCATCCTCAAAGCACTTTTGAAACATCTGCTAACAGATCTCCCCGGCAGCTGTTTAAAGAAGGCAATAATTATAACCCTGCTGACACTCAGGGGTGGCAGAGATTCCTGGGGGGATGAACGATGCCATTCCAGTCACATCCAGGCCACACTGCTGCCATTTTACACACGGGAAAACCAAGGGCCAATGGGAACATGTGGCTCTTCCCACGTTACCAAGGAAAAGTGTGGGAACCAACATTTTGGTGCTGTCAGACCTCGCTCATCCCCCATCCCAGCAGGAAACACTGCACTTGGGAAAGCGTGGACATTTGGGGGGACGGAGGAAAATTCAACAATATATTTTTAAATTTTTAGTTGTGTTGTTTGGGTTTTTTTTTAATTTGAATTCAGATTTGCAATATGCCAGGACTTCTCTTCCCTTGAAATCTCACCCAGGAGCCAGGTGGAATATTGAGAAGCACAAACTACCCCTCACCACCTCTTCTCATCTGTGAGCACCTTCTGCTTCACCACCTCCCCTCAAAGTTAAGCTCCCATCCTGGCACGTAAAATAACCTGATTTTTTTTAAAAAATAATTATTTAACAAATGTTAATAAATAAAATTGTTCAATTAACTCAGGTTCTGGAGAGGCTTTGCTTTTGTAGAAGGTTTAGTCCAAAGGCACAGCCTGATAAGAACCTGAAGTCCCAGGGGGGAAACATTATTTAACCCCCAGTTCAACTTCTAATGAAAGGAAACATAGAAATGTAGCTATAATTCAAGATATCGTATGGAAGTCTGTTCAAAGTTTTTTCAAAAATATAAATTACAAGAGATTATTGATTTTTAAAAAGCTTACTTCAACAATCAGCTTTCTATCTCATTCTATTTCACTCTCTCTCGTTTATTCATTTCCTTATGTAAAAGAATTTAACCAAAGGAAACTAGCATTTTAATTCAATTTCTCCTATAAAATATATAATTTTATTTTGTCATAATGGCTGCTTTTATTTCCAGAGTCAGATTTTATTTAAATTTCAGTCCATTAGGAACAAAACTTGCCATTTTCTGATAAACAAAATCAGCAGGGAAGCCTCTTCAAACTAGGAATGTATTTTCTATCAACCTTTGTTCTGGCTGGTCTAAATGACAGGTATATTCCACTTTTCCTGCGCTCAGTTTTAAAGATTCTATGGGGAGAAGGGCGAATAAAGAGAGTGACATTTTTAACAACAAAACCAGCAATCAGAAAAGCAGCCCGATGACAGGCATGGGGAAGAAATGGGGGGGAAAAAAATAAAACTAAAAAAAAAAAAAAATCTAATCCATCGCTCCGGACCACCAAAGAGGACTAAAATGAGTAATTAACAGAAAACCGTTAATTTTCCTCCCTGTGACTGTTGTTTGTGGAAGTACTCGAACCTTTGAGGCTCAGTCATTTAACTGTTTCTTGGGAGGCTGGAAAAGAGACACCAAGGAATTCATTAAAAAGAAAAGAAGGCCAAAAAAAAAACCTGAAATAAATGTAGATGTAGAGTTTGCTAAAAAAAAAAAAATTACAGATCATTGCTTAAAGCCAAAAATCCACTGGGGAGATGACAGCGTTCCCGAGTGAGAACAACATCCCGCCCTGTCCTGCTGTGTTTGAGTCACACCACCACGGCCAAAGTCAGCATTCTCCTAAGGTGTGAAAATTGAGATCCCTGGCCCGATCCAGCTGCTGGTTTTCCCTCAGAATTCCCTTCCACTTTGCTGTTTGGCTTGGGAGGAGGTGACAATCCCAAGGGCAGAGGGAGCAGCCGCCGTAAGGGCACGTAAAGCCAACCTCTCCAAGAAGCTGGGCAGAGTTTTGAAGCCAACATTAAAATGTTGTTTTATTGGGCCCCTGGCACCCCTTGATCAATCATGGGGTCACACAACTGCTTTGGGGGGACTTTTAAAAATTGTTTTCCCCACAGCATGGCACAGAGTGACCCTCTGACCACCGGAGATCAGCAAAAGCCGCGGGTGGAAGAGGCACCAGTGCTTGTAATGCCCAGATTGGATTTGGAAAATGCTTCCAAGACCTTTGCTGAAGAGCCACAATCCCATGGAGGGAACAGCTGGATGCTGTGCCCCAAGGTCCAGCATTCCCATTCCATAGTGACAAGCCAGTTTGGAGCAGTGACTCAACTGACGCTGGATGGTTCCAGCAAGGCAACTGCACGAGGCTATTCCCAGCAGCAATTCCCTCTTTTGTTTGGTGACTGCAGGTTTAAAATCCTTTATCCAATGTTGGGGAAGAAAATAAATTATTGAGCAAATCTACAAAGCTTGGTGCTGCAGGCAGAACTTTCTCTCTGCAAACCAGGGCAGTTCAGGACAGCAACACAGAGCCTTAGATTAATTTAGGTTGGAGAAAACCTCCAAGATCATCGAGCCCAACCGTGACTTCACGGAATCTGTAAGGTTGGAAAACACCTCCAGGATCATTGAGTTTAACCATGATTTGGACATGGTGAATTGCTGCAGGAGCCAAGGAGAGCTGCAATTAGCAGCTGTTTTGATGCATCTAAAATGCTTCCAGACTTCCAAGCAATGCTCCTCCTGGGCAATATTAACAATCAAAATCATAGATTGAGCTTCTGGCCTCTAAGCCCATTTCTTTCAGGTTTTGGGAAGTGATTGATCCCCTCTGCAGGGCATCACTCCCTGTGGTAAGGGAAAAAGGCAGCTGGATGTATCCACACTGTACTCAGCACCTGGAATAGTCCCAAAATCCCAGGTCTGACCTCGTGGGGGCTCCTTTGGTAGCTCCTGGAACGTTTTCTACAATCTCTTTGCTAGCACTGACCTTTCTGGTTGAAAAAGTCCAGATTCTTCCGAGCTTTGTTTTGTTTGTTACTAATTCCGACAGGAGGATTCACAGGGCGTTCCAAAAGGGGAGTAAAACGAAGGAGTTATTTCAGCCCTAAGAGACTTAAAGGATTATTTCCTTGTAAAATACAAATGACAGTTTGCCTGTAATGTTTCTCCTCCATAATGCACATGTTAATCCGTAATTTCCTTTGCCAGATGCAGCGTAATCCTCCTCCTGCAGACACCACAGCACAACTGCTGCGGAGAAAACAGCAGCAAGAGAAGCTCAGCCGTTCAAAGGTGGTGAAAAGCAACTTCACCAACCAAGTTTTTGGGTTTTCCTTGCAGGCAGGCACCCAGCCTGATACAGAAGGATGCAGCTCTTCATTCAGAGCTCCATCCTCTTAAAAAAATAGCAAAATTGGTACCTGATTTCAACCAAACTCCTCCTCTAAGGTGTGATATGAGCCACCCAAATGGCTATTTTGCAAAACAACCCTAAATCAATGTACAGAAAGGGGTTTCCACAAATGGGTCACAATCCACTAATTTAGCAGTTCTTTATTTGCCATTTTTTAATGATTCCTCGTGCAAAGAGGCCATGCTATTAATCTTATGCAGGTTCAGTAATTAGTTTGGAAGCAACATCTTAACAGTCTTTAAGTAGAAAAGCAAATCCAATACGTTTAGACACAAATCTACCACACCCCATTAATAAACAAATAAAGGATCTGGATGGATTTGTAGAAAGGACAGCGAAATGGCTACAAAAACTCACTAAAGTCCATTTTCAATATATTGTTCTCATTAACTTTGTAAGGAGGATTGGGTATTACTTTCATTATTTATTCCAAATAATTATTCCTCAGCCACTGTGATATGTTGAGTTCCTCTCCCAGCCATGACTGAAGGAATAATTACCTTCCTCGTTAGTTCTACCTACAGCTTGAGTGCCAATTAACCCGGTGATGAAATTAAGAGTGGAACCAGTTTGGGGGATTACAGAGCATGAACCCCTCGAGCCATTTTGAAGCTGGCCTGGGGTTCCCCACATCCTCACTGTGTGGGACTTTCAGTGGCATTCACCCTTTTCAAACATGCTGAGAAGGACTCAAATCTCACCTGCTTTTCCTAAACGTTTCCAGAGAGATTCAACAGTGATGTTTCAAATTTCTGTTTTCTCCTGCTCCAGCTTCTTTCCCTCCCTCTACAATTTTCCATATGAATTGATCAGCAAACACCAAGTGCTAACAGAGCCAAGTACTGCAAAGTGATTTAAAGTCATCCAGGTGTTTGTGTCCACTCAGGCAAGGAGTTAATCAAGCAAATACATAAATTAGGCCAAAAATACCAAGTCCAGCAGTACCTTCCAATCTCTCCAACCACAGCACCCTACAAACTGCAGAAAGACACTCTGGAAGTATTTTTAATTTATTCAGTCTTTGCAAATGGTTCCTGCTGGAGCCCCCAAAGGCTCAGATTCCCCCCAGGTGGGGGAGTGACCCAGAGAGACACTCAGCTTTTAGATTTTAATTAATTAAGGAATGTGAAATTGTTGCATGAGGAGCAACGTGGTACCAAACCCACACCCAGCACCTCCCTCTCCCCCAAATATGGCAGGACCCCACACACCCCCTCAGATCTGGGGGCAAAGCCAGGGAGATCTGTACAGGAATCTGTTGGATTTCATAACTCCAACAGCTGAAGGTGATAACAAACAATGTAGGTTTGTGCTTACAATGTAGGTTTGTGCTTACAATCAGTTTGCACAGTTATCCGAGAGATCCTGGAGATCTCGATATTCCCACTCCATCTTCCCAAAATACGCTCAAGGAATACACACTGCAAGACAGTCATCTCAAATAATGAAAGTGCCAGAAGTAATGCAACGACACCGCATTGTCTGAAGCACGAGATTCCACAGTTCTCCAAGATTAATGTCCCATTCCTGTAGCTTGGTTGTTCCTGGCTTAAGTATTCAACATAATGCTGCTCATTACAGGGAGCAGTGACATCTCTATCCAAGGGGGAAATACGGTTCAAGTCAGCTTTCGTGTTTAAATATTAGTAGTAAATTCAAATTCAATTTCGCATGATCAGTGTATGTGACACTAACTACATCAAGGTAGACTTGGGGATTTCTCAGCTCCGTACTGAAGAGAATTACACGACTGAAAACTAATTAGGGAAGCACATAAAGTGAATTTATTTAGTATTCTCTTGTATGTAGTTAACTTAAAGTAATGTATCAAATTTCCCACAGAAAAAAAAAAAAATGTGGCTACATAACTCTCAACAAAATGCATCAGAAATCAGATCTAGCAAATTATCTTTATTTTTTTTCCTCCTCTTTTAAAATCTGGAAATGTTTAAGCTGTAATGAAAAAAATTATAATAGGAGGGATTTTTCCTTCTGGAGGAGTGCTTTGGTGCCGCACCCGGGCTCTCCGTCTTCTCCTTTTCCTTCTCCATCTCCCTTTCCCTTCTCCTCCCATCCCTGCACCCCTCAGGTCTCCTGCCAGCCAGGCTGAGACCAGCCCTGCCTCCTGCCTGGGTGGCACTGCTGACACCACTGCTACCTCCAGAGGCACAATAAATGTTTGATAGAGCTTTTGCTGCGTGTTATAAATGATAAATAACGACAATAGATGTCTTATCAAGTATTTATCTCCTATTGCTGGGCTTTGAGCAGAGCATTAAGTCTAAGTGCTGGTGAGGCTGTGTATTAACAAAGCCATTTATGATAAATGGACGAGCCTTGGAGGGTCACTGACACTTTGACAAGCCTTCCACAGGCATTTTTCCCTGCAATGCTTTTTTTTGCTCTGTTTTTACCACCCAATTGGAGCAATTGCATTTTAATAACAATCAAAAAGCATGTTATTAATTGGGAATAAGCAAATAAAGCTGACTTTCCCGAAGGCAATGGCACTGAAACAAGAGGGTGGAAGGGTTCATCCCCTTCACTACCTGCAACGCTGTCCTAAAAAGCAGAACAAAGGACCATGTTACAGAATCAAAGGATGATTGATTGGTGATTGAGTTCAAAGAGACCTTAAAGATCACATCCAAAAAGTCTTTTTGCACTGGAACCAGGTCGTTCCTTCAGCTGCAGCCTGGGTTTGTGGTTCTCTTCCTAAGGCAAAGCACTTTTTGCAACGTATCAGAAAAAAGATCCCAAGTAGCAACTTCACTGAACTTTGCTTATTGACACATTCCAGTGGCATTTATGGTTAAAAAGCTGCCTTTTATTCCTATGTTCCTATTTGTTGTCCTATGCACAAGGACATGGGAAATGGAATATTGAACTCATCCTCCTGTTGGGAAAACTCCAACACGCAGCCATTCCCCCCCGCATGGAGACAAAATTACTCCAAATTTGAGTTCTACCTGTACATTCAACACTCAGGTTCAATCCTCAACCCAGCCCAGGTCAGAACCTGTCTGTAAATCTGCTTTAAAACAAGGAAATAAAAAGGGATCTCCTCATATTGTGACCAGAGCTGGGAGGAGGAGAGGAAACCTCAGCAGAAGCTGCTGGGCAGCTCCAGGGGTGCCCACGGCTCTCCCAGCTCCGAGGGCAGTTGGAGATGGGCTCCACCGCTCAGCTCTGCCTTCCAAACAAGTCACACAAGGCAAATCCTCTCCCGGGGGATAATCTATTTCTGACTTAGGCACGCTCAGGGAAGACTGAAGTGATGAGTAAACAGATTTTTGAGGATGCAGTTTTAAGCCGTGTTGACTGTGGAGAGCGGGGACCATCCTCTGGCATCAGGGGAGGAATTTGCCCGCAGTTGGGAAGTCAAACTCTGCTCCTGCCAGCCCGGGAATGCGCTGCAGGGCCCTCGTGTCCCCAAAGCTGGGCTTCCTTACTGGAGTAGCGCATTTCTGGAGGGACAGGAGGCTGAAGTTTGAAAAAATAAAATGGAAGAACTTTCCAGCTTTGTCTTTACATGAATTTTTTGGTAAATGGAATGCTGCTAAATGCCCAGGATTTTCCAAAATGGGACGCTATCAGTCTCAGATGTCCACTTTTTTTGGTACAAGAGGTAGTGATACAACTCTTGGATTCGATAAAAATAGCAAAATCTAGAGTTAAATAGAAAAACTGATGGCCAAAAATAGTTGGGGAACGAAGCAGGGAACTTTGAGTATAAAACCAAAACAAACCCCTGATTTTAATACAAACATTTAGCAAATCTCTCAAAGGTCAGCTCAACATCTAAATGCTCATCTGGTAACTTAAATGTATATTTTTATTATACAAACACAAAATCAGAAGGACCTTATTTTCTTTTTAGCCCTGGAAATACACAAGGGATTTTTTTCTCTCCCTCACCAGCTAATTTTTCTGGGGTTAATATATGTGAAAAGAATTCAACCATTATTTTTCCTTAAGCACGCAAAAATTTGTTCAAGTTTTTTTGTTTTGTTTTTACATTCATAGTCTCTGTCTTAGACACAAAAGAGCAACCCAAATTTTCTGCCATGGACAACACTTTCAGGCACAGGGTGGGGTGGTTGGGGTGTCCTGCAGGGCCAGGAGCTGGATTTCCATGACCCTCACAGGTCCCTTCCAATTCAGGATATTCTATGATTCATGGCAATGGCTAACAAAAATAAATAACCACGACCACAGAAACCAATCCTAATTATCAGAATTAATTTCTAATTATTATATTGGACTGTTTGTGGCTTGAATATTCACCCAGCTCAAGCACTGCTCATTTTTACCTAATATTTTATCCAGTAATTCTTCCCCCCCTGCCTTAACAGTTGAGATAAGAAACAAAGGGCTGGAAGTCACGATCTGTATAAAAGTGATGCTGAGTGAGCTGGTTGAACCTGAAGGGAAGGATCAGCAGTGATAAGTTTGTACACAGAGGGTTGGTAGCTGCAAAGAATTCGCTCTGCGTGTCCACTTCAAAAAGGATAAATAGAAACAGGCTGGAACTGCTGAGGAGGAGATTTTGATTAGACATTAACAAAAAAAGAGCCCATAGAGATCGTGGAAACTCCATCACTGGAGATCTAAAGAGCCAGTTAGACAAGGATCTGTCATGAAGGATTTGGGCACAGCTGATCCTGCCTCCCAGCTCTATTTCCTATAATATCCATGCTCTTCCCTCTCTGCTTGTATTGTTAATTCAGACTTTGTCCTTGCCATGTGAGAGTATTTTCATATTTCTGCTTCTCCTGTAAATGAAACACATTCAGAACTCCTATTTTTCACTTTTCTTTTTCTGAAACTTCAGGCATCTAGAATTCACTAAATATTTTAAAGCAAGTACAGTCTTCAGGAATTCAAAATAATGTTTTCTCTTTATGTTTACTTTCATTTAACAAATAGCACATGTATTAAAGTGAACATTTATCTATGTGACACACAAGAGACAAATTAAAAACTGGATAAAACCCGGATAGAATGAGTAAATTACACCAAAATATTAAACCCAACTGGCATCAGGCATCTCAGTGCCTGAAGTGTAAACTTTCCCTCCTCTGACGATGCTGGGAGGAAATAAATGAAGAAATCTTGCTAAGGAACATTCCCCCATCCTAATTTAAACCAAAGATTAAAATGAAGATGTGGGGATGTAGACGAAGTAGTTTTGGTCAAAGGACACACAACTCTTAATTCCCATGAAGATTACACATGGATTTATCTCGAGGATCTATTGCTTTTCATCAGAGCAGTCTCAGAAGGGAAAAGAGGAGCTGCAGTGCAAACTTGAAAACCGCCCAGGAAATTTTCCCGAGTTTCAAAACAGTTTGAACAACATTCCGGGGGCATTTCCAGAAATAGAAATGCCCAGTGCCCAAGCACAGCAAAGAAAGCGAATATTCCTGCTGCAGCAAAACCCAAAATAGGCCTGGAGCTTTCAAAACCCGCCCTCATCGTTTCTTTAACCTTGTCCCTCTTGCCCGTGCCTGTGCTCCTGCATCCACCCAAAGCGTTGGCACCAGGAGGAATTAAGGACACTTTAGTGCAGGCCTCCTTCAGACCAGGCTCTCCATCCTTCCTTTCCAGGCTTTTCAAAGCCTGCCTTGCTCTGGGATTTTTCCTGCTGGCCCAACACATTCCATTTTTCAGTCAGCGCTGAACTTTGTTTCCTTCCTAGTTTTTCCCACCCATTAACAGTTTTTTAAATATTGGGGGGTTTTGTCTGTACAGACCATTATATTTAGATTTCCTCTGATATTTCTATATACACCATGTAATCTGTCTTCTTTCTACCTGCCTTAAACCAGCTTCCTACTGCAAACACTCCAATCTACTGGAATTTTTAGCAAGAAATTGATAAAGTGTTTCTTCTTTTTTTATGTAACGTGCCCAACAACAAAAGTTACACATTAGAAGCGACTTTAAAAATCAGAATCTGATGGATAAATCAGAAAAACAGCCTAGATTTTTGTTTTATTCTCTCTTTCTACTGCTACTCCCCATTGCAGCATTTGCTTCAGGAACTGCTTGCTCAAGCCCACTACCCATGGTATGTAAAATTATACAGATTAAGCTGAAGTTTAGAAAAAGTTAAGCTGGTAATTTGGGCTCTAATCACCTAACACAAAAATCCCAGTGTTTTGTAATGCCATCATACATAATCATAAGGCAAAATGGGCTGCCATCTGTTTTGCACCATTTCCCTTTGTCTTATTAATCAGAACTTATTTCTGCATCTCACTTTTTCTACTGTGTCTAGATAATTCAATACTTGTAGCCCCTTTTTTTTAAATTCAGGATTAATCTGAACCTCAGGTTTTCCCAATTCCATCAGCTCACCAACCAGGTCAGCATGAAATTAGTTCTCTTTACTTGTTATATTATTTTAGATATGTGATTGGGTTGTAAATAATTCCTACAGCCCACAAAAAATTCAGTTATGGCATAATGATACTTCAGTCATAAAAGTAAAACCAAACAATTTTACATTCTTCCTTACTTCCTCAAAATTTTTAAGGATCAAAATTATTCTCATGAGCAAAATTAGTTTAGTACTTATGTACAGAACCTATTACATCATTCACTCTTAATGTTGCTTTGCTTCAACCTCTCGTAATAATAACTTCTCCAGATCCCAAATGTTTCTAGGAAGCAAAACACCCTGATTCCAGTCCAGCCCAGAGAGTTTTTAGGATATCTGGGATGACCATCCAAGAGCTTTTCCTTCAGCTCCCATCTTGGTGCCCAAACCCTCTTACAGCATCTGTAGGCACTCACATTCTTTCTGGGAGATGGGAGCTGACTCTTACCAGGAAAAAAATACCCAATATGAGCTTTATAAACTGAACTGCTGTTTCAGCCTGAGAAATAAACTGATTTATCATAAATCTGTTTCTGTTGAACATATCCCCACCTCACTCCCTACCCACAAACAGGAATATTCCTCCCAGCACAAACTCTTCGGGGTACAAACCCTGCCTGAATCTAGATTTGAAATTACCGAGCACATTGCAGCATTCCCCAAAACAAAATAATAACGTGCAGGCTGCAGAATGTGCTTCTCCAGCATAAAGCATCTGGTTTCACAGTTCATTAGAAGTTTCTTTTTCTCTTATGGCTTTGTGGATAACTTTTTACATCCCATTTAGAGCCAACAGCAAATTGGCATTTCCAAAGTCACAGTTTGAACGCTTTTTCCAAAGCTGCAGCAGCCACACGTCGTGGGGGCTTTATCAACTTCAGCCCCACTCTCCTAAATCTCCTGACAGAGTTTCCTACGTGGAACGTTTGCAGTAAACTTGTGTGGTTGCTTTTCAGTCTACCTTTTGAAATATTTCCTTTATATCCCCTTTACAGGCTGCTTCAGCTTCCTGTGCTGACTGAGCTGTGAATTCCTGGAGTTTCATCACTTCAGGCCTTCCTTCTCTCTCTCCTTTATTTAGTGGTAAATAATGTAGGGAATCACAAAACAATCTGGGCTGGAAGGGACCTTAATATCCATCTATTTCTAACCTTCCCCCTCCCTCATGCAACACAGCATTAATTAATTGGGGTGGGGATTAATTCCAGGGAGTTCACATTCACTGAAAGCACCATAAGCACAGCCTCCTACCCCAAAATCTCCTGTTTGACTCTGGTAAGGATAGAATTGATCTGAATTTTCCAAACAGCCTTTGAAAACATGCAGGTTTTAGACAAGGCTTCAACACAAAATGCGTTGGAATGTAAAATCCCCCAACAACCTGGAAGGACACCCAGGATGCTCAGGCACACGAGGAGATGCTGAGCACCTGGACCACCTTGGAATTAGCAGAAAGTCCCTGAGTATTCCCAATCCAAATCCTGCTGCCCCAGAGCAGATCCTCCCACCACTCTGGAAAACCAAGGTGGGTAAATTCTTATTCCACAGGGAAGTTCAGAGACTGATTTGGCCTTGGGTTTGTAGCACTGTCCCCTTCTCCACCAGTTCCTCAGTGTTTCCTGATGAAGCTCTGTCTGAAAACGAGTCTCTTTCTTCCAAAACAATCTAGATTTTCTATAAATTACAATTCCCTTTCCTTATTTATCCCTCCCCTCGCTCTTGTGTGATCTGCAAGCTTTAAAAGTTGGGGTTTTTTTCCAGGTCATTACTCATCCCATGGAAAAGCGTTAGGCCACGGCTGGGTCTCCATGAGATGTTGCTGAAAATATCCCCATTACTTTTTGCAATTAGTTTACAACTTTTAAATCTGCTTAATATGGGCCATAGCAATTTTTTATGTCCTAATTTCTTTTATTGAAATGTCGTGCAGCACTAAGTCAAGTATAGGGTTTTAAGTACATCATGACAGCTCCAGGAGCTTTATCAGTCCCTTTAGCTGGGATCTTTGCTCCCAAAGCCTGAAATCCTGGAGCCAGCTGGCTGCCAAAATTTTCCTTACATCTGTAATTTTTACCATGGCCAGTGCCAAAACTCCTCCTTTTACGAGAGAAGTTCAACCAGTGTCTTAAACGCAAATGAAATGAGGGATGATAAAATAGGAAAAGTTAGAATTCATCAAAATGAGACCTATTTATCAAAATAAGTTAGGATTCATCAAAATTCAGGTGTGGGGTGGACTGCTGGCTTGGATTTTTTTTTTTTCATTTCTCATTGAGTTTGGTTTGGGTGAGGTTTTTTTAAATATACTCTCCTGGCAGAAATGATCCTTCCCTCAAGAAAATAATTTAAGCTCTTTGCTTACAACAAAACCAGTCAGTTCTAAAGGAGTCCATCTTTGAAAAAGGTGCCATAAAGTTAATAACTATTTCTGACTTAGTTAAGGAGTAGAAAGGTCTCTTCTAGGCAAATTTTAAAATTCCATCAGACATCTAAAGGTAAAATATCTCCCTTCTAGGGTTCTCTAAAGGGTTTAGGTGTTTAATTCATTTCAATAAATCTCTGACTAGCAAGGAAAGCCTTTTTGTTGTGATTTATTGGCTTGTTTAGCACTGGATCTCCCAATCAAGGCTGGAGGAGGGATGAGCTGGGAACCTCAAACCAGGCAGTTTCTCATAACCACATCTTCCTATTGTTTTGAATTCTTTATATTATTAATTATATATTGAACCTGCCCTTACTCAGCAGAGTAGCAGAGCTCAGATGATGCTTTAACCAGAAATGCTGCAGCCTGGAAGTCTGACCATCTGACAGCACATGAGAATTCCCTCTGGGAAGGGATGGCTCCATAGCAGGGGCAACACACTCACATAGGAACTGTTAAAATTTACATTCTTCAGTGTATTTAAAGGGCTTTGTTTGAATTAATGAGCTCTACCTTCCAGTCTGTGAGAGCTGCACAGCAGTTTTGGTGGTGATGTGTGGTTTACAGGAAAATTTAGATCCATTTATTCCATTTATGCATATTTTTATGGATATTAAATATATATGTGTGTATATGCAAATAGAACATCTTTATGTACCACTTTTCATAGTTGTTATATTTTCTCCCTATTTTTCTATGAGTATATTCCTCTCAAATAAGAAAAAAGAATTAATCACATTATAACTAAGAAAAGTGAATATTTTCACCAGAAATCTCCATGTTTCCAAGAGGCAGCAAGTGTCCCCAGCCACTCCAGGTTCACAATTCCCATGGTTCTGTCCATCCTGCCCAATGTTTGTGTGTGGCTTGTGGAGCAGAGTCAGTTCTCTATCCTTGCTCAGCCAAGGATGGGTCATTACACTTGCAGCAATTACGTTTTTACTTTAAATCAGCAAAACGGAGATTTGCCCCAATCCCATTTACAATATTCTCGGAGAAAATAGGTACCATTTCCAATCTCAGCCTCCTTTCTGCTCCATTGTTATACAAAATGGGCACCAAAAGCCACACATAACTATAAAATGATTATGATTTATCTGGGTATTTTGTTCCTTTAATCTATTAGGCCAATTGTCCTAATTTAACTAAGTAATTCTGTTAATTTAACTTTGGGGTTAATCTTGCTTTAAGAACTCTTTTTGCTGAACAGTGAGACCACGCTCAGCTGGTGCATTTTCTTCTTCAGACCTGAATGTAACCTTTGAAAAAAAAAAAAACCAAACCAAAACACAACAAAAGTTTCTAGTACACCATGTGATCAATAGATACAAGTACCTTCATTTTTTAAATTAGTCCAATGCTATTTTCCTTTTACTGTTGTATAAACAGGGAATTGAAGGGTAAAATAGTTAAAACTTAATGCTATAGTGCTAATGTGGCTTTTAAATCACGTCAGCAGCAATCACTGCATTATAATTAACAATTTATTGAACCAGCAATAAAATGAACATCACATTACTTCTTAAAGCAGCAGAATAAAATGGCTAATAAATAGCATAAGCCAGACAAATTGCAGAGTAATAGAAATTTTCTTAAGATTTATAGTGTGCAGAAAGATGGATGTGCTATTAGTAGGAGCTCCAATACTTGACAAAATTCTTTTGCAAAGACATAGTTACCAGGCATGTCAGAGTTCACAAGTCTAAGTGGTTTATCCAAATTTCAGCTCGCTGCCATTACGGTGGAAAATACTCATTACAAGGGTTTGTAACTGCAAGCAACGCGCGCATTTGCCAACATTCGAACTGCTACTGCCAAAAAGATACTAAAATATTTTATAAACTGTCAAATAACAAGTCTGCTCGCTTAATCTGAGTCTATTTTCTACTTCGCAGGCGGGAAAACCTCCCGGGCCTGATCCTGGGCTCTCCCATCGGGCAAAACTTCCCGCGCCTTTCGGCGTTTCCGAGTTCCGGCCTACGGAAAGGGCCGGGTTGGGCCTGGAGCGAGGGGGAAAGCCACGAGGGAGGAAAGAGGGATGCAGCGGAGCTGGGAGCTCAGGGAAATCCCTCGTCTCTCCCAGGGCTGGGGTTCTCGGTGTTCCTGCTGTTCGCCCGTGTTGTGATTCCTCTCGTCAAAGCGTCTCTCTGCTGTTCTGGTTTCAGCGTAACAGATGCAGCTCTGCACGGCGTGTCACAACACCGAGCATCAACTGGAAGCAGTCTAAAAGAGCTTTTTCTTCTTGTTTTTTTTTCTCCTTTGTAAAAAAAAAAAAAATAAAAGACTAAAAACCCCACTCTGCTTTTCACTGAGAAGCGTGGCAGGGGAACTTGCCCTGCTGAGTTTCCCTCAGCCACTGTAAGGAAAGGACTTGCACTCTCTGATTTTAAATTGAGTTCTATCCAGCAACTGCCTCGTGTTCAAATTTCAGATTTATTTGAGGTACAAATCTGAACGTGAAATCTGGAGCTAATCTCAGCATTAATCAGCTGTTACACAACGAGGGCTGATAAGAACAGGCACATCTTTAATAATGCAGCACTCCCTGAACCTTGAAGATAAATTACAATTAACTGACTGCTTGAAGGTGGCGTTGATTACGTGGTGAGATTGTTATTCTACCATTTCCCAAAAAAAAGCAGTTTTCCTAATGACAGTGCTTTTCCAACTGGGAACATCTTCAGCCTATTCTCTGGGAGACCACAGGGTGAAGTTGAATGCCCACAGGTGGAAATTCCTGGATTTCCATCACCCCACAGCCATGGCTGGGGATCCAGCTCCATGGGGGGTGGAAACAGATGGGTTTTAGGGTCCCCTCCAATCCAAGCCATTCTGTGGTGCCCATGGATTTTGGATCCACTAAAATAATAAATTTTATTATTTTCACTGACCTGGCTGCATTGCAGTCATTATTGACACAAATTGAGATGGGGACATAGCAGACAAGCAGAGAGAGGAATAACCCCCTCAGACAGCAGACAGGAATAAACCAGAGCCATAGGAATGGGATTTTCCCTAACATTAGTTCATCTCTAATTCATTGATGGCAACAGTTCTTTTATTTGCAGAAAAATACGAAGTTTTCATATCAGCTAAAAGAGCTACCAAGGCACTCAATAAACACTAAAAATTGTTTGATGAAGAAAGTATTTAAGTCAAATGCCTTCCTTTTGTTTATATCTGAAGGATTTGTGATCAAGGTACAATTTTTTAAATAACAAAATTGGGAATAAAACTGGTATAAAGAATTAACAATGCTTCAAAAGAAAGTCCTCCCCTCTAATTTCAAGGTCCTGCTCCTCTTAGGTCCCTTCCTAATATTTTCTAGGGTATTAAAACTGCTGTTATTAAG
The DNA here is from genome assembly GCA_013397565.1 of Ptilonorhynchus violaceus. Taxonomy (NCBI): domain Eukaryota; kingdom Metazoa; phylum Chordata; class Aves; order Passeriformes; family Ptilonorhynchidae; genus Ptilonorhynchus; species Ptilonorhynchus violaceus. Next base: position 83,963 of record VZRJ01001411.1, on the reverse strand, counting down.
AAGTACTGAGAAACTTCCACAAGTCTTTTATTCCAGGGACAATCCATCCTCTCCAGCAGTTTGAATAAAAATTAAATTTTGGATAAACGCCCAACTTGAATTTAAAAAATAAAAAATACAATATCAAACACTTAAAAAAAACCATAATTGCATAATATGAACTGAGTGTCTGTGTTTTACATCACACTGAAGAAAGAGCTGGGTATTCCAAAGTTAATTTTTGTTGTGGAGATATTAAAAGGAACAAATATCCAAAACCCAGCCTGGTGCAGTTTGCTGAAGGTGGGAACCTTCAGGACAGCTGAGATAGCTGGAAATACATGGATAACTGGATCTGACTTCCTTCCAAGCTCTCCATTGCTACCTGGAGAATTTCTTGAACACAGATTTGCTGGTAAAGCAGAAGGCAACAGGAATTAAAGGATGTCCAGGAACACCCCAAACCCGTTAATCAATAGGAGAGGTTCAATCTTCAGGAGAGGGAATTGGAAATACTTCAATATTGTATAAATAAATGTGAATATGGGTCACCTCTGTTTATTTGGGGCTTTTTTTGTTTGGATTTTCTTAGTAGAATATATTCCATGTGGAATAAACTGCAGCCTAACAAGATAAATAGATACTGGAGACACGAAAAAGTGCAGTAAATCACTATATTTTATATAATGGCTAAAAGAAATTAAGTGAAACAAGAGGTTTGTGTGAGCTTATGGCAAAGAACTTTTTTTATGTAACGTATTCCAGGATACCACTCTCACAAACTGTTCCAACCAACCCTTCAAGTGCCACGAGTGCTCTCTGACACCACGAAAGTTGTTACAGCTGTGGCCCTCAGTGGCCCAGCTCATGCCCAGAGCCGTGTCTTGGCCACAACATGTTTATTTTTTTGGGCCAACCCAGGGTAGTAAAAACAAAGGAAATGCAGAATTTTCGTGTCTGGCTTTTACACAGCTCCTTGTTGCCACAACTGCACGGATGGGCATCACAAACCCCAGGGAAACTGCACATTTTTTCCAAAGATATTCCCTGCTATCTGTGGGATTTGTTGATTAGCTCCAGAAAGCAAAGCTGATGTAAAATAATTTCCCCAAGAGCAGCACACCTTGGAAATTTCCTTAAAAAGGGTATTTCTGCTACATGAGACACCTTGGAGTGCACAAAAAAATGACTCTGCAGAGCATCATCTCTCCAAAACACAAAATACAAACACCAAAGAGCAGGAAATTGTCTCACAAAGTATGAAAACCATGAGGCCAAACCAAGGAGAACACCGAGGAGATGAAGGGAAAACCTCACTGGGTTTTTTCTGACTTCCACTGGGGTAGAACAGCCACTGTAATACTAAAACATCCAAAATGTCTTGAATATTTCTAATTTCAGGTTCTAAAAACTTATATTTCTTTACCCAGTGAAGTCAAAGGTTCTACCAAAGCTGGAATTTCTAGTAAAAAATAAATTCGGAGGCTAAAATTTCTAAATTCAGCACAGAAGGGCTTAATTTGCTATAAATTGGCTTTCTGTTTGGAAAAAAACAGTGTCCTAACAAGGACCTACTAAAGGGGCACACACAGGATATTTATAACAAAAAAAGCTGTTGAACAACTGCCTTAAAAAGTCTAAGTCTCCTGTTGATCTTAGTCCAGGTGAAAATAAACAAGTGGGACAGGAGGGAAGGACAGGAACCAGCTAAAAATATTTATTGAAAAGAAGTTTGAGCTTAAAAAAAGGCTTTTTTTTTTTAAGATACTGGTTCACCGAAGCTTTGAAAGAGGAAGGGGATTTTTTAGATGCTTGAGTGATGGACTATCTTAGTAAGAAGTTTCATTAAGTCTGCTCAAATAATTTTGAAAACTTTAGCAAGGGCTTCCAGATTTTGGCAGTTTAGACAAGTCAGGTATTTCTGATGGGTGCAAGTTTTCCTTCTGCTGCCATCTTGTGCCCCAGAATCTCAACCTCTCCTAAAAGAGGGGGAAGAAAAAGAAAGAAAAAATAAAAAAGAACCTTTATTAAGTTTCCTTCCTCAAGTGGAAGGAAAAGGACTGCTTTAAGGAGGGATTGGAAGGAAAATACTGAGATGACACTCTAATAATTCTCTTTTCTTTCTCTGTCCTGGCAGAATGGATAGAAAATAAACATCTCTCGTGAAAGAAACATTTTTAGCCACTTCATTCCCAAAAAACTAAAGTCTTCCAAATCCTCCATGCTTAGAACTTAGACCATCTGATTTTGGAGAGACCACAAGGACGGATCACCCGGTCCATGGAAGTTGTGCGGGATATGAAGCCCTTGCTATGTAAAGGGTGTTCCAGATTCCGCAATCCTTTCCTGTGCTCCTGATTGATAAAATCAGGGGGAAAACATGATTTTTCTAGTATTGCATACACTTTGCATATCACACAATGGTTTGAGTTGAAGGGACCTTAAGGTCTTTCTCATTCCACCCCCTTTCTATGGGCACCTTCCCCTATCCCAGGGTGCTCAAAACCCTGTCCAGCCTGGCCTTGGACACTTCCAGGGATGGGGTTCAATGTCCATCAGGAGATTTTTCTTTAAAAAAAACTTAAGTAAAGAAAAAGATGCTACAAGATTCCTTCACTTTCAAATGAGATTTGGAAAAAAATGCACGAAGTGGACACAGAGCCACAAAGTTTTCCCAGGCACTTGCAAAAACCCTATTGCCTACAATCTCTGACCTTCACAGCACAGATTTCTGGTACAGAATAAAGTTTAATCAATGGAATTAAAAAATAAACTCTTTTGAAAGCAGTAAATTTGCCTTGAGTACTGCCCTTCCTGAAAGGGGTTTTGCACCACTCTAAACTCCCAACCTTTGCACTGGTTTGGAAAGCCAGAAATAGCTGGATATTTCCTAACACAAACCACTTTATTAGGAATATAAAGAATTTGTGTTGGTTCTAAGCCCCAGTTATTGTGCAGCAAAATCAAATTGCTAAATCTTATCCACAGTTCCCACTCCAGAGGTTTCCTGTTGGAGCCAAGGATGGATAAAATCACTGGGGGAACACACCCACCCCACCAGAACTTCAAATTATTTGTCCCATTGCCCACACACACATATGACACAAAAGAGGGGAAAAATTGCCTTGGAGTGAAGATATTATTACTTATATTAATTTAAGCTATTGAACAACACATTTAATGTCAAAAGCACAAAATGTGGTGTTTACTTTTCATAGGATTTCACAGGAAAATGACTTGAAAAGCACAGAGAGCTTTCAGTGAGGAACTGCAGTTCAGATAACTACAGCTGCAAAATGTTCTGGGCAGTAGAAGGGACTACAATACACAGAAATAAAGAATTCAGAAAAGCTGTTCAAGGTAACAAAAATCCAAATTTCAAAAGTAAAAAAGGAATGGCAACACCCATAACTGTTCAGCACTGCAGGTGTAGAACATCTTTAAAATTCCAGAAAAAAAGAGAAAAGGAAGAATAGAAAAAAATCAATATTATCCTCATTTACGCCCCTGATTTCACCTACCTCTGTGAGTACGTAAAGGAAGACATATCCTGCTCTCCAACACCACCAGCAGACCAATCCCACACCCTGAGCCAGGCAAAACACCCTGGGCAAAGTGATTCCCTTAAGGACTGGTGAGCTGAGCAGGTGAAACCAGTACAGCTTCCAGGTGGGGGCTGTGGGAGTGGTGCTGCCTTCCCAGGGCCTGAATAAAGGGTGAAATTGGGGGGAAAAATGACATAAACACTCACAGATGGGGGCTCAGAAAGCCTTCACATTGCAGGAATTTTTGTCAGTGATATTTCATGATAAGGTCAGAGGTTGTTCATCCTTATCAAGGAATCCAGGCCAGTTGTTACATCTTGGATTCAGGATTTTAATTCATTTTAATTATCTGTCTGCATTACTTTCTGTTTCCTGAGTGCACCATGTTGAGAGTGATTTTTCTTTAAAGAAAGGAAACATCAGCCCTTGGATTTGGATATTTCCTGCCATGGTTTCATACCTACAGCCAGCACAGGTGTCAGCAAACCGGGAACCACCAGCTCAGCCATCCCTCTGTGCTTGTTCCCAGTGTTCTCCTGCTAGGGACAGCTCAATGGAAGCAAAGGAAGGCATAGAGGTGTGTTCCTTCCACTATCCCAGGGTGCTCCAAGCCCAAACCAACCTGGCCTTGGACACTTCCAGGGATGGGGCAGCCACAGCTTCTCTGGGAATTCTATCCCAGCCTCTCCCCACCCTCACAGACAGGAATTCCTTCCCAATATCCCATCTAACCCTGCCCTCTGGCAGTGGGAAGCCATTCCCTGTGTCCTGTCCCTCCAGGCCTTGTCCCAAGTCCCTCTCCAGCTCTCCTGGAGCCCCTTTAGGCACTGGAAAGGGCTCTGAGGTCTCCCTGGAGCCTTCTCCTCTCCAGGTGAGCACCCCCAGCTCTCCCAGCCTGGCTCCAGAGGGGCTTCCAGCCCTGGGAGCAGCTCCATGGCCTCCTCTGGACTGGCTCCAGCAGCTCCAGTAAAATAAAGCTGAGCTCTGCAGACAAACATTCTGAGCGAGCTGCCACTAAATTGAAATGGAATTCCACTGATTTCAGTGGACTTTGGGCTGGAAAATGCAGCATTTTGTGTCCAGACACAGCTTTGGAGCAACCCAGAAAGGCTCCAGGGCTTGCACTGCCGGCACCTCCTCCAGCTCCTCTCACAGAGCCGCAGCATCCGACAGGACCATCCATCCTGGAATGCAGCTGGGAACACACTGATACTGCAGGAGGCTATCTGCGAGCATTTTAATTCTGTTACGACCAAAATAATGATAAACAGGGATAATAGTTACAAAAATTCCCCCTCCCAAAAGAGTCCTAGAAATCCTAATTTACTGACTGGTAGCCGCTTTCACTAAACAGAAATACGGTAACTTAATAATCTGAGCATAGCAGTTTTCAGTAAGGAAAATTAACTAATTCATTATCACTTCTAATTTGCTGAGGCATAGCTGCCATATTTGTAAAATCAGCAGGTTCAGAAAAAAAGCAAGTTTTTAATGAATGTTCTTTCTTTTCCCCCTTTCCCAGATCCATAAATGATACAATTACTTAGCTCCCTCTAGCGCCGATTCCTAAAATAAATTTCCCCGCTAATGACTGTATTCACCAATGTAATCATCGGAGCAAATTAAAAATTCACTTGGCAATAATTAACTAGTGAACTCTCAGAGGATGGAGTAAATTGCCATGAACTAAAGCAGAATTCAACTGGTGTCACAATTACAAAGAAAGGTCAAATGTAGGCTTTCTACAATAACAAAAATGTGCCATCAACGTGCACACATTGTGGGGTTTGAACAATCGAGGCACACGTGCCAATAAGGAGCAGCAGGCAGGGAACAGGGATAGCACACGGAGCAGCTCTATCATTCCTCTGACATTTCCAATCCCGTTATTAAACCTGCATTCCTTTTTTTTTTTTTCCTCATTGTACTGTTCATTTCCAAGGCTTGATAATTTGGCGTTCAAAAGATGCTCCGTGCTGAAATAGGACACCTAAATATATATTTATTTTTAAACTTAAATAGTAAAAAAAACCTCTGGATTTTTTTTAGTATTATATAGTAATATCAGGAGTAGTAATAATAATAATAATAACAAAAAATATATACTAATAGTAATAATAACAGTACATCCAGAGGAATGCCTGTGCTCATCCAGATGTTGGAGAAAAAAGGTTATCACAGGAGCAGGAAGGTTCCTCATCGTGTGTTACTGCTGTGGTTACACTCTCAATAAAAAACCCTGAACACAGCCCTAAAAACAGATTATTTGTAAGAATATTTGGGATGTTTCTTATAATTGTGGTGTGGCTGTTCTATGCCCTGTTTCTGGATTTCTTTCCTTTGCTTTCATACACAACACACTCCAAGGCAAAGGATTTTCTGTGCAGAACAAATATTGGTTTTTTTAAACTCCATTTACTTGGAGTTTTAACACAGTGGCCATCCTGCAAGTACAGGTGTGTAAAGCAGCCCAGGCTTAACCTGGAAGGGGTGTCACAGCCTACCAGAAAAGATGTGTAAAAGTTCCCATTTAATGGTCATATTTGGGAAAAACCATCTCATCAAATTGCCAGAGGCCAGGGTTAGATGGGATATTAGGAGGTATTTTTTGTATTGAGGGTGGAGAGGCCCTGGCACAGGTTGCTCAGAGAAGCTGTGGCTGCCCGATCCCTGGAAGTGTCCCAGGCGAGGCTGGACGGGGCTTGGAGCAGCCTGGGATAGTGGAAGCTGTCCCTGCCCACGGCAGGGGGTGGGACTGGATGAGCTTTTTCTTCCGACCCAACCCATTCTGGAATTCTCTGATGATTGAAACCTTCCCCAACCAGCACCTCCTGCCCCACTGTCCTGTACCTTTCCCAGGCTGTTCCAGCTGCATTTCTCTGCTGTTTGGGAAGAGCAGCCCACGTGGAAGTAGCTGTGAGTACTTCTGAAAGGACACTCAGCTCTCTGGGAACACCAGCCTGAGGCTGCTCTGTAGAAACTGAACTAAACAGATATTTTTAAAAACAACAAACTAAGCTCTCGTTTAGGCTGTGAAGGACAGGGCAGTCCATGACTGCCCAGTGATCTGATCCAAACTCCAGTCACCTTTCTGCAGGAAAACTGAATCTCAATCCCAGGCTGAGGTGGCCTCTCCTAAACTTCCAGATATTGCTTGGTTGCAGAGCCACAAACAGAGCAAAAGAGCAGCCAGTTTGTTCCCATTCCAGAGCAGCTCCAAAGGCACTGGGGTCACCCCCACACTGCCAGTGACTGAAGGCTGACCCCAAACCTCCCATCCTTCCTTTTCCAACAGAGCTGTTCCCATTTCCAGCCATCCTGGGAACTCCTGCCAGCCGGTTCACGTTGCTCCTTCAAAGTGCAGGCGCTGGAAACCAAAGAGCAGCCCCGGAGCCCTCCCAGCTCCGGGAGATCCTCCCTTTGTAATTCAGGGATCGGGAAAGGTTTCTGGAGAGAGCTCACATGGACCCACAGGGGCTGGAGGTCGCTGTGTCCCCGAGCCAGGGCAGAGCCCCTCCTGCCCTCTTTGCTTGCAGACACATTGCCTTGTTCTTGGCTTTACTGGAAAACTCCACGTCCAAGATTTCCTTAAAAATTCCCACGGCAGCTCATGGAGCTCCTCACCTGCTGCCTTAAAGGGTCTGGAAGAGAAGGCACCTGGTAATAGAAAAATATTCGGTTTAAACAGATATTGCCTCTTAAACAGGAAAAAACATTTATCTAATAAAATGAGGAGAAAATTTATTGCTTTCCTGGCAATATACATGGAAAAAAGTATTTTAAATGCAACATGATAATCCAGAAATTTTTAAGCCATGTTAAGGGAAAGGGGAAGGGAAAGGGAAAGGGAAAAAGGGAAAGGTAAAAGGGAAAGGGAAAGGGGAAAGGTAAAAGGGAAAGGGAAAGGGAAAAAGGANAGAGAAAGGGAAAGGGAAAGGGAAAGGGGAAAGGGAAAAGGGAAAGGGAAAGGGAAAGGGAAAGGGAAAGGGAAAGGGAAAGGGAAATGGCTGGGCTTCAAGGTCCCATCCAACTCAAAACATTTAGGATTCTCTGATTCAATAATCCTGTAAACTATTATTATTGTCCCTGCCCACGGCAGTTTATATATATTACATATTTTATATGTGGTATACTTTTATATAATATATATTATAGTAATTCACACATTTTAACACCTTCTTTCTCTGGACCATGTTTCAATTAAAAAAAGCAAACCAAAACAAAACCAAAAAGCCATCAGAGGTATTAAACTGCTGATAAATCCACCATGTCGGTGTCAGAGGATCGTTGTTTTCCATGATCTAAACTGAGGAATTGTTGGACATAATTCTATTAAAAAGGAAGTTCCTTTGGAAATAAATCATCCAGCAGGAATTTCTAAACCTCATCCCACTTCTTCCCGCACTGGCACAGCACCTGCTGCTCAGTATGAAGATGAGCAGCCCCAAACCAACCCACCCCAGAATTATCCTCAGGATAAATTCGTGTGGGGAAGGACTAATGGGAATTCTGCAGATTCCATTCCCTTTCCTTCTGAAGGCGACCAACCTTCCCCATCCAGAGCAAAACCCAGATAGGCCTTGGCTGCGGAAGAGCGGCACAGGTTTGGTATTATTCCCAAATATGTTTTGTTGATTATTTCAAGACTCAGAGACACGTGTTTCCCTTTCACATCATTACAGGACAAGCGGCCCAGTATCATTTTTAAAGGCATACAAAATTTTCCATGGATTTTTACGGCTCTAAAGGCGGAATAACTCTACTGCTGTACGTAGTAAACACACATCAAAGGTGCTTTTAAGAATTATAACGTCATCATCTGATTGGAAGAGCTGCTTTAAAAGCTCTGCCTCCACATGGAGGCTCCTGGTCCCACTCCTCTTGCTGATGTCCCACCCCTGGATGGGAATGGGCTTCCCAGGGGTATCCTGACATTCTTTACCTACCAGGACAAAATTCAAGGCTCCCCTTTACAGCCAGCAGCACAAGGGGGTCCTGAGGTTGCCCGGGACATTCAAATCATTAAAGATCCCTTGAGTTCATAGATTTTAATGGAGCTCTGTCTGTTCTTTGTTCAACTCGAACCAATCACTCAAAAATTGGTGGTTAGGAGCACTATAAAACCAGTAGCTGGCAGTCTCTGGATGTAGGACTACCTAGAAAAGCACTGGAATTTTTTCAAGGCAGCTTCTTCAGGCCCAGGGAAGCGGCTGCAGGATTTAATTTGCTCTGCTTTGATTCCTTGTTCCTTTAAACTTTTGCCAGAGGTGATGGCAATGCCAGATGCACATTTTTTGGTGTACTTTAAAATCCAAATAAATACAAATAGCACATGCTTGGGTTTGGTGTTTCCCCAATGAATTTTTTTTTTTCCCCCCTGTGGAAAAAGCAGTCAGCAGGAAAACAGGTATTTCCAGTCTGTCATAAGAGCAGCCACAACGAGGCTTCAGTAAATCTCTCATAAAGAATCACTTACAGAGGGGTTGGGAGATGAGGACACATTTTCCTGCACATGAAGAGATTTGTAATCAGTGGTTTTCTTTTGTGCTGCAATTGATGCTTCCAAAAGTGCATTTACTGGAGCACCGGTGTTTAATGTTTCAGACTGAAAAAACAAACAGGAATGAGCAAAAACCAGAGTGGAATCCTCAGATGATCAGCTTCCTTGCAAAGGTCCTCCATGGTTCACTTGAATTCACTAAGTACTCAAAAATAACTTCTCTTATTGTAAAAACATTCGTGACAGCAGTCTGAAGTTTGACATTCATTCACTGTACGGGAAAATGAGATTATTTAAATATAACCTTCATGAAAACTGTCCAGGATACCTTAAAATGAATATTCGTAAATCAGAATATTGAAAAAACAGCAGTTGTAGTCAGTGCATCAGTTCATTATATCTGCATGCACAGTTTAAATTCCTTACATTCTTGGAATATTTTTAAGCGCAGCCTGAAGTATTCGAAGTTTTACACCACTGGAAATTTCTGCTTACTGGAAAGGAAATCAAATGTGGGTTTGATTAATTGATGCAGTCACAGATTAAAAACTTTTGCTTCTTATCCCATTAAAAGTAACACTAATGAGCAATGGCTGTGACCTTCAAGGGGAAAGCCACGTGTGCTTCAACCCCTCAATATTTACCACCCAAATTTAATCTTTATAATGGACACCTTAAAAGGAATCTGATAGAAAATACTAAGAGCTGCTCCAAAAGTAAAACACTTAAGGAAGATTTTGATTAATGCCTCGTGATTAATCAATTGATTAATACAGTTTTCAATACAGATGTGAGGACAGTGTCTACTTTAATCAACCATCCTGAAAATGGTGAAGACGAATGATGTATTTTTTTGTCGATTGAAAAAACAAAGCCCTTTTTAGCAGTTATGTAAATTATAAGACAAGCCTTCCTTATGGTGCCCAGATTTTCCCTTTTATAAAAACCTTACCCACAGGAACTGTTAATTAGGTAATTGTCATCCTTTTGGGAAGGAACTCGCTATGAACCTAAAAGTAGTCACACTTTCAGCCAAATGAGTGCACTTCTTTAAAGGAATTGTTTTCGAATTGCGCCATAATCCATATTTAAAGTCCCTCTCCCTGATATTTCTTTATTCTGAGACTGTTTCTAATTTGTGATTATGCTTTCTACCATACTAAAACTGAAATCTTTATTCCAGTCAAAAATAATCACCCCGTAATTACCGTGACAAACTGCCCAAGCTGTATCATTGTGGCCATTCCGACTAATGATATTGTATTAGAATGCCGAGCAATAGACTTCAAATGGAAAATATAATTATGTGCATTAGTTTGTCTAAGCATTTATAAGATCACATATCCATCAGTTATCAGGTCTCATAAAAAAAGCCATATATCACTGTCACTGCTGGTTTTGTTATTGGAAATGGGGGCCGTTATGAACTCGGCTCAGGATGTGTGCCTCAAATCCCACTTTTTCCAGTGTCGAGTAAATCCATGTGAGCTGAACTCCTACAAAACGAGCAGAATTCTCAGCTGATGGCGTGGAAACAGATTATTTGACAGTCTCACCAAACTTTAACTCAATGTTTAAGGTGCCATTTAATCTTGAAGATGTGTTTGACTTTACATACTAGACTATTCTGTGCATAAAGTGTTTTCACAGAATCGTGGAATCACTGAGGTTGGAAAAGACCTCCAGGATCACTGAGTCCAGCCTGTGACCGATCCCCACCTTGTCATCAGCCCAGAGCACAGAGTGTCACGTCCAGGCCTTCCTTGGACACCTCCAGGGATGGGGACTCCAACACCTCCCTGAAGAGTTCCAATGCCTGGACACC
>VZRJ01001411.1:0-72983 GCA_013397565.1 Ptilonorhynchus violaceus | reverse complement strand
TGCCCCCTCCTGTCAGGGAGTTGTGGAGAGCCAGAAGATCCTCCCTGATCCCCCTTTTCTCCAGGCTGAGCCCCTCTCCCAGCTCCCTCAGCCACTCCTGGTGCTCCAGCCCCTTCCCCAGCTCCATTCCCTTCCCTGGACTTGCTTCAGCCCCTCAATGTCCTTCTTGTCATGAGGGGCCCAAAACTGCCCCCATACTCGAGGTTACCCAGCAGTGGATATATCCTGGCTGAACATCTCCGTGGCTCCTGTTTCCAACCAGGCAACCTGAGCACCCTTCAAGCATCCTAAGCAAGCACTTCCCATCCTGAAGTGGGAATCCCATCCTAAGAAAGCACATGCCATCAGCACATCCTGAGCACTGACCCAGTTTCTTCTTGGCAGAACTGCAGTTCAGTTTTTCTCCAGCTCTTTCTCTACATCCTTTGCTTTGCTTTGGAAAACCTAAACTGTTTAGGAGACTGGTAAGGAGAGTCCTTTCCAACCTAAATAAACCCATGATTCTCTGTCAAAAAGGATACATAGAGCCATAGAAACCATGAATGGTTTGGGTTGGAAGAGACCTTAAAACTCATCTTGTTCCACTCTCAACCCCTTCCGCCATCCCAGGTTGCTCCAAGCCCTGTCCAGCCTGGCCTTGGACACTTCCAGGGATGGGGCAGCCACAGCTTCTCTGGGGCTCACCACACATTATCGTACAACAGAGATGAGTTATTACATCACCTATTACTGCATAACCATGATGAGTTACCCTCAGAAAATATAAATAACATTTTTCTTCCTCTTTTTGGGTCATCTGAGCTGCGTCTCTGCGGTTTCGACACCCCGCTGGAATAACACCGCGCCGTAGTTTGGTGCCAGTATAAATTTCAGCCATCCAAACAAGGCTGTGTATTTGAACTGACAAAGAATAAATTATTTGCATCTGGCATAACTGATGGTTGTGTCAAAGCCCTGGCATATAATTCTTAATCTTATAGATGCCTGTTTACTTGTGCATAAGATAGCAGTGCTGAGTCTCTTCCCAGAACAATTATCGAGTTATTGCTATGGGCGAGCCTGGAACTTCCAGGGAAAGCCACATGTAAATGCAGCCATCCCGGAGCAGTCTGGAAGGGATGGTTTGAATTAGAGCTCACTGCTCTGCTTTCTCCTCTGTGCTCCCAGGAAAATGGGAATCGGAGCGTGCCAGGCGGGCACAGTGCCGCAGGTGTGTCTGTGCTTCCGTGTCCTTCCCGGGACCAAGGCCCCAAATATCAGAGGAGAAATGTTGCTCACCCTCCTCCATGGGCTGAAAAGGCTCTGTGATAATCTACATGGTAAAATACAATATATTTTTTAAATGAAAACTACCTTTCAATGAGCAAGAAAGGATTTTTTTTGTTTTTTGGGTTTTTTTATTGTTGGTTTTAATTAAAATTGATTTTACAAGTTTAGAAACAAACTCCCCCAATTCAGACCCAGAGAATGCTCAAGATATGTTGTTTTTCCAGGAGAATTTTCACTGATTTTTATTAATCCTGTAGTTTGTGATGGCTGGGCTTTATCTGGTATTATGTTTTTTATATTATATTTATATTTATATAAAATAATCTATTGTATTTGATGCTCAAATATGCAACAAAAGGCATGTGAACCACAAGTCCTCAACGGAACCCTCATTGCATCTACCTGGTTTACCCCAATAAAGAGCTGGGGCTCCATTTGGAAAGATGAATAGGCCATGAAATTCCTGCCTCTTTATTAGCAGAATTAATTTTAAAGGGTCAATGTACATCCTAGAAAATTTGTCTCATATTAAGATGTCCAGATGTTTTTGGTCTCTCTGTCTGACATTCCCACCATCAGAATAAATTGTATTTCCAGCCTAATGCAATAGATAAGAGAGAGGAATAAATCTCATCCAGTTCAGTTGATAAAATTAACATGCTGATGATATTTTAATGTTTCCATATAATCAAGGGAGCATGGATCATGCCTCCACCAGTTCCAATGTAATTCTCTTCTTTAATCTTTTCTCGAGGAAGGAAAAAAAATCGAGCATTAGAGAGGATTATGCAGCAAACAGAGAGCGCTCCAGTCTTGGGGCGAGTTGTTTGCAATGCGGTCGAGCGGCTTTGCCCAAAGGTACCGCGGGGAAGCAGCCGCGGGCCGGGGGTCAGAACCAGCCTTCCTGCGGTGCCACCGTGTCACTCACACGCCGTGGCTGCTGCTGGGGGAGCTCCACCGAGCTGGAGAATGGTTTGAACACATCAGAACCGCTCAGCGTCCACACGACCTTACACAGAGGACGGGAAATCGTCCCCGGCTCGCGCGGGGGAAACGCGAGCGGCTCCGAACCCAAGGCAGGCAGAGTTCGGCCCAAAATGCTGGAGTGGGGCACTGGTGTAGGGCAGCTTGAAATAAAACTGCATTTCATGGCCAAAGACAAAGTAAAGACATGAAAGGCAAAGGAGATGGAAAGAAAAGGAAAGGGAAAAAAAGCACCAACATTGAACCTAAGAATTATTCCTATTTGGCAGAAATTGCTGGTTTGAGTTGGAGTTCTTCAGGCAGAAGGATATAGTTGAAGGGGTTTAGAAACCCAATTCCCACTATATTTTGGTGCTGTTTGGGTATTTAACTGACTTAACCTTAAATTCCTGGCTTTAGTCTTTACTGCGAGAAACATCAGCATGCATCCCCTTCCCCTAATTGCAAGGGAAACATTCATCAGGTCCAGGAATAAATGGGACGTGTCAAAAATCACAATATATTCATATAATCTCCCTACTGCGTGTACAACTTCCTTTGGCATAGCCAAAACCAGAAATGTTATATGGGGAGGTTATTGTAACATTTTTATAAGTTATTGTGACAATTGTATCCTTGTTACAATTATTGCACACATTGTTAAAAACTAATTTAGAGAAACAATGAGAGATCATCCAAATCAAAAAATACGGAAACTTCATTTTTATGATGTGAAAACTCAGTTCCAAAATGATTCCTGTGTCTTTGCAGGTGCTCTGCGAGCTGAGTGAAAAGCTGCTCCAGGGGAAGGGAAAGGGAGATGTGACACAGAAAGGATCCTGTTGAATACACACAGTTTTGGCCAGTGCAAGACCCACAGACAAACCCACAGAGCAATCGTTTCAAACCATCTCCAAAAGGAATTTCTACAAGGAAAGGGTTGCTAAACATTAGAAGGGGCTGCCCAGGGAGGTTTGGAGTCCCCATCCCTGGAGGTGTCCAAGGAAGGCCTGGACATGGCACTCAATGCTCCGGGCTGGTGACAAGGTGGGCATTGGGCACAGGTCAGACTCAGTGACCTTGGAGCTCTTTTCCAACCTTAATGATCCTGTGATTTCCACACCAGGAAAACAAGAATGTGGAAAGGTGTAGAAATGGGGTGCAGGGGGATGAGGCAGAGGACGCACAGGTTTGAATCTCGGTTCTATTCTACAAAGCCTTACAAATCCTTTCCATTTGCCTCGTGGCGAGCAGTGCATTTGCACTTCCATCCTCCCATCCAGCATTTCCCATCCTCCCATCCAGCATTGCCCAGCCTGGGGGAGAAGGACCGAGGCTGTGCCATTCCCCCAGAGCAGAGCTCTCACGTGGGGCCCATGTCCCCAGCGCTGCCCAACACGTGTGCTCAGCGCCGCAGGGGCACAATCCTCACCCCTGCGCTCGTAAGTCATCGCTCTCCCGGTGATCTCAGAACTCCTGGAGCAGCACAGCTCGGCTCAGACACCACGGAACCACTCGGAGCTGTCAGCAGATTTCCAGCAGATTGATGGCTTTGAAGACCTCCAGTGTAGAGGGTAATGTTAAGGATCTGCAGTTACTCAGCTGAAGCCGAGATGAGGGATGCCTCCTTTCCAGGCCTGGTTATTGAATTTGAAAACCCTCATAGGTTTTGCTGTCACTGGTGTTGCTTAAAACAGACTATTATAGGAATGAGTTAAAAAGGAATGACTGGGAAGAAAGTTTAAAGGAAAACGAAGATGTATCTTTATGTTCTTCGGGTTAACGTGGCGACAAAAAGATAAAGTTTCACTGTAGAGTAAAAAAAAAAATATAATCATTGTGTTAGATTCTGGTCCTTAGAATAGCTTTTTTTACAGCCAAAAACTCCTTCATGTAGAAGTAAACTCAGAGCTTTTTATTATACCAAAGTTTATCAGAAGCAGAGGCTCACCATGAACTGAAAAGCAATTTGTATATTCTATTTCACTGATTTTACTCCATTTCATAATGAGTAGCCTTCAACACCGGGTAAAAATACTAAAGATAGAAAGCAGGCTGTAAATAAGTGCCAAGTCAAAGAAACATTACAAACTAGCACAATAAAAAAAAGAATTAAAGATTTTTCTAACTTATTACATTTGAAAGGTAAGGAACTGTCGTCTGTCATGTACTTACTTCTCATTTTCTGTATAAAACCATTTCTATTCCTGAAGATATTATCCTAACCCTGTGCCTTCCCAATCCCACATATTCCTTCACTTACCCACCTACAGCTCCATGAACTGATCGTGCTGCACTTTTGGCCTTCATTGCTCAAGGTATCTTCGTATAATCAGCACTTTGTGCAACGTCTGTTAGAGCTTAATGAGGGTAAAATGGCAAAAAAATGTGAGTGGGAACTTATGAGAAATACTGGAGTAACAAATTCAATTCTTAAGTGGGGAACCTGGCTGAGCATTTGCAAGTTCGTGAGGAATGTAGTTCTAAAAAATAATATAATCCTGAATACGTATCTTTCCCTTGGGACTGGTTTCTTTGCACTAGAAAACAACATATTTGTTAAATAACAAGTCCAGTTTTTATTAAGCATCAGCCAAAATAGTCTGGTATAGCTGGAAGGGAAAGCTTCCCCCTAAAAAAATAGTTTGAAAAGTGCTGCTTCTTCTGAACTTTTATCTGTGACCTAAAACCAGGGATTGTCATCTCATTTTGATGTTGCTGACTGGGAGGTCCATAGGAAAAGCAGGATTTTGTGAATTTTCTGGGACTTAAGTGCTTAAATTTCTATCCCAGAAGAATTTGCATTTACAGGAGAAGGCTGCCCCTCTCTTCTTCCAACCTCTTGGAGATATTTTATTTCTTCACCCTTCATCAAGCTCCCAGTACCTTTTATGAAACTACCAGCAGGATTTTGGGTAGTTCCAGCAGGGCATTAATTATCCACAGAATGGGATAATAAATTCAGGGAGCGATATATTGCTCTGGGATCCCTCTTTCCCTGTCCAGCACTGCCTGGAGCACAACCCATCCCTGCCTTCAGCTGCTTTTCAGCCACCCAAGACACTGGGTCGGACTTTTACTTCTTCAGTGAACCAAAAGTGTAAAACTTTACCTATAAAACAAAAGGCAAATCTGCTCACGAGGTTTTTTTTTTTCCCCTGCTTTTCATCTGTCAATGAAATATTTAATGAATCAATCAATGGAAAGTCTCCAGGCAGGAGGGTTCTAAACTCACTGCCATAAGTAGGCATTTAATTTTGATTTACTGAGGTGGTTATTGCTTATTAATCAGATAACATTATGAAAGCTGGGTACGTGTGTGTCAGTTCTCCATTAATTAGTTAGTAAAGTAAGAGAAACTAAAGAGCACCAGGAGCTGCTTACATGTCCCTGGAATTAATTTAATTACAAGGAAAAACTTCCAGAGCACATTCTTCCACATGGGTAACCATCTATATGAAAACAAATTGTAACAAACAGTAAGGCCTTCAGACCAAAAATGGCTTCTGGAAGTCAGAAGTAGTAGATAAATATTCAAACTTTACACACACACAAAAAAAAACAAGTAATTTTTTTGTCAGCAAACTCATCAAATATGTGCAGGAGAATCAGGAGTTACCTTTTTTTCAGGATTATCCATGCTATGACTGTGATTGAGGAACTCTTTGACTGTAAGGCTGGACATCCCATGCTAAGGCCAGATCACATGAATTTCCAAATTCCAAAAACTCTTAGTGGCCCACTATATCTCCATATATTTTCACTTTCTAAGTTCTTCTCTAAAATATTCATTGGGTGCAGTTCACGAATGGAAAATAACCGCCATTGTCAGCGTTTTTTGCTCTGCCAGCCACCCCACACTGCTCCTACTGCAGGGAAATGTTCTGGGACTCGTGGATTTATTCCCAGGGGTGAGAAGTGTCCTCACTTGCCCCATTTTTCCCACCACTCTGGTTTATGTTCCCCCTCCAGCACGGGCTAAAACAAACTTTCTAATTTTGGTAACCGTTTTTCAAATTTTGGGAATTTGACACACGTGACAATATTATTTCTTAGAAAGCAAACACATATTTTCACTTACACATCACATTTAAAGCATTTGCTGCAGCTGGATGTTAATCCCAAGGAGTAATCCCAATTATTTTCCTAATTTGGAATTTTAATTTCCTAATTCCTATTAATAATAATAATATATTATTATTAATATAGGTGATATCTTAATTCAACCAGGTAACAACACTGCCAGGTTGGTGTTTGTCCTCCTGTGACACCTCCTGCCCGTCTGGGCCCTTTTCCAGTGCCAAAGCCAGCTCCTCTCCATGCCCACACGTCCCAGGAATGCAAAAACAAGCAATAGCCTGTGTCATGTGGTGACAAATACAGTTCAAAGTGCCATTATCACTTGTTCTGGTGGTGATAATTAATCCCATCATCATTATCCTAATGAGAAACCGCGTTCCGAAAACGCTGATTGAAAAACTCCGATACGAAAAATACACGTCATTCACTGCCCTTTCAGCCTAAGGGATTCTTACATTTGCTCTTGATTAGCACACAGCCTTCCAAAGAATTTTTATGCCCCAATCCAAACTTTTCTAGTGTTCTTATGTCTCGCTTGGTGATTTTTTAAAATGTTCCATTCTAGCATGAAGTGCTAGGATTGCACTTTTGTTCGTTAATTTGTGACGGATCTTTAATCAAATTTTCTTTTTCTTGATTTCTCTCCTCTCCCAGTGATGTGGTGACAAAGGAAGACAAAGAAATTGAGAGAGAGATTGTCGTGGTTTAATCTCAGCCCAGAGAAATGGAAAAATAAGCTGTGAATTGCCATAATTATAAAACAAGGCATGGTTTTGGGAAGTGACTCCATGTAATGCCATGGACTGGCCCCTTGTTCCCAGGCCTTCCCACCAGGCAGAGCTCCAGCCCATCCTGCATCTGCTGAGCATCCCCCCAGTCCAGACTCTCTTTTCAACTTCTCAGACATCTTTATGAACACTTTGAAATTCATAAATAACCCGAGCCTGTCCCACGTACACACCTCTTCTGCAAGGCTGATAAGGCAAATCTAAATTACATTAGGTAAGCATTACATTTTTAGAGGCCTCAAATATTTCTTGTTTTCAGCTCACCTTTGGGCTGTGCAAACATCAAATGAGGTGTGTGAAATCCCAGGACATTTTACACCACTGGGAATATGGTCCTATTCCTATTTGGCCATATGTACACAGTGTAAAGTACACAGTGCTACTTTTAAGATACCAAAATATTTATTCTATAGCAATAGATCTCTGGAATGACCTGGTACTGGTAGAAATCAAAGATTTTCACTGTAAACAAAGGAAGATTGGTTGATGAGAGTGGCTTCTCCCAGGATTTTTATCTGTCCTGGATGCATCAATTGGTTGCAGCATGCCTGTACACATATGCACAATCACTATATGACAAATTAAAAAGGGGCACATAATAAGCTTAAGTCACCATAAATCATACAACAAACATCTGAATGGGAAAATGTAACAAATATGTTTCCACTACAGATTCATCCCTTTCCATTAAATCCATAACTCCCCCTAGGACTTGTTCTAATATTCTCAATTCCTGAGTACGCATTATCTATTAAAAGAAGGGGAAAAAAAAAAATCACAACTCACCATGCCAGGATATGTCTCTTCCTCTCACATTTTGGTCTGGCAGTTTGTCTTCCATGGCCAGAATTCCTGGCTATTTTGGATGGAAAATGGTATCCTCCTACAGGAAAATTTCCTTCATTTTAAAAATGTTTCTAATCTGCATCAACAAGAAACCCAGTGAATGGGTGAATGGGATAGTCCCAGGAAAAGATCTCCTTGTAGATTGTTATCCTGCCTTCTTAAAACCAAGAGCTTGGATTTATGATTCCTGCATCCCATGTGAACGAGGATCATTCCCAACAAGCTTCTCCAAAAATAAATGGTGCAGATATTGCAAAAGGAAGTTTATTTTACTGCAAATATTTTGTTGCAGCAGGCTCTGTCTTTGCTAGAAATAAACCACTTTTCCCAGCCTAAAATTTCCTAGGAGATGTTTCCCAGTAAATTTTGCTTGAGAAAGGAAATGGATGTTCCTGTGGAGAACACACTGGGATTTAGACTGTTTCCTTCACAGCACTCCAAAGTGACTTTGGACAAATCACTGCTAATGCTACATTGCTCAGGTGTCAGAACTGATCTTATTTAACAATTTTGCTAATTAATTTGACAGAGGATGCAAGTACACCAATTACATTGTTTTTCCTGACATGAATTTGGAAGGCAGCGCCAACCCCAAGGAATATCGGACGACAGGTAAATGAAATTATCTGGGGACTTCAATGACAGAAGTAGGGTAACATTCAGCAACACAAAACTTCAAGTTCAGGAATTTAGGAGTGAATAATTGGTATTTTTTGCTGACAGCTTGAACTTATTTTTGGAAATGGAAGAAGAAGGCAAAGATTTTATGATTTGCTGAGTATAAAACACTGGTACAAGACCCCCATAAACACAAATGGTGGGTACATCTTAGGATAGGGAAGGAATAATGTTCTCTTTAGAAATAGGTGAATATTCCCACTATTCTACAAGCACCATGTTGAGATTGCTGCAGATTGAGTGCTGCAGACTGATCACACACAGGAGGAAAATTCATCAAAATATGGGAAAGAGATACACAGGAAAAGTCCAACTTCTCTTATGTGAAGAGAACGAAACCAAGTCATTTACTTAGGCCAATAAAATGAACGAAGACTTGGTTAAAACTGCTTGAAATCACTAGGCAAGGTTGGTGTAAACATGAACAGGCTGCAGATAAATTCAGACTACTCAAAGGATATCTCTAAATGACATCTTTAGGCAGGAGGGCTTCTCCCACAGTACTAGTGGAGGCAAACAAATGACTTTAAATTACAGTGGTCAAACCCAATTCCATTATACGCTTCCCTGGAAAATCTGAGGAACGTGATAGCCCTTGCTGTTTGTTGCATATTTCTAGCCTATTCCATGACAATGGAGACAAGAGCCAAACATCCTTAAAGTTGCTTCAAAATCCCAGGCAGGACCAAAAAATGTGACTGCAAGGGTTGAGTACACCAGTTTTATTGGCACTCTTTGAATTGGATCTTTCACCCAGGAGAGAGCTTTACATTCTGAGTGTATCCTCATAAAGTGTTACTGCAGCACCTCATGTCTCTGTAAATATAGATAAATATATAGATAATGAATATAGATAAGGAATATAGGTAATGGATATAGATAATCACAGGTACCACATACATGCATCCATATATGTTACAGGCAAGCATGTGCTCTCTAGACAAGAATGGACCTCAAAGTGAGGTGGAAATGTCTGTTTGAGACTCATATTATTATCAATTAAACAATAAATATGTGTAAAAGAGCTTGTTTTGTTATTTCCACCAGTTCTAAACACAAGGTACGGCCTCACCCCATATCCAGCCAAACAGCAGAGACAAACTGGGCTCTTAAATTATATTTTCTTATGCTAAAACCTTCCATCTTTTGCAAGTAACTCATCTGATTTCCATGATCATAAAGAACTGTATAACACTAAATTATAACAACAGCAATCAGGGGCATGGGGAGCAAGAGGACCCTCGATTGCAGCCCATGCCTCACTCAACAGCCCCACAGAAGAAGAGATTGAAAAGCACATCAATTCACATAACTTCCTCCAGTGCCCATTGTCTTTTTCAGTTCCTAATGATGCTGAAGTGTCTCCATGATTAAAATTTAAAGGTTTCCCAGTAACCAAGTAATTTGCCCAAAACTCCTTATCTAGCACTCACCACGAAGACTCTGATTTTAATATACCATTAATCAAGCTCCAGCCAAGTTTACTACTGATACTTTCAATTACAGGGGAACTAACTTCATTCTTCTCAGTGTGGCAGTGAGAGACCACTTCTCTGATTAGCCCCAGCCCTAAAAACAGATGGATAACAGGGCTGGCCTTGCTGCACTTTCCTGAAGGAACTATTTGTCGCGAATTACGATTTAGTAAACAAAATTGGATCACCCTGCTGCAGGATAAACTTCAGCCAAATTCTGAGCCCTACATATCCCATTATAATAAAAAAAAAAACCCACGAACCGATTTCAAGTTTTACGGTGTAACAAAAATACGTGGCTTGATGAAATGTAAATTGATGCGATGGTGAATCGAGCAGGCGAGCTCCGAATATCGGCGTATTTCCCACCAGAAACATTCCCACAAATGCCCATGATGCGTGTTTAATTTGGGCACATGAATAGATCCACAATCTTCAATAGGACATCTCGTGCTCTAAAGTGATGCACGTGCACAAGTGATTGCAGGATCAGTTATCAGAAAATGATCCCCGGTACAATTTTATAAGAATTCCAACAGATTGCAAATAGCTATGATTTGTCACACAACATCTGGTCTCTTCTCTCCACAATCAAATGGACAAATGGAAATAACAATACAGGCTGCGAAATCGCAGCTTGGAAAAAACAATTAGAGGGAAAGGGACCCCTACCTTACCCTGCCGGAGTGATGGAATTTGCACGGGGCTGCCTGGCTCAGCTAACAAAGAGTCAGCGCTTGTTTGAGCTCCAGCGTGATTCCCACAAAAAGAAATATTTAATTCCGAAGTTATTTCCACAGCTGCAGCCTAAACTTCAGGCAGAACAGGATGGTCCTGTTAGTGCCCCAGGAACACTTCACCTGCTCTGCAGGATCGACGTCCTATCGAGATGGGTGAGGGAGAGAAGCAGATGGACAGAATTGTGATGTTTTGCTTAAATATATCAGTGTTATCATTATTTATATATTTATTATTACTATATCAACCCAATCCCTTGGTTCTGAACACAGCTGACCATGAGGGTCTGTTTAATTCACCTAGAGAACATCACAGCATGTCCAGGTACCTCCTAAAATTGAAAGAATTGTCTTAGCAGTGGGTACAGTTAACCACTGGATTTTTTTGGTGTTGTTTTTTTTTTTTACCAAGGGACAGGTAACAATTAACTTGGCTGTGAATTAGGAGTATCCATCACAGAGCTCAGATTTATGCAATACAATTTAAACTGATGGGATACATGTAAAAATGTTCAGGAAAAAATAAATAATAGGGTATTTACTCTACAATAACAGCAACTGAGATGGATTTTGTTTGACAGCATTATTCAAAGTCTCTGGATGGCACTGTCTGCTGGTAAGTTTGATTATCTGGCTTGTCTGATGAAAAATAAGTTTGATATTTAAGAAAAGAGCAATGAAACATCTGAGTTTGCTGTCATTCAAACCCAGCCTTCACAGAGGAGTTGAGATTCTCCACGTTAGTTAAATACAAGTTTTAGCTCTTAGAGTGGAAGCCTCTTTTACTAAGAGGAGAGACGTTTGGGTGAGGTAACAGACTTGCTTTACATTGGTGTCCAAAGAAACGAAAGATTTGGGTGTTTTTACAGAAAATGAGCGAATCTGTTCCTTTGGAGTGACCTCACCATTGGCTTTGTCTCTGTAGCACCTCAGCACAGCTCTGCAAGCAGTGAAGTCAAGGCAACATCCAGGCAAGAAACTTCACATTTTGGTATTCATCCAAAACAAAATTCCCGAATTTCTGCTGCTTACTCTTCTTTCAGAATTGTTGTTCTCCAACAATAATCAACAGCGCAAAGTGGAATAGATAAGGCACACACACAAAAAAAGAAAATCACTAAGATTTTTCTTGAAGTTCTCCTTTATCCCAAACACAGTAACACCTTTTTGTAAGATTTACAACGTTAACCAATTCTTTTCTGTCAAGTAGCAATTTTTTGGCAGATCCCTTTTGCATGATTCATGAAGGACCAGTAAAAGGCTAATTGTTCAAATTAATTTGCGTAAATGACTAAGCAAGAGATAACAAAATTACATCTGCACTTGTTTGGCAAAGATTCAATAGCAGCGGCCCTGTACTGCCAGCTGCTTCCAGACAACACTCTCACAGAAATTAAAAGCTACAAATATTAATTAATACACTTTTTTGGTACGTTAATTTGCACTGAAAGGTTCCGGAGTACAAAACTGCTGAGAAGATGAACCATGATAATTAGAATTAATGGGATGGATGCGTGTTTTTTGCAGCTGAAGTTTTAAAAACCCATGAATGGAACCGGGAACTTGGAACTGACATTCCCATAAATCTCTATGATAATGCTGCCATTAGTATTAGAAGGATTAAGTACTGTGGCTCCGGCGTTATCCATCACATGACACGTTGCATCCCATCTGTCACCGCCGCGGCTGAGACGCCGTGGCTGTCCTTGAGGAAGCCGCAGGAAAAGCTTTGGGAATTCAAGGAATGGTGGGGCTGCGGGATGAATGGCTCAACCCCCTGACTCTCCAGCAGGAGTAATGGCCGGTGCTCTGTACTTGTCAGCTCAGGGCTTGAACAAATACTCCGGCTGTGGTTAAGTTGAGTTAAGTTAAGCAGCCTGAATTAGAGATAAATCAGGAACAGTCAAATGTCATGGATTTTTATCGTTCACTCCTTTCCCGTCGGTGCAAGTTGGATATCCCGGGAGCTGTTTTTTACTGGGGTTCACCCCGTTAATTGGGCATTTTTTTAGGGCAGCCAGCGCCACTGGAGCGCTGCTCAGTGCGCTGGAATAGCAATGAATTCTTACATGAGATCACTAATGGGATCATTTACCTGCTCCACCAGGTTATCTGCATATTAGCAGGATACAAATCCCCTTCTCCATGGAAATGTTATCAGGAGAAAATGAAATTTTAGATTCGTTCTGTCTTGAAATTTTGCCTGGAAAATTGGATTTAAATTTTGTCCTAGGGCTTTCCAAACTTTTGGAAAATTATTCCATTTTACATCCTAAAAATACATTACAGGGATGCAGATATAGGGTCATGCTTCCTATTTCACTAATTACTACTTCAATGACAAGAAATGTTGTAGTAAAATGAAATTTCATGCCTTCAAAGGTAAGAAATTCTCCAATAACACTTTTATTTTTATTTTGAATGCTACCTGTGCACATAGGCTAAACCAAAAGGGTTGTCTGAGAAAGACCAGACAGTGGAGATTATCCTGGGAAAAGCAGCTTCCTCAACCTTCCCAAAAAGCCACCCTATGGTGTTCAAAGCCCCCAGAACAAGAGAACACTAAGTAAGATCTATTAGAGAGTAGGATGCAAGGCTCCATCCAGAGTATGGAGTACCCTTAAGTATTTTGGTAGGAAAACCCTCAAAATTATGTTATCGCAATTTATTAGAATTATTAGAATTTATTATTGGTGGAATTCTTGGGGCTGCCTTGTGCAGGGGCAGGAGTTGGACTTCCATGATCCTTAAGAGTCCCTCCAACTCCGGATATTCTATAATTATAGCCAGGTTTTTATTCCTTTACTCTGAACTTTTGGATCATTTTCCTCTTGTGCCATGACTCTGCTTCTGTTCCTTCTATTCCACTTTTATTCACCTATATGTGCTAAAAAAAAAAGAAAAAGAACAACTTGTTGTGTCCCATCTCTGATGACATCATGGAATAAAATAAAAAAGTCTCCTTGACCCTGACCCTGAGCGTGTGGGTTGTTAATATTGTGCAGTCAGACTGCTCACAGTCTCACAGCTCACACAAGCACAACCCAAATCTTCCCGTTCCTCGGATCAGTCGGAGATCACGGCAGCGAGGTTGGTGCTGAGAGCTCCCCAAAATCAGATTTTCACACCCCCACCCAGCAAAAAAGCCCAGAAAACAGAAGTTTTATGTATCTTTTAATTCTTATCTACATAAAAATAAAAATATAATTTATTAATTACGTGAATTATAGAATATGTGAATATTTTTCCTTGCAAATGGGGTCCAAAATATTCACCCAGGTGGACAGAAACCAATCAGCCTAGAAATTAATAAATTTAGACTAATAATTAATTCATTAATAGATATACATTAATATTTTTTTCCCTTTCTGCACTCTGAAGACACAATTGTTTTCCCCTACACAGAATTGCTCTGTGAGTCACATGGGGTAAACTACACAAAGAGGTTTTGAGCCAAGTTAAATCAGGGATTAAAGAGAAAACTGAATAAAGTAGTGAACAACACCACCCAGATAACATAGGAGGAGAAAACAGAAGCATGGAGAAAACAGAGAACAAAATAAAATCAGTTCCTAATCACTTAAATTGTTAAATATAAAAGAAAATGCAAGGAAAAATTATATAGTCAACAAAATTTTGCATTTCCGTAGCAGAAAATCCAAAGCACTTTATTGATGCTTCTGTGGGTTAGGATCTCGATATTCCCAGTGGGATAACCATCGCCACCGCAGTCTGCCAGACTGGGAAAAGCAACACAAAGGGGACAAATTTTGCCCAGAGCCCGGGAAAGCCCAGCTGCAGAGGGAGGCAGTGCCCCAGCTACATCCCAGTGTTCCAGGATGCTGGTCTAGAACATTCCATCGGTGGCACCCACCGGGCAGGAAGGACCCGGGAACAGGGGTTTTAATTCTCATTGCAGCATATGGAATTTGTGGAATTGGAGAGACTGCCAAAGATCACCCGGAGCCACCAGGATTTTGGGATGCAGGGAATTTTTTCTCTGAAACAGAATTATCACCTCTGCACTGAAAGCAAAAAAGCAGCTCTGGGGGGTGTTTAATACCAGATCTAATGTGGATTTTACTTTTTCTCACTGTCTTTAATCAGCACACTGGACTTGATAAAACTTCACAAAATGTTATTTTTTGGTATATGATTTTGGTATTTTTTAGTATATGGTTTTGGTATTTTTTGGTATATGATTTTGGCAAAAGTTTTGCCTTTTTTATGCTGCTGTCAATTCTCACTTGCAGCCACATCATAAAACAAATTCCTGGCCATTCCTGACACTAAAATTCACAGTAAGAGCAACTTGAAGAGCTTAATTATTAATTAAATGAACTTCCTTTAGGCTGTAATAATAGACCAGCATTACTGAAAAGAGTACTTAGATTTGCATTTATGACCCTTTATAGAAACCATTTGCTTCCCTTGAGATAATTCTTTCTTCTTCCATCTCATCAGTCTCATGGCCCAGTACAAGGCACCAAACTTGTCATTATCAGTCTTGGTCTGATTGATACAGAAAACTTCTCAGGAAGACTTAGGGAATATTAGGTGTTTCCAGAGATCTAATGGCAGTCAGTAGGCAGCTGTCACCCCGAATTAGGGGAATTTGTGCCACAGCGCAGGTAGGAAATAGGCTACAGTGGTCAGTGAAAATCTGCCAAACTACCCTCACCCACATCCAGTGCCCACAAATGCTTCTGGGATTCGGGACAGGTGGATAAACCAATTTTGTGGAAGAGGCGCATGACCATCAGACATAAATAAAATAATAAAAATAAAGAGATGCAATAAACCACCCCCAAAAGAGACTATCCTGGGCACCAAGCTCATTTCCTATCAGTCTCTTGGTGAGTCTCAAAAGCAGTTCCTGGTGGCAAAGGGATGGTGCCTACTCAAACTGAATTCCCATATGGAGAATTCAGATAGGGAGAATAGGAAGCATCTTTGAAATTCATTCCATTTTCCAATGGAAAGTCTTAGCTGTACATCCACGCGAGCACCAAAGGAGCTTGTGCATTTTTCTTTGAGGACAATTTTCCCCTGGACATGGCAGTGAACCCCCCCAGGGCTGGTTTTCTTTCCTCATATTCCTTTACTTTCCCCTTAGGAAGTCAAAAGAATTACAATATAAAAAGCTGAGAGCATACACCACAATCATGTTTCCCTCTTTCCTGTTACACAGCAGTGCTTGTTCTCTCCTGCTTTACTGGGATTTTATGGAGAACCCTGGTGACTCTTTAACACACCCTGTTTGTTATCCCTGTCCCTGAGAAACAGGTTATAAATAAATCCACGTGGTACCTGCAGTACTTTAACACTCTGTTGCACAAAGCATTTGCACATAAAGTCTGGGCTTGGTATCCAAGTGAAGACTTAAGTCATGGAATCCCAGAATGGTTTGGGTTGAAGGTTAAAGCCCATCTCATTCCATCTCCTTCCATAGGCAGGGACACCTTCCACTATCCCAGGTTGCTCCAAGCCCCATCCAACCTGGCCCTGGACAATTCCAGAGAACCTGTGCCAGGGCCTCGCCACCCTCTGAGAAAGGATGGAATTTTTTAAGTGATAAGAGTTGGTTTTTCATCACGTTTTAGCACAAATATCTCTGTATCAAATATGTTGCTCCTAATTTTTCAAAGAGCAACCCCACAATGTCACTGAGCAATAAGGGAGAATTTGGGGTCAATGGTCTCAGCCAACATTTGCATGGGCATTTCTGTCTGTGTTATTTTCCCTCTGTATGCTTTGCATGTTTCAGTGGCTTCCATAAAGGAAACAGGAGAAAAAAACCGCAGGAGATGAAGTCCTGTGTTTCCGCAGGGAGCAGAAGTGCCGTGGATGTCGGAGGGGCTGCCTTGATCCGAGCAGCTTAGGCCGTATCAGCCCCGTTCTGCAGGACCCTGTCAGGGGGTGGCGAGGAAGACGTGATTTATATTTGTGCATCAGACACATCCTAATTCCCTCATGTGCACTTTCAATGGGAAGAGACACCAAGAGCTTTAGAAATGTGTGGCTAATTATACATCTCATCAAATGCTCAACACTTATACTCGTGATGAGCACAAAGCACTTGTCTGCTCCGCCACCTATCCCCTTCCTGGGTTGTCCTTTTTAATGGTCTCTTATGTAAAGAGAGTTGGCTGCTTAAATATTTGAAGTCTGCCAGTTTAAAAGATTTAAAGTATTTTTCAAATGCAGAATAGATTTGGGTTTTGTGCGCTCTTATCGTTCGAGAAAACCTTCACTGATGCTTTTTTTTAATTTAAAAAATCCCTTTGGGCTATGAAAGCCAAGTTTTAGCCCAGAGGGAATTTTTATTGCAGATATAAACCCCTGGAAATCAGAGTATGTACACATCTACCACCGAGCCTGATAAACCCTTGACTGTGACACCGCTACTGAGGGCTGCTATAATATCTGATGACAAAACTGACAGATTACTCCTGATGAGAATGTGGAACCCTTTTTGTTTTTAACTTGACCCTGAAGACATGTCATAACATTTGTAATATGTGCAATAAAGTGTCAACTATACTGCTCTAAGACTGCTGGAGCTTGGAGTTAAGCATTCCGTTTAGTGCTCCTACAGCTTTCAATTTCAAATAAAAAAAGACTCTTAATTTCCTTTTGGACAGTCCAAGCCCAGTAGAACTGCACTAATTTGTCTTGGCAAATATGAAGTGGTAGTGGGGAACACGACTGCTGGAAAGGAAATCCAGAGGAACAGACAGAACAGAACAAAATAAACCTATCAATCGTCTCTCCATAAAATGAGGATTTACAGTTCAGCAGGAATGATCTTGAGAGGGAATGGCAATAAAAGGAGTGTCAATGACCACCTCAGTGGCAGGGCTGGCTCGATTTCGGTCTAATATTTCACTCTGACCCCCAAGCTGCATGAGGTTCAGCAAGTATTTTAAGCCTGTTTTCAGAGGAACTAAAATGTCAATGGTATTTCCCATTCCATGCAGTCAGATGTGCTGCTTTGGTCATTCAATGAGGGAGAGAGATCCTCCTGGGTGGGTCTCCCCAAGCCCAACCCCATTATCTCCCATGTTTCGGCCTGCTGTTGAACCACACTGGGATCAGAGCATAATTAGGGTTTGAAAAGACCTCTGAGATCATCGAGCCTCACCATAAATGATGGCCATAAAAAGCCTAATCTTGCCACGGATGCCACATCCCCTCTTCGACTCAGAGACTGCATTTCTAAAGGTGCTCTGTGCATAGAATCCCCACTTCTCTGATAAACTGCTCCCAAAATTAATAGCCTGATATAAAAGTAAGCACCAGGCACAAGGCCGTGAAAGACAATATTTTGCTGCCACTAACAAGGGCTGATTTCTTTGTCTAAGTGTACAATATAGTCAAACTAAGCTTTATTTCCCAAGAGATGAGATACTTCATTTATTTGTGTAACTTCCCCAGACTTTATATTCTTGTGTGTTTCAGGACTTCAGTAGTTGCCTTCTTGTAATATTTCAGCTTTTAAGCTGTTTTCTTGCCTCACTGAACTCACATAAGATACATCTGAAAGCTTTAGTACAAATTTACTTCGAATAAAGTCTTCAATTCATTTTCATGGCACCAAAAAGACAGCTTTAATAACTGCAATGACAAATAAACTGGAAATCATTCCAGGCCTTTTCACTTAACTGACAAGTAGAACGCTCTCATAATGAGCCGCAGGTTTTACGTTTTCTCTTTGACCATAATAGCTTCATTTAAGAGCGTCAGACCCTGACACTTCATCATTTATCTACATTATTTCTCATCTTCTTTCAAATAAATTATGGAATACTAGACTGAGCACATAAAAACAAAGTGACTTGTTATCTGTAAACAGCAAGATAAATTGTCCAGAAGTTCCTCATTTAGTTCCTTTTAAATTTAAGGGCAAGTTATTGGATGTACCTTTTTTTTTTTTCCCCCCATCCCAATTTTTTGCATTTTTTTACAGCCATCTTATTCCGTTGCCAGTGGCCTTTGTGCAGCCATCCAAAGCCTGATGATAGTGCAAAAAGCATAAAATAATTCCATTATCCCGAGGTTGGACGGGGTAGTTCGAAAAGAAAAAAAAAACAAAAAAATTGAAAAAAATCAAATAAACAACTTACATGGATATTTCTCTCCATCTGTAAAATTCCTTGTCCGTAATACATCTTGTCACACTGGCAAATGTGACACATCCAAAGTAATGAACAGTGGGGCTGGGACTGTCCTCGCCTTCAGAAGGAGCTGATATTTACCGGCAGCCAAGCCCCCCCTTCCCGCCTGGAATGCATTAATTCCTGGCTCCGAGCGCTGCGGAACGCTCCTAGTTCACATTTCTTTTATTTTCAAATCATATTGTCCTGAACACAATTAGCAACCTTGTGTTTGTGTTTTAATTAGCAGTGACAGGCCAAATCAAGAGAGGTTCAGTTTAACGACACCCCATGCGTTCCCAGCGCACCTCTCCCTGTGAGAATTGTGTATTCCCGAAATTCTGGGGTGAAGAGACCCCCCCCAAGCCCAGCCAAGTCCTCAACTGGAATTTGTAAGGCCACACCAGGGGCAAAAAGCTGTCAGCACAGGGAGGGATTCTTTGGGAGAGCAGTTGGACTATTCCTGGCTTAGCGACAGGGAAATGAAGACAAGGCATGTCTCCAGTACGATTCCAATGGATAAATCCAACACCCTCAATTCCAGCTGTATATTTTAAGCTTTATGTTTCAAGGCAAAGTGAGAACAAGAAAAGCAAAAAGGTAGGAAGACTTTTCAGACTTGTCCTTCTTTTTACTTTGAAGGATTCCTTTAAAAAGTACAAAATTACAAGTTTAATGGATTCCCTGAGTATTCCTCATCCCAAGAGAGACTCTGTCACTCACCACTATCCTTGGGAAAATAAGGAACTGAAAAGAGCATGAAAAACTGGAAAAGACACCTCAGCCAAGTGATGCAGCTCATTGAACTTTGGGGTTTGGTGGTAATTTCAGACAGAGCCTTCATTGAGTTGGGCTGAGACACGGGAACATTCCCTGGTGTAGAGCCAACATTCCCAAGCTTTGGGTGATGCTCAGTTTTGGAGGCAAACTGGGCAGTGGAGTCACAAGTGTTATTAACAGGTGAATAATTTTATTAACAGGTGAATAATCCATGCATGAGCTCCTTCAACCCCACAGAGCAGAAAGGCACTTACACCACTGCCATTCCCACCATGGAGCTGTGGAAGTCCAAGATTCCTCCTGTCCAACTCCACAGACAGGACCAGCTTTGCAGAAAATTATGGTATGATCAGAGAAGGACTTTCACAGGACTCCTGAGCTCATTTAAGGTCATACCTTGACCTGTTTGATTTTCCAGGTGATTTTCTTTCCGAGCTCTTCCTTTCCCTCTCCAAATCCTGGCACTGTGGGCACAGAGCCATCCTGCAATTCAATCATGTTCTCTGTGCAGCGCAGGCAACAATCAAATAAAGACAAAAATAAGAGTTTAAGCTGAGGTTCCCATCAGCTGCAATTCCATATACATAACATTTTAATTATATCTCATCTCCAATGTAATAGTTAGAGATGCCATTTGATACAGCTTTTTTTTTTATTATTTTATTTGAAAAATTAACTCTAACTAAATTAGCAAAACTAAAGTAGTAAAAGTTAATTGGGAATTATCTACTCCAAAATAACTCTTACTGGTAAATGCTTTGTGTGGTTATAAAAGGCTGATAAATATAATTGTATTTATGTAATGAGGATCATGTTTAATTTACTGTACTTGGTTGTTAGACAGCATTTTATGCAGGCCTCATAAGTGAGCTTCAGATTATTGCTTGTATTGCTTTTCTAAAAAAACACAAACCACCCTCAGAGGCAGCACACGGGAAACATCCAACAGATTTCCAGCAAGGTGGCCATGAATTGTCCAGGAGAATATTTGGGATGAGCTGCATCTGCCTGACCTAAAAAATGAGAGTGTTCAGGAACCCTGTGCACGCTGAGGGTTCGTGCCGAGTGCCCTGACACAGCCCGTGGTTTATGGACTGGGATGTTATCTCTGAATTCCATGGGCAATCACAGCCCAGTGCATGACAATGGAGTGGTGCAGTGCTGGAAAAACAGGGAATTTCTCTTTTTTTTAGCACTTATTCTTCAGTTCATGCCATTTTGGTCAGGTGTTTTTACATTTCAGAAAGCACAAGGCTACGCAGCCGCTGATTTTAAAATTATCCACAAAGAAGCCTTGGCATGACTGGAAACACTGGAAATCTGTACATACTCTGTGCTCTTTCATATCACTTACAATGAAGAGAAAATCCCAAAAAGAAGGCAGACTTTCTCTTTAATAAAGTTAAGACTTTAAAAAAAAACCAAGACTGGACAAAATTCTGCTGTCTCTGAAAATATAAATGTGAAATCCAGGCCCTGATCAGTGTGGAGCAAATCAGTCCCAATCTCAATACTCTCAGCATCCTCAAAGTAGACAAATAAAGAGGCAAGTATGTGTTGATTTTCATCAAAATTTAAAGATTTTTTTCCATTATTTTTCTCATTTCTAAATAAATAGCTTTGAATGTAGGGTGTTGGCAACAGTCAGAGCCATGGAAATCCCTGGTTCCCATTATTGGTGTGTGATATGTAATGGATAAAATTACTTCATTCCTTGGGAAAAATGTCACAGGGCACCACACTTTGCACTCTCCTCTTGGTCACCATTTACTATATCCTCTCTCTGGACAAATTTCTGACACTATCCTTGTTCCCATTTTAAAAAACCTCTCAAAAATTCGTAATATTATAAAAATAATTAATATTGAACATTCAGATTTCCTTTTAAAAACCACTGCAGTCCACAAGGCAGCTGAAAATCTCAGACTCTTATGTAATTACAGCACTGGGACCAGAAGAGCAGCTCTCCAAATAAATATCAAAAATTCCAAAGAACACGTGGATTTGAAAGCTTTTAGGAAAAGAATCCAACCAAAAATCCTGGTTTTGGAGCAAAGTGATTGGCAGCAACTTGGCAGCAGTGACTTTTTGACTCTGGGATACCAGAAAATCACCATATACTTTTAATTAAAGAGAATGTTTCTCTTCAACTCCCCCATACCTCCCCCAGCTTGGCCTGGTTTCTGTTATTTCTGTTGTGGATACATGGCTGCAAGATTTATTGTATCAGATTAAAAGTAAAGGCTATTAATGTCAGATTCCGTAGGGATTTTTCGTTAAGGCTTCTTGGTTTTACTTTATTTATAAATTATCATCTTGAGGCTTGTAAAAAGGGCTTTCCCCCCTCTTATTCTAGTGACATTGTAATTTATATTGCTGGTAGTTCCATAGGAGAATTCAATTAAGAATTACAATTTGTTTCCTTATAACAGGAGCTAAACAGGGGCTGTGTCTCTACACGCAGGCTATTAACAGATTTTACACTGTTGGAGTGCCAAAAAGATGATATATTGTGGACCAAAACCTTAAAAAAAACAGTTAAGTCATTCAGTTTGTGTGGGCACTAATGTGGTTGTGCAGTTTGCAGGATATTTACCCACCTACAAACCCCAGGAGAAGGGGCAGAAGCCCCTTGTGCTGAGATTTCTGACAGCTCTACATGACAGGTATGAAAGCTTCTCTTGAGATCTTGGAGATTGGGAAGGAATTCTTCCCTGTGAGGGTGAGGAGGCCCTGGTACACGTTGCCCAGAGAAGTTGTGGCTGCCCCTGGATCCCTGGAAGTGCCCAAGGCCAGGCTGGATGGGGCTTGGAGCAACCTGGGATAGTGGAAGTTGTCCCTGCCCAAGGATGAGCTTTAAGGTCCCTCCCAACCCAGACCATTCTGCTATTCTGTGCTTTAAGTCTTTCACACATGAGGTTCTCTAAACAGAAAACTACAAAGTCCTGTACTCCTGCATGGATCATACCATGCATTGTAATATCCACATCTAAACCCCACAAGATGCTCTTGAAATCCCACTTGCTCCAAATATTGCTTTTCCCATAGCTTGGGTTCACAAACACTCTGCTCACGTTCCCTTGACTTCCTGCATCAGCAGCCCTGAGATATCTCATGGCATAAAATTACGCTTTGATACAAAAATAGGGGATAATAATTAACCAAGGGCAAAAATTCCACAGCCACAAAGCACTTAGGAAAACAGAGGGGAAGCTCTTGCCCCAGTCAGTCCTGTCTTCCAGTTCAGTGCCCCAGCACGAGCCTGTAACCTCCCCCAGCTCCCAGGGTACCAGCAAAGGCCAGTGAACACAGAATAATCCTAATTACAGACACATCTGCTCCAGATGTTTGTGTTCTGCTGTGCATTACCATTTCTAACAACAGCCTGCAAAAGTTTACATTTCTTATCTACAACAGGTTGGTTATTATTCTTATTATTTCCACTAAAATTAATGTTCATTAAAGGACTAGATGACAGCTGTAAAGACTGAGAGCCTTCACTTTTTGCCAGACAAACAGTACTAAACAGCATCAGCAGAGCAGGCTTCTCTCAGTGCTGTGCACATCTGCACAATAATTCAGAATCCCCAGTGTGGGAAGTTTTCATGGACATGGTTGGACCCCTCAAGGAGCCCTAGAATGGTCACACTTCAGCTTCACTCAAGGACTGGTGAGGGTTGGATCAAACGTTGGCTGACACAGAGCTCACAGAAAGGAACATCCTGATCACCCAAGTTCTACAGCAAAAAAAATTATGAAAATTAGGTTTTTGTAACATCTTCAAAATCATTTGGAAGCACAGCATTTCATAGAATCATAGAAGCATTTGGGTTGGAAAAGCCCTCCAGGATCAGTGAATCCAACCTGTGACTGGCCCCCACCAGCCCAGAGCACTGAGTGCCACATCCACTCATTCCTTGCACACCTCCAGGGATGGGGACTCCAACACCTCCCTGGGCAGCCCCTCCCAGTGCTTAATAGCCCTTTCCATGAAGAAATTCCTCCTGATGTCCAACCTGAACCTCCCCCGGCACAGCTTGAGGGGACAATTCCTCTTTTCCTGCCACCGGCTGCCTGGGAGAAGAGCCCAACCCCCACCTTCCTACAACAAACATTTGCATTAAAATTCACC
Organism: Ptilonorhynchus violaceus; assembly: GCA_013397565.1. NCBI lineage: Eukaryota > Metazoa > Chordata > Aves > Passeriformes > Ptilonorhynchidae > Ptilonorhynchus > Ptilonorhynchus violaceus. The sequence goes on along the minus strand of VZRJ01001411.1, from coordinate 49,079 downwards.
CAACCTGTTCTCACGCAGAAAAAATACCGATTTTTCCTTTTTGACACAGTCACAGGTGCCCCAGACACCGGAATGAGGCAGTGAAAAATAAAGCGATTAAGCCACGATGAGCTCGGGAAGGTAAGCGAGCATCAGTTTCCTTTTCCCTTTTAAAGCTGTCACATTTCTCCTGCTCCCTGTGTTTTTAGCAGTGAAGGATCCCTGTGTTTCCCTGAGACAAAGGACGGGCTCGGGAACTCTGTCTTCTGAAGTGATGAGTTAAAGAACACCGCAGGAGTACTTGCCAAATCATACCACCATTATTAATTCAGGCATGATGAAAGTGTTCATTTTAGCTATAATCATGTAATTCATCAAAATACTACTAGAGCATATCATTGGGAACTATTACACTGATATAGCACCTTATTGCACCTTCCCCGAAAGCAGGAAATGTATTTTTTTGATGCTTATCTGCTGAAAAGCAATTCAGTTTGGGATTTTGGAAGCGCTATCTTATGTTACAATAAAAAAAAAAAAAAGGACATTTCAAACGTATTTTCTTGTACTTGGATGATGTTGTTATTATGTTTTGGGGGTGATTATCTTCAACGATGAAGTTTAAAAATGGTGGAGCACCGAAACGGGGAATTTATCCAGCGCTGAAGGAAGGATCGGGTTATGAATATACAATGTATGAAATTTAAATGTAGATTTTCGACCTGCCCACTTTAAAAACAACTTCAGAGGCTGAAATCTGTCTGCCACAAGAACCTTTCCAAACAGGGGGGTTTTTTTGGAGTTCTTTCAGCGACAAACAATGCTCGTAGAAAAACCGTATCCCGTGAGAAATCTCAGGATGTTCCAAGGAATAAGAGGACCTCGGGCTCCGATGGAAGAGCAGATCCTGTTTCCATCACGATTGCCCTCGTGTTCTGCCTGTCTCCTGCTCACCACGCACTTCCCTGAGCAAGCTGGGATTACAGGGAAAAAAATAAACCATGGGAAGAAATGTGAGGTTCAATCGATTCCCTTCCCTTGGCACGGAGCCGGCGGTGCCGCAGCTGTGCCGAGCGAGGCCCTCGGCAATTGCCAAAGAACAAAACATCGGTCATTGTCCACATCAGGAGAGCTCCACTATCACAAAGAGAAAAGCAAAAAGTTACCCTTTCTCACTCCCAGACCAAATCACAGAGAAGCAGAGGGATGCAGGTGAGACGCATGAAGGGAAGCGTTTGGAAGAGCTGGCATGGAGCTCCAGAACCCCCTTTTCCTCTCTCTCCCCTTTTCCATATAAATTAGAATTTGGGGATTGGAGGTGTAGAAACGACCCTGCACCAGGTACGAACACACCTGCTTCACCATGTGAAGACACCTGGTGGGTGTCTTGCCCTACCCAAATTAGGTGCCAACCTCTCAAAGGTTAGTCCATGATAAAACATCTTTTAATCCAGAGCAAAATGCCCTTAGCAAAGGAGTAAGATGTAAATTCACAACTAACAACTCATAAATAGAAACCTCCCTTGGGGACTTCACAATTTTTTCTGGATGTTACCCACTGAACTACAGCAGGTTTTTATACTTGATACATCAAAACTCAAACCCTTTTCCCTCATGAAAAAAATGGGCTCTCAAGTCAGCTGCACAGGGCAGAGATATGTAACAACTCTCCAAAGATGATGATGAATATAAGTATTAATATGATGAATGAATGAATGATGAAGATAATTCTAATATTATTAGAATATAAATTAGGCCACTAATTCTGGAAATCAGAATTGTAGTTACACATCCAACTCCTATTTTCCTCTCGGTTTAGGATTTTGATTTCTCTTTTAGTACTTAAATCTGCTTCCACACTAAATGGATGAGTATTTTAACTCCAATACAAGCAGGGAATATGATCTTGGAGGTCTTTTCCATCCTTAATGATTCCACAGGCCCTCCGTTTACAGGTCTCCTCCACAAATCCTCACAATAATTTCATTTATTAAGGATGCTTAAGAAGCAGCCCAGTTTTACATATGTTTATATTAAGGTTGAAGAAACAGTAAATTATTGTTGGAAGAAATGTTTTATGGTGAATATTAAAGTAAGCTAATAACATTTACTATTCTATTCAGTAATTATTTGAGAGTAATTAGAAGCTAATAGCTACCAGTTTATAGCTATTAAGTCTCTTCAGCACTCCAACTTGGCTTTTATATGATCCTTTTGTTTATTTTCATTGCAATTGTCTCCGCAGACGCCTCCACGCAAACACAACCCCCTTCTTCTCCACTTCTTAAAGGACTCAAAATCCAGGGAAATTAGTTGGCCACAGAAAAAAATTATTTCCCCTCCAAGGAAGCTCTTTCAATTCTCCAGCTGAAACAGTGATTAAATTTAAGCATATGACTAATTATATTGAGTGACTTACCAGGATGAGCAGGAGTGTAGGGTACCTACACACACACCTGGCTCCTCCAGGATTTTATGTGTCACAGAGAGACTGCAGCTTCTTTTGTCCCATTTTCCAGTAAGAAATGGATGCTGTTCCGTTGATGGAGCAATCCCACACCAGGAGGATGAAGCAATTTCACAGCGTGTGGATACAAAATGAGGTTTTCACACGATTCCCTTTGAGCAAGTGTCTAAATGCTGCGCTGGATCCGAGATTTTCCGTAGCTTAAGGAGTTGTTGTCCATCAGCACTGCTGGAGCAGCACACCTGAGGTTGGCACAGAGGAGCTTTGCAACCCAGGCTGACCCTCAGCCTGTCACAGCTCCACAGATCCATCCTTTGGTACCAGCTTGGCAGCAAAAGATTATTTCTGAACAAAGAAACCTGATGTGTCAAACAGGAAAGTTCCCATGGAGCAAGATATAAAGCCAGGCCTAAGTTAATTGCATGTGGAATCATGGATTGGGTTGGGTTGGAAGGGAACTTAAGGATCATTTCATTCCACCCCCTGCCATGGGCAGGGACACCTTCCACTATCCCACAGTGCCCCAAGCCCAAACCAACCTGGCCTTGGACACTGCCAAGGATGGGGCAGCCACAGCTTCTCTGGGCAACCTGTGCCAGGGCCTCCCCACCCTCACAGCCAGGAATTCCTTCCCAATATCCCATCTAACCCCACCCTCTGGCAGTGGGAAGATATTCCCCGTGTCCTGTTGCTCTATTCCTTGTCCCAAGTCCCTCTCCAGCTCTCCTGGAGCCCCTTTTGGCACTGGAAGGGGCTCTGAGGTCTCCCTGGAGCCTTCTCCTCTCCAGGTGAACACCCCCAGCTCTCCCAGTCTGGCTCCAGAGCAGAGGGGCTCCAGCCCTGGGAGCATCCCCGTGGCCCGCTGTGTATCCACTCCAGCAGATCCGTGTCCTCATCCTGGAGTGCCAGAGTGGGACACAGTGCTCCAGGTGGGGTCATCGAGGGGACCAGGCCCCAAAGCTGCACCTTCAGTCACCAGAAAATGCTCTGGAAAAAAGCCCAAACATCCAGAAATAATCAAATAAGGTGTGACAAGAGTGACCCCAAAGCATCGCTGCTCTAAGGGGGGACAGGAGCCTGTGGGCCACTCCTCATCTTCCTAATGCTGGAAACCATCCACAAAGCCACAGGAATAACCGTGGATTTAACTACTCCTGAACTTTTTCACTAGGCTACATTTTGCTACAAAATAAGCTCACTTGTGGTGGTTTTTTTAAAAATCATTATCTAAGCTCATAAGTAATATTTCTGAAAGAAGAGACTGGTAGATATAACAAAATAACGATGAAAATCTCATTTACTTAATAAAATTCCTTTGATTTTAAATCAAAACTGATCTCCATCCATTTGAACTTTAACTACCTAATTTTGTCTTGCATTTCAGATAACACACAGTAAATGCAATTTGTCATCATAAACGTATTATTATTTAATCATATGAAAGTTTTGGTTTATCTTGAGAAAATATTTATGGTAGTTTTAATACACGGGATCCATTCTTGACAGAAATGATGAAACAGATTTATCACCCTTGACAAATTATATTGCAAAACGTCCTCTCCTGACTGCTTACAACAGGAATATTAACAACACACACAACTGGAAAACCACCTGTGATCCTCATTTTTTTTTTTTAGGCTCAAATCCCCTTTCCTGGACACTCCACAGTACTTGGAATGTGAGTTACTTATAAGAGTAATTCTGTGAGTGACTGAAACCTGTAGCCCTTTAAATCAAACTAAGTAGTGTTTTATTAAAGTGCCCAGCAAATCAATCTAAATCCAAGGATAATAAAGCCCTAATCAGGTGGTAGAAAAAATAATAGGTTGTCATGCATGAGGAAAAATAGGCAATCATGGAATGTTTTCTTTAATTAGGTTGTGTAAAGTGGAAGGACTGAGTAGGAACTGGCAAGACATTCATCATGAGCAAGGTGGGAAATTATTGAGATTACTGAGGAAGGAGAATTGAGTGTGAAATACTAAGATTTGACTGGACAGAAAACTAAAACTGGTTTGCTGTTCGTGTCACTTGCTCTTGGCAACTCCTAGGCAGGTATGGCTTTTCCAAGGAGTGGGAATCCAGAGACTTGTGTAGTTTAAAGACCTCAAACAACTGGTTCTAACTTTTAATGGCATTAACGTGTGCAGGTTCTGCCTGTGCCTCCCACAAAAACAGAGTGGGAATTCCTGTCCATGGAGTTTCAGCTGGAAAAATCATGTGGATTGCTACTCTAAAGTACAGTGGTTACTCCTGTTATCCCAGATCATGAAGACGTTGTCAAGTATTGGAACTTCTTCACAAATGACAAACACCATGAGAGAGATTATTTAGGCAGCCAATGAATTCTCCTAAGTTAAGGAAACTGTCTTAGTCCATTAAACAATTATTATCATTATTATTACAAAATCACTTCTGAGCCATCCAGTGCTGAATTCACAACTGTCAGGTATAAAAATATCAACAGCATTAAGACAAGCTTATAAATATCCTGAAAAATAAAAACAAAAAGATATTCTGGAGCCTTTTAGAGATATTCTAATTAAGGAAATTAAAATGCATTTTAATTTAGTCAATATTTTTAATACCCATCCTAAGTTTTAGGCAGAACAGGATACACAGAGGACTCCTGTCTTCCTCCCAGCTGTGATAACATTTCAGTATCAGACTAAGACATGGTGTCTCTGTCTTCTCTCTCATTTCATGAACAAAATTATTATTTTGGAATCCCATAATTAAAAGTGTCATCAAAACAGGTTTGATTTTTTCATTATTGGCTTATGAGGGAGAGAGATCTTGACTCCTGCTAGTCCTTTCTCTCATCAGGTGTTTGGTGGTGGTTTCCACACCATAAATGCAGAGAAAATTCCTAAAGATCTTCAATGCTGATCTTATAAATGAAAGCTGCCTCCTCCTCAAATCAATACAAGAGCAGAAGTCATTTTAAACTTGACTTCAAAACCATCTTCTTTTATACAGATTTTCCATTTCATGAAAATTATATCTATGTCTAAGACTTCCAAACATTTTTCTCAACTGAACTCTCACTATTTCCTTGTAAAAACTGCAGCTGAGGGGTATCCACAAACAAATTCCACTCTACAGATTTTACTGGAATTACAGAAACTGAGAGCTCTTCAGCAAGAGGCAATGCAGATGTTCTCCCAGTTTTGAGCAGGTAACTCCAGAAAAACAAGCATGGAAGCAGGCAGGAAACCAGGGACTGCCACAGGGTCATCAGATCCCAGCCATTCCTACAGGGATGCTGATGAAATGGCCAACTTCAGGTCAGAAAACATTTCATGACAAACCTTGTACCCTGATCTACCCTGGCAATGCTCCGTGCAGGAGAGAATCCTGTTGTCAGATTTGTACCCAAAGTTTGTTTGGAGAAAGTCTCCAGGAAAATAACTGAGTTTGAGTTTAAAACTTGGTTTTGTTCCTCTCCAAATGAACATTCTCTGTTTGTTCACAGGAGCGCTAAAATGGCGGGATCATTGATAAATGGTGCTGTTTTCCCTTCTCTGTTATTTCAAGAGTAAATATAAACGCTTCATAGAAGAATTTTCACATCAAAAAGAAGTTCCAAGATCATTTTCTCCTTATGAACTGGCCTGACCTCGGGACCGGCAGCGAGGGGTTTTTTGGGAGGCTGCTCGGCTGGGCGAGGATGTGAGAGACCGCCTGGCTTAGGATCACGGAACCACGGAACCGTTAAGGTTGGAAAAGACCTTTAGGATCATCCAGTCCAAGCGTTGCCACCTCCAGCCCAGCACTCCCGCAGAGCAAACCCACAAATCACTTGTCACCAACTTTGATCCACCTTGTTTCAGGTGGTTTCCCCTCTGTCTATTATTCCTGCCAAGAGACCCGTGAAAATTAAATACAGACCCCATCCCTGCTCGAGTGACCCGGCGCTCCATCATCCCACACTGTAATGGCAATAAATCATTTCAACTTTAATCTATTGTTATTGATGAATGTACAATTATTTGTCATCTAATATGCTGAAAATGATGACCAAAGAAATAGATCAACTTTTTTTTCTTCTCCCAAGTACGGCATTGATGGATTGTATCCCTAAACTGTTATTACACTTATAATGTACTCCTCTGCTATGACAGCACAGCTAGTTTTTTAATCATTCCATAGTAATCAACTTAAGACAACACAGCAAGACTCATAACTCATGTTCTTTTCATTTTTGGCAGTGATGGGAAATGAAAATGTTTTTATTCTTTTGAAATAATTCTTACCTGACGAGGCTGAAGATTGCTTTAAAATTGTAAATAAATGGTTGTTTATTGAGCTGGAACTGAAAAGTGACACATTAAAATGCCCGTTTCTGAAGAAAAAATAATAATTTAGGCCTGAGTGGAGCTAGAGTTGGTTAAAGAAATACTTTGTTTTTCTTTTAACTGGTTCAGTGCTAACTCAAATGTGCACTTGCTGGTTAAGGGATAAAAGCAAGGCTCCTGTTTTCACATTTAAGAGCAGAGTAAGTCTGCAAAGATACACTGGCTCAGCAAAGAAATCTCAGGGTGTGTTTTCCAAAACTCCCTTTGAAAATCTGTGGGCTTGGGAACAACTTTCCACTTTCAATAACAGCTCAGAGGTAAGACATGATCTAGAAATTGTCGTCAACTTAAATCTGGCAGATCAACTGGAACGTGCAAAAATCTCTTGGAAGAGGAAAAACTCAGTTATTCCTCAAAACGTTGTAAAGATGGGAAAACGAGATGCTGCTTTCCAGGAGTTACCTTCCTTCTGCAATAGGTGTGTAATATATAAGAAAAGAAAATACTTCAAGAAATTCTTTCTTGATTTAAAAAAAAAATAGTCTGGAAAAATTTGTCATTGAACAAATGAAACAACATCCACATTTTCCTGACAGCCATTACGACCAACTGCTTCCTCATCCAGCAAGATTTTTCTTTTTCGTTGACATTGACACAACTTCAGTAGAAGATCCAGAAACAACAGATAAGGCTGAGTGTTTGAGAAGGACACTCCATTGATAAAGCAGCAGCAGAACGACCTTCAAGCAGCTGATTTTCAAAGATTTTAAAGAAAACAGAGAAGTCAAAACTTAATTTTCTGCATCTGGACCAAACCTGGTTCAGAAGCAACATCAAATCTATGAAAACCACCTGCTGCTGGGGACTCTTATCTCCAACTCAACCCCAAAAGTGCTCCCCAGCAGCAATGGGAAATTCATTCCCCAAAGGCCCCGTACCTAGAAATGAGTATAAATTATTTTTGATCCTATAACAAAGGACCATTTTTTACCTCCTTGGTATCAAGGCGTCTGCCAGGGTGCTCCAGATCTGGGTTCATGAATCCTCCCCTCAAATGATTCATTTCATAGAATTCCAGACTGGTTTGTGTTGGAAGGGACCTAAAAGCTCATCCTTGGGCAGGGACACCTTCCGCTATCCCAGGTTGCTCCAAGCCCCATCCAACCCGGCCTTGGACACTTCCAGGGATGGGGCAGCCACAGCTTCCCTGGGCAACCTGTGCCAGGGCCTCCCCACCCTCAGAAATTTCTCCCCAGTATCTGATCTAAATCCACCAATTTTCATCTTAAAGCCATTTCCTCTTGTCCTGTCACTCCAGGCCCTTGTCCCAAGTCCCTCTCCAGCTCTCTTGTAGGGCACTGGAATGGGCTCTAAGGTTTACCCGGAGCCTTCTCTCTCCGTCATTTTAAACACCGAAGAAAAACACTTTCCCACAAAACGAACCCTTGCTCCATCCCTGAGTAACCTGTAAAGGAAACTTTGCCAGGAGCAATTCTCCAAAGGAACTGGGATGTCAGCACTGCTCTGTCCATGAGTGCTCCTTTAGAGCCTTTTCAAAATCTGAACCTTTCCAAGAGCCCTGAGCTGGTCAGGACCCAGCCTCCCCCACGGAAAAGAAATGGGAGTGAAAAGTATATGGTAAAATGACAGGTGCAATGTCATTTTTGAACATGAGAAAAGGAGTTTAAAGCAAGCCTGGGAATGTTGTTTGAAATCACTTTGTGCACTGTCTCCACTGGGAAGCTCACACACGGATTCCAGAGCACCCATTAATCACTCCCAAAGATGGATGAGTTACTGAGAAGGAACTGGACTGGTGGATTTTTTTCTGGTTCTACAAAAGGTCAAGGCCTTTTAAAATTATTTGATGGGGAAAGTAGAGCAACACTTTCCATACCCACAGGAGAGGTGCAGACAGCAAGTCCGAGCTCTGGAGTGACTCCAGCCTCGTGCCGAGGCACACAGGGACCAGCTCTCTCCATGAGGGAATTGGGAATGGTGGGAAATGAAAAGATGTTAAACAGGTATGAATTTAACACCCCTTTGTATGGCGTAATTCAAGACACTCCTGTGCTATAAAACACATCTTTCTAGAAGGAGGAATATTTTCTTTTCCTTAAGAGCCTTAATTCCCTGCCTGTTTTGGTTGGATTTCTCACCCCTCACCTGTTGCAAACGCCTGCAGCAATTTTCACCACATCACCCCTAGTGCTCCTCACAAAACATTTCTTTACCAACACACTGAGGCAGCAGAGATCCACTCGACAATAACTCCAGGAATAACCAATCCTGGAATATAAATTATTACACATGCACCAAAAGCATGCAGCATTTAACTCCAGAAACCTGCTTTGGGTTGCTAAACGTGGGGAAACCATCAATCATGCCCGTTTTAATGAGAAATGACTAACAAATCATTAATTACAGTTAAAACAACAACAAAAAGACCCAACAAACAATACCTAAAGTGCTGCCTGTTTAAGTCACCCAACACACTAAGCTCTATTTGCTTTTCCACTGAATTTACTTAGGGAATTATGGATGTTGCTAACTTGCTCGGATCTCCTTGCCTTTAGCCATCATTATCAGTTATCTTTAGGGGTAATCATTTTTCTTAAAATCATGACCCATTTGATATCTTAAAAACAGCAACATTAATTTTCATTTGTCACAGAGCAGGGTATAAATTGGCTAAATGATAATAGCATTCTTCTTGAGTAATCAGTTCTACATGATTAACCTAAATATTGCCAAAATATTGTTTACTATTCATTTGTATCCGAGGCAAAGAAAAGCCATGATCCATGAGTTAGAGCAGGATTAATTTAGGTTCTGATCTGTATTAAAACTTGCCACAATGATTCTTAATCATCTTACTCGATATTTATCCTGACAAAACAGTTTAATTTGGGGAATTCCTCATCCTATCATAATGCTGCTCAAAAGCATCACTGCTTTCTCATGCTTGCAATACACACCACAGAGAGGCAAATATCGGTTTTAGGCAGGGGTTTGGGGTTGGATTTGGGGTTTTTTTATGTACTCTTAACTTTTTTCACATCTTTATTTTATTTTCTTGGTACAAGAGGAAAAAGCCCATGGTCTTTACCACCATCTAGTGGATTTGATTGCTTACAACAAGCCACAATGATACCAAAAAATAGGGATAAAAATATTTAACTGGAATTTCTCTATCTTGTGGCGAATATGGCATTATTTATCACGTTGTGTGTATCCATGTGTGTTGTGGCTTGTAATACAACACTCACTAAAAATGGAGAAAACAAATTCTGAATTGGTGAATCACTGGTATGAGCAATAGGACAGGAGAAAATTACCTCAGTGGGAGGTTTAGATTGGATATTAGGAAGATTTCTTACCCAAAAGGGTTGTCCAGCCCTGGCACAGGCTCCCAGGGACAGTGGTGGAGTCCCCATCCCTGAGGAGATTTAAAAGCCACGTGGATGTGGCACTTGGGGACATGGGTCAGTGGTGGCCTTGGCAGTGCTGGGGAATGGTTGGACTCCAGGATGTGAGAGAACTTTTCCAACCCAAACCATTCCCTAATTCCATAGTCTCCTTTTCAAAATGACTGGTCAGTTTTTCCTTCAAGCAGCAAAAACAGTTACACCTAAAACACACCTTTGAATGACAAACTTCTCCCTCATCAAAATGGATTCCAACCTCCCCCAAAAAGACTTTTCAAATGGGCACTGCTGTCCATCAGCTGGAGGTGGGAAAGAGGAGGAAGTTTTCCATGCTGGATTTAGGCTGCTGTTTGTGCTACAGGATCCAGATATGATTTTTGAGATGGGTTTTAATTATGTTCCCTTATCTGCATATTGGAGAAAATACCTCTATTACTCATAAACAGCAGGGTTTAAGGAAACCCCCCCATGGTGGGGGCCATGCATCATCAGGGGACAGTGAAAGTGCAAATAAAAGCAGAAAAAGTTTGCCTGACTTAATCATACTTTTAAAATAGAGAATAATTATTTGGCAGTTATAAAAGCCTGTTTTTCTTTCTCCACATGCAGCAGGATGGACCTAAATTGATTCCTGTGGCTTCCATGACTCCACAAAATATGGACCAATATTTCACCCCTGCAGAATCAAATGGCCCAGGGACTCCCCAGATCTCTTTTCCCAGGGAAGGGATGGGCAGCGCTTTCCTCTCACAACACTGGCCTTTTGTGGTGCCTGACAGGTCAAAAAACACACCTGCAAAACCAGACTAACCCAAGATCTGCTTCCAGCCTTCTTCCAGGTTGCTCCAAGCCCTATCCAACCTGGCCTTGGGCACTGCCAGGGTTGGGGCAGCCACCACCTTTCTGGATAACTTTTGCCAGTGTTTCACTACACTTACTGTAAAAACTTTCTTCTTAATATCTAACCTAAACTAACCCTCTTTTTGTTTAGAATGTTGAACTACCAGCAGCCTCCTTCCCGACTATCCAGGGTTTTATTTTAAACTCCGGCCTTTAAAAAAAAAGAAGGCAAAAAAATAGAAAATTAAGTAAAAAGCCTGAAGCAGCTTCTCTCATTGATAGCCAGCAGAGGACTGTGTCCTTCCTGGAGGCACCTCCTCTGATTTTCACCTGATTAAGCCGTAACTCAGGGTTGGAGTCACGCTCTCGGTGACTCAGTGATCTGGTTGACTGCCTGACAATCTCCACAGGGTAGAGTGCAATTTACTTGTGTGCCCCAATTAGCACTGCTAATTGGGGCACAAAATCTGTGTAAATTTTTTTTTTTTTTAATTTTTCTTTTTTTTAAATGAACCACCATTCTGGGAATGGCAAGTGGGTGCTGAAACGGGAGGCGGCTGATCTGTCCTGCCCTTCAAACGTGTCACGGAGAGTGGGGAAAGGTGAAAGGTTTGTGGAATCATGGAATCCCAGGATAGTTTGGGTGGGAAAGGACTTTAAAGTTCATCTTTCCCCCCGCCTGCCATGGGCAGGGACACCTTCCACTATCCCAGGGAGCTCCAAAGCTGGCCTTGGACACTTCCAGGGATGGGGCAGCCACAACTTCTCTGGGCAACCTGTGCCAGGGCCTCTCCGCCCTCACAGCCAAGAATTTCTTCCTAAAATACAATCTAAACCGACTTTTTTCAGCTTAAAGCCATTACATGTGGATGACGGCAGAACTGTTCTGATAGTATCAAGTTCCATAAGTTTTTCCTAGAACAATCCAGAGGTATTTTTTATGAAAATGTGCAGGGGATCACAGGGCTTATTTAAATTATTACAGCTGTATGCCAGATACCACAGGTACTGAGTGATATAGTAACCCTTTTTACATCAATATTCTGGGATTTTGACACAGAAATGCCACTTCAGCTGCCTAAGTCCCATGGCATGCATTAATATTTGGTTTTAGTCCCAAATTGTAAGTTTGCTCGTGTAAAGTCAGGGAAGAAAACATTTGCATGCTTTTGCACACACAAAAATCAGCTCTTTTGAGATCAAGTGATACTCACTGGATCATTGTCATGGCTGATGCTCCAAACTGAGTCCCAGATTATGAATATAAATATTTATCAATTCGAAGAGGACATGAAAAAGAAACAGCCTAGAAAATGAGATGGTTTTTGCTTTTTTATGATGCCATTCGATAACCCTGTAAAAGAGTTACTGTACACTCCTCCAGCTAAAAAACTCCCCACTGCAGAAGTGCAAGCTGAGTTTATTGTGATCTATTAAAATAATAAAAGAACAATTATGTCTTCCCTAGAAGCTTCAAGCCTAAATCACCTCGTGTGCTTCATTCAGGATGCTGTGAAAACCCACAGTATTGAGAAAGGACCCTGTCACATTGCTCCATTCGGGAACTGAAGGGTATAAAACCAGGATATTTAGAACCTGGACTTGTCATTTGTGAGTGTTACTTCAGGCTGACTGAAACAGCACAAGGGAAAAGCACTTTATCTATGGAAAGCTTGGGAACATCCTGCACCAACACCTCCATCCTGCCTGGACAAGATGGGACATGGAGAAAGGATGGGTCCTAAGAGTTCAACCCGAAAAACCTTCATTGCTTCACTTTTGTTTGGCTTTTTCCTTTGAAATAAAGAAACAAAACAAAACAAAACAAAAATTAATAAAATAAAATAAAATAAATCAAATCTGCTTTTGTGGCTCTATCCTAAAGGACAAGCAGAAAAAAGTTTGCTCCTATTTTATTGGGACTTTACTTGTTCATACTGTTACACTTAAAATAATTAAGCTCACACACCTGCTAAGACGCCATGGGAACAAATGTTGAGTCAAAAGCCCCTGGCCAAATAGTTTTTAAAATCCCTCTTTCCAGGTGGCACCTCTGGAGCACTTCTCCATGGCACGAGGTCCTGCCTGTAGCCCAAGTGCAGTGGCATCTTCTCCCCTCTATAAATGATCCCTTCTATAAAAACCTGACTCCAGGTTGGGTGTGCAGGCCCCTGGCCCTTCAGCTGAGCCAAAGTCTGCCTTTGCCATGGATTTGGAAATAAGAGACTCCACATCCTCCTCTGAGCCAAAGGATCCATCTTTATCAGGAGCTCAGCAGGGCCGTGGATCCGGCCCGTTTTAATTCCACATAAAATCACAGCCAATTGCTTCTGGAGCTGCTAAACAACAGGTTTAAAACAAATACAGGCAAAATCAAAAGCAAAGAGAAATAGAAGCTTTTCTATCTGTAGAACTGCCGTGGTCCCAGTAAATATCTGTGGCTTCCTCTGGATCACACCCAGAACTTGGGGTTTGTGACACTGACATTGTCATCCCTCGTCACCCACCCCTTTGACATCCAGAATTGCACAGTGACACCTTTTATGCAGCCTGGGAGAATTATTCCAACACCTTTGCCTGTAAAATAATTCCCTTTCTTTGGCCAACATCCACATTGCTGCTGCAACCCTCGTCTCACTTATTGCAGAAGGGATAAAAGGGGCCCTCAGCTCCAAAGTCTTGTCTCAGGATTCACTTCCCAGACATCCCAGGGAGTGTCCTGAGGTCAGTGTGGTCCAGAGAAACAAGCAAGGAGCAAAGGAACCATTCAGATGTTTCTCTTCCAGGACACTAAAACCTGTCTGCTTTTATCTCCCAACCAGGTTGCTCCAAAACCCACCCAATCTGGCCTTGAACACTTACAGGGACGGGGCAGCCACAACTCCCCTCATATTTTGAAATAAACTTATATTAAGAACAATTCTCTCACTAAAAGAAATTTTCAACCATTCCTTTTTTTTTTTTTTTTTTTTTTTTACAGCAAGGTAAAAGCTCAGAATGGGTGGAGTATGATACCAAAGAAACCCCAGAGAGGAAGGAGCAGGGAAAACTGTGTGCAACTGGGAAGGAAAAACTTTGGAACAGGAATTAGTAGGGAAACAATCTTCACCCACCCTGCAGAAAGTGTGACATCTGTCAAGGTCACGCTCGTGCTAACTCAGAAAAGCTTTTCTAAGCTGAATCCTTAAAGGAGGACAATTTAAATTAATAGGTACTAATACCCTCAGCTCCCAGTGACCACAGTCAGAGACAGAGGCCAGGGGAGAAGAAAGAAAATTGAACAAGGCATAGTTTGACCCAAGAGCATCCTCTTGATGTGTGATTTTGGTGTTGTCCCGTGCAGGGCAAGGAGTTGGACTTGATGATCCTTGTGGGTCCCTTCTAACTCACAACATCCCATAAGAAGGACAACAGAAAGGGTGTTCCTTAAAAATCCCATTCATAGACAAGATGAGGTGGGGAACTGTAAAATCAGTAGCTCTGTGCCAGATATTCCTGCTACAGGATATTTGGGAAGAGCACAGAGGAGCTGCAGGGACCAAACCCTCACGGCAGGCTGGCAATGAGCTCTCTCTGAGCTGACCTCCGGCCACCACGAGCACAGACAATCCCACAAGTCAGTCTGTCCCCCCGGTGACTCCAGCACAACCCCATGTTCTTCCCGGGAATGACAAACCCTCTGCCTTCCACACAAACCGGAATTTCCTATGCAAATCACAGCGGCGAAAGTACATCCAACACGACAGAGCTAATCAATGCCAGCACTGCGGGGACAGCCGAGCAGCACCTCCAGGGAGCAGCCTCGTCGGGAGAAACTCTGGGCCACAAATAATTCATCGCCCCGTTATTAAATAATTAGATACTAACAGGGAACCACTGATTAGGCTGCACCGCTGTGGTAGTGTGTGTGTTCTGTCTTGACTTTGTCACCGAGGTCACCAACCCACCCAAAGCCGAGGAGGAGAGAGGGAGACAGGGCATGGGCATGGCTGGAGAGAGAAGCCTTTCATTAACCTTGCTGATCCCCCATAATTTCATGTGTCAGCAGCTAATCAGCCACTCACTGACATCATCAAGGGACAGGGGGAAAAGATCTCCCGAGGGACCGATCACTTCTCACAGGAGAAAATCTGCACTTACACCCGGAGCTCGAGCGGATTTTGCAAATAAATAAAGTGGGTTTGCATTATAATCACGGCTTCAATTTATGTTTATGCTGTTGGCAACAATGATTTATATCCAGCATGATGGAGATCGTAGTTAAAGGAGACAGCCCTTGATAGTCCAGCCCTTTCAGACTTTGTCTCATACTTTGTCACTTTAAAGACACAAGAAAATCATCTCCTTGCTGACTTCCAGCCCACAGCTTTACTAACATCTCTGGTTTCCCAGCCACAAGAGGAAATACGAGGAACGCTGCATTTTTCAGAGCTGGATTTGAATCATTCTGTATTTACTTAATACTTTTATCCCAGAAGATTCTGTAAATCTAATCAACAGAGCAGTTAATTCATCTACAGCCCACATAAAGCCCACTCTTAAGCAGGATAGAGATGTGTCTTTAAGAGAGGCACCAAAAGGGCAGGGCACAAGTGGGGGTCACCCCATCAGCCTGGGGTCTCCAGGGCATGGCAAAGGATGCTGGCCAGGGGCTGTGAGATTGTACACCTGAATTTCAAGGATTACATGGGATCTACAAGGATAATAGATGGACAAACCGAGCCTGTGTAATTCAAGAGGTTTCCCAAAGCAACGCGTTTCCCACGCCAAGGGAGATGGGAACATCCTGCTGAGCATCCTTGGCTGTGCTCAGGAGCAGCTTGTTTGTCTGTCAGTCCAGCCTACACCCTGCTCTAGGTGGGATTTTCTGGGATCACACTGGAGCTGCAGGGGTGTTTCCAGCACATGGTGTGGATGGGGAGCAGCACACAGCTCATTAATACTGATAGATGGCTCTTGCTAACAAGGAAGAGGAAGAAGCAGGGATTGAGGTCCCTCATATCCCAAAAACAAGCCTTGAAACCCTGCATCACTTTCCACGGAGATCTATTCTATATTTGGAATCAGGCATCCCGCCTGCATGGTCTTTCCGCAGAGCAGGCATCAATTTAACAAAGCCCACCCATCAGGTTTATGGTTGGACTTGAGCTTAAAGGTCTTTTCCAACCTTAATGATTCCATGAATCTATGATCCATTTGGAAAACCAGAGGACATTGTCTCTCACTCGCCTCACACAGTCCCTTCTTACAGCATCCTCAAGTCCAGCTCAGTGTCACGTTGCAAAGCCACTGGGAAACAAATCAAAAATAATCCAAAATATCCATTCCCTGGTCATCATTATCTTATGGACTGATGGATTTGTGCAACTGGACCTGATTTTGCAGGATGCTGAAGGTCCTAAATCCTGAATGACTCCACGTGAGCTCATGCCCAGTGTCTCTCTCATCCACTGAGAGTCCAGCAGGAGAAATCCCATATCTCCATATGGAAAAATGTCCCCTTACCCTCATTAAGCATTATAAATGTATAATTAACACATCACCATCAACAATCTAAATAAAGACTTTCCAAATAGCCGGGTTCACTTGGATGTATAAGGATGACTTGTATCCAAAAGGGTATCCAAAGTATAATTAAAATAGTGCTTAACGATGGTGGAAGTGCAGAAGAACCTCACATTTCCGTCCTTCAAAATGGAAAAATAGACATTCCTGCCCTGCTCTGACAAAGAACTTCAAACAAATCTAGAAAAGAGATCATGGCATATTAAAGAAAACCAATGACAGTCCAAATCATTGAATTAAGTAACTTTACAAACACATTCAGGTGATAGCATGAAACATATGCACTTATATTGACTCCAAAACAACAATATTGGAAAACGTTATTTTTGTAAAGATTTGCAGCTTTTTTTTTTGGACTGCAATTATATACTTCCAAATATATACATGTAAATGTATATATTCAAAACTTCATTTTTATTAGCACCTCTTCTCTTGGCACTGACAGATTCTGCACCTACAGATCTCACATCCCTCACCAAACAGTCCTAACCTAGAATTTAAAGTGTTTAAAGTCGGGATTACAGAATTACTCCTTGGAATCTTCACTTCCCTTGCTTTGTTGGACACAAATTTTGGAATTGCTGGGGAAATGTGCCTAAATCTCTCTGTTCTGGCTCAAATCATGAGCGTCTGTATTGTAACACAGAGAAATTCCCAGCAGAGCCAGGAAATTGCCACTTAGGATCAGCTGCCACCAACGCTTTCAAACCACCCCAAAATCAAAGGTGAAATAATGTTTTCCTGATACTGAGACTATTTCCTCTTTAATTTGGAACTGAGGTTATTCCTTCTGTGGGGTTTTTTTCCCACTTAGTGGGAAATTTTGCCTCTCTCCCAGGTATGATTTTTACATTTGCTGATGGTTCCACTTCTTCATTTTGAAATCCAACTATGGTGCAAAATTCAAATTCGGAACAAAACAAATAAACAAAAAGTTGCATTGCTTTAAATTGATTATTTTTTTCAGCATGATATTGTTTTATTGTTATAACAAGACCTAATTTATACTTATTAGGGTTTTTTCCTCACATCTAATTCTCCTACAAGGTTCATTTATAAATACAGAGCTGAATTTGACACCAATTTTACTTTAATTAAATTGATATGCAATTGTGAACAAGGATTTTTGAACCCAGGACCAAATAACCCCATTTTCTCTCTGTGACCTGGGTATCATCATATAAAAATAACCTTAAATGATCACATCCTTAAACAAAACTTATACAAAAAGAGATATGAGCATTAAATAGAGCAAAATCTAAACTCAAGGCAAAAATAGGATTTTCCAAGACTCATGTTTTCCATGGGTCCATAAAAGTGAAATTGCCAAATGCAGACCAAGGTTCCCCCAGAGTTCTGGGGTTGCCATGGGTTAGGAAATTCAGTAAATTTATATATAAACAGGCAATTCTCGGCATATGCAGAAGCTACATCTGACACCCTCATCACAGTCCACAGCCTCATTATACAGTTTGTTCTTCTGGGGAGAGAATAAATATCACACCTAAAAATATGTATTTTCAGGTACTAAATGTTAAATATCTGTTCTCCATTCCCACCTACCCCGACGTTACCAAAAATCTCTTTTTTTGCTGTTATCCACCTACCCTGAAGTTACCAAAAGCTCCTTTTTTTTGCTGTTAGTGCTGCGAAGAGGATTCAGCCAACCTTCTAATTTTAATTTTCTTGAAGAATCCCCGGCAAGATATGGAAATTGTTTCTTTCCAGACACTGAATGCTCTGTTTGCCTTTAAAACCCATCCCTAGGAGCAGAGTCCGGGCTTCAATAACTCCTGAATGTCAGCACATCTCTGATTCCCCAAATACGTGGTTAAGTGACGGATATGGAGAGCGAGGAGCCCGTTCCGACTCCGGGATAATGCCGGCATTAATTTCCACTCCTAATTGTTTCCTCCTCCAACAGCCCCACGGAGAGAGACTCCCAGCCCTTCATTACACATAACTTAGCACAGCATTAAATTTGCCTAAATTGTGCTCCAGTGCTGCCACACTGCTGACCCCTAAGTCGGTAAACAAATACATTTGTTCTTCGTATATTTATGTTTTGTCTTCTAAATGGTGAGAAAATGAGCCTGGAATCTTCATATTGTAATTGTACCATCAAAGCCTGTTGAGAATACGATAAAGTAACCAGAAGTTAAATTATCAATAAGAGTCATTTATTTTGCATTTTTATTTTAAAGAATACTTATGAGAATTGTGATAAATTAGCAGTGACAAACTACTTCTTGCAGGCTGATTTTGTGTGGAGAGTTTAATTAAACATTGCAGCTGTTTATCTCTATGGTGATTAAATTTTCATATGTAAATTACATGTATTAAGATCAAGATACTTATGTAAATGTCACTTGCCTTAATGTTTTGTGTTACTGTTATTAACATCTAACCATCAGCTTGTAATCTCCTTGTATTGCATTACGCCGCCGTGCACTACATGACTAAAATAAGTAGATTTATATCTTAATAACAAACAAGTTTTTAAAAAGAACATCTTACTATGTAATTGAGATGTAGATAAAAAAAAAAATTAAAAAAAAAAATAAACTGTGGAGGGTGAACTGCTGTAAGTTCGAGAACCTCGTTGGCTCCAGCCCTGTTTGTTTGTGGATGTGGCACTTGGGGTCGTGGTTTAGGGATGGGCAGTGCTGGGTTAATGGTTGGGCTCCACGGCCTTAGAGGTGTTCTCCAGACTGAACAATTCCATGAGTGCCTCCCATCTCTCTGCAAACAATTATTTGAACTGGGAAGCAACGTTTTGCCACACACGGGGCCAAGAACACAAGCGTGTCACTTCCACTATGGGAGAGACCAGGATAATTTCATTGCACCTCCCTGAGAACAAAGCAAACTTTACCTGGACATCTAAAAATCCACTCAGAATAACTCTCCCTCTGCTTAGAACAGCTGAGGGTATCATGTTTTATTTTGCATTGTCCCCAACAAATAAAAAGCAGAATTCTATTCTAGGTCTGACATGAACACTTCCCAAACAACAACAAACCAGATTTACATTTCAAGAAGAGACAAAAAGCTCAAGATCCACCCACATCCATTTCCAACAATCAAAAAAAACCAAACCCTAATAGGTCAAAAATGTTTCTTTAGCAACAAAACTTTAGTCCTGGATCTTATAGTGAGTGAAAAGAACAAAATTGTTGAGATTTGCCCTTTACTAAATTTTCTACCTATTTTTTCTACTTTTGCTGTGCCCGCATGAGTATTATTCTCATTCCCTTTGATGATAAAGATTAGCTACAAGTTGGAGTGAAGAAACAGGAAGATCTGCCATCTGATCTTACTTATCAGAGACAGAGAAGTTCTTAAACCACAAATTTCCAACTCCAATGCAAGAAAGACTTTTCATTATGCCAGTCATGCTTGGAGCCTTCCGAAAGGCAGACACTCATTGATAGCAGGAAATCAAATTCATCGTTTGCAAAAACAAATTAAGAGCCCAAATTGCAGTAGGCAATACACAGAAAATGAGATAAAACCACTTAGGATTAATTTCTGTTGAGGAATCCATAGGTTATGTGTGATCTCGGAGCTGGCACTCGCTGGTGTGATGGGCAGGAAGAAAGGGAAGGATCCCTGGGAGGTGGGGGCTGCATTTTCTCCCATTGTCGTCCAGAGGCACACGCCACTATCAAAGGAGAGCGCGTTATCCCAGTGATCTACTCCAAAGCAGTGAAACACTTTGAAGATGCCCCAAATAACTGTGTGGCTGCTGTGATAGGCAAATTGAAGATGAGCATTGTGTGAGGCTCCGAAGGAGTTCAATAACCCTCTCAGCTTTGAAGGAAGTGCAGCTGGCATAAGGAATTAGCAGTTTTTTTAATGGGCACTATCCCTCAGTGCCAATAACTCCACCAGACAAGATCCTGACTTTGTACTCATAGGGTGTCACAAACACATCTCTCCCACCAGCTGCAATCCCTAAATCCATTCCGAGTTGCCTTTTTATTTTAGAGTTTTCAATTACACCCCAAATGCACTTTGGGCATTAAATCCATTTCCTTACAAAATTTTCTATGTCCAAATTAAAAATAAACAATATATATCCTATAAGTCCACTTGCACATTAAACTGTGGGAAAAGTGTTTTATTCCTTTTCCCAGCACCCGATTCAAGGTCTTGCCAGATGATGTTTGCAGTGTTCAGACTGTCCTAAAGTCCTTATCAATGGTTCAATGCTCCCACACATCTCAGCTCTGCTCTGCCTCTAACACGTTATTCCACAAGTCCTGCCTTCTTCTGTCCAGCTAAAAAGATGAGGGCAACCTTTTGGAGAGCACCTACCTTCCACTAAGGAATGTGGTGAATTCCTGAAAGGGAAGAGGTCTAAGAAGAATTGGGGTTTTCTCTCCTGTTCAGAGCGCGTCTTTGATGGGAAACTCCAACCCAGGACATTTCCCCAGCTGAAATGCGGCAGAATTTTTGCAGCTGCAGAAAGACCCAATCCAGACATGGAAAACTGGTTCCAAGTGCCAGTGTGGGAGAAGCCTCCCAGGCTACCAAGGGGGAAGACAAAACCATAAGCTTGTCTCGCAGGTCCTTCTTCACTGGCAGCTCCATAACCCAATGGATTTCTTGGGTATTGAAGTGTCTTTCAGCATAAGTGAAGGATTTGTCCTTGCATTCATCCATGGATTCATTTTCTACCTCTGTGTTTGCAGCAGTTCCAACTGGAGTGTCCCAGTTTATCCCCATTACAACCACCACAACCATGGCATAAAAAATGGAGTGTGGGACCATAAAAACAGGGAGACAAGAGGAGCGGGCTAATTGTGAGGGAGAGAGCTTGTGCTTTCCACACAAATCTCACTAATCATCCCCAATCAAGGAGAAGGGGTGAAATACTGTTTATAGGCAGTTTGCAAATTACTGCATTATCCTAAAGATTGCCAGGATCTCTCCACAGCTCTTAAACACGGACAGATCATGATGAAGTTCAGCACGAGGCATTTTGCTTCAACAAGAAAACCTTCTTGTGCTATTCGAGTTTAGTTTGCCATAAAACTTCCTCTATTCACTGGCTGACTGTCTACAGAAAATAATAACCCTGAGTAATGATCACAGCCGGGATAGCTGGCAGCAGGTCCACCACAATTACCAGAAGTTAATTAGAATTATTAAAATAACAAACACGAGGCCACCGATATTATACATCTACATTTAATAATGGAACCCAACGGTGCGTCTGATTCATGAACTACATTTATTATTTTAAAGCCTTTTCTTTCTTACCAAATTAAATATTGATGGATTATCCTCTCCGAATCAGTCGGTGGATTGAATTCTATTTATACGGGTCCTAAAAATTAAGCTTTAGAGCAGAACTATAAAGAGTCTCTTGTCTCCCCGAAGAGTAAAATAACTTGCAGTTCATTTTTGCTTGTTGCTGCCCTATCCACAGTGTTCTGTTTGGAAAATGAAATTCCAGACTTAAAACCGATTTGCCAGACAATTTCATCAAACACGGTTTCACCTCCTGTTGCTGATTTAATCCAAATTTATTTAAGGCCACGCTTCTAAGAAATTTCAAGTTCAAGTTGTCAACATCTTTGCACCCACGTGAACCCTAATAATTTTAACATGCACAGCCTCCACAGTTTTAATTTTCGAGGGCATTTCAACACCTCTCTGCTCTCTGCAAAGCTCGGCTGTGCCCCTCCTGCCTCCTTCCTTCACACCACGATTATTTTAATCAGACAACTCGGAACAGATTGAACACGTGTTTACTCCACTCCAGCATGTGCACAGTGTTGTAAAGAGCCTGGCTTTATTTTTAGATCCTAACAAGTGAATTATGCAGCACATGGGATCAGAAGAGAACTTTTAAGCTTTTATATTGGCGGGTTTGAGGAGGAATTGCTGACACACTTCACGCTGCTTTACACAGACAGGCATTGTCAGGGCCATGCATCATCATATTTTCTGTTCAGTTCTTTAACAAAATCGACACCTTTTCAGGACACTGTTCTCCTCAGCCATTTGGCAAAAGGCAAATATCAGTTTTCTTGCCATAATTGAAAATACATGGAGCTCCCTGAGCTGCTCAGAAGGTTTTCTTTGGAGGTACAAGGAAAAGTTCAATTCTTCTTTCCCTAACCTTGGTCATCAGCCTTCCCAATCCTCTATCTCTTATGTATAAAAGGAAAACATACAAATAGTCTTAATATTTTAATGAAAACTATTCTACATGAAATTGGTAACAAAAGAAAAAACACAAATGTTATCTATTAGGACAACAGAAATTACAAGCCAGGTAATGGATTGGCATCCACTCTGCCTTCAGTTAGTTGCTGTGGGTTCAAATGACCCCAAGTAATTAAGAAAGAAGGAATATAAGATTCAAGAGAACCCTTAAAAATGCTGAGAGATCTTCAGACTGTAAATTGCTTTTCCAAACTTCCCAGGAGCAAAAGGGATGAAGAGGTAGGAGATGCAGTTCCACCAAAATCACTTAAAAGTAAAGATTTACACTCCCTATAAAAGTGCCTTGTCTCCAGATTATTTTCAATATCTTTATACTCTGAGTAAATCCCTTCCAACCCAAACCATTCTAAGATTCTAGGAAAGTTTAAAATTAATAGAGGAAGGAAAGAGCTTTCCCTGCTGCTGGAACTTGAACCCGATTTTAGTGTCAGAGATAGTGGGACCAATCCATCCGAGGGGCTGGTAAAGCAAAACGCCAAACAGCTGAGCTCCCAAAAAAAGGTTCTGCACAAATTCTGGGGGAAATACGTGTGAGTCTGAGGAACAGCTTGCTGTGAGAACAACTTAGAGACTCTCAGTCTTAAAATAAAAGTTCAGCAACAACTTACCACAGCGGAAAAGCCCTAATAAAGATCGGCCTTTAAACAGCAGCTCTCCAAAGCCAGCCACACACAACAGATGCAACAGGACTCCAGCCCACCAGGGAACACAACTTGCCCTTTTCCCCACTTCTCCAGCAACAACACGAGGCCATGGAGACTCCCTCACCCATCTCCTTGACCACTTCGACATTGCCTCTCTTCCAATCTGCTCCTTCCTGTTGCCCAGAATATCTGGGGATTTTTCCTAATTAAATGATTTCACACCATATTATCTGTGGTTAACACGAAACCAAGCTTTACTAATTTGATCTCCACATGTCTGGCACCGTTTATCTGCGCTCTGTCACCACCTCTGAGCACAGACTGCCTTTGACCTCTTGGTCTCAGTTCTAAAACCTTCCCAGCACCCTCGTCGTCCAAAGCCAAGGGTTGAACAAAACCCACTGAAACCAACATTGAGATTTAGGAAGTATTGAGCTGAATTGCAGATTGATTAGATAATTTTTTAAAATAAATTTACATCATTTTTCAAGGAAGTTGTCCTTCAAGAGGGGAACTGGAAAAGAAGCAATTTTGGGACTTCATTATCCTGCCTTTTCCCCTCTTTCATCCTCACCATTCCTCTTGGTTTGTTTCAAAACTTGGCCATTTATGGGGATCAGTCTCTTTGGGTTTTATTATTGTGAAAGCACCTTGTTTACTGCCATGCCATCAGGAATTTCTCCCTTTTCCCTGCTTTATGTGGGGTGCCCCATCCCCTGTATGGCATGAGGATGTGCACATCCATAGTGGGCTCCCCTGAACACAGGGAACAACCAAATCGTTTAACTCTTACCCGGAGTGGACACGTGGATTCCCTTCCTCCGACTTTTAAACTCTCCCTTTTGTAAATTTTCAAATGGTGATGTCAGGTTGGATATCAGGGAAATTTTTTTCCTTCAAAGGGTTGTCCAGCCCTGGCACAGCTGCCCAGGACAGTGGAAGGATTTAACAGCCATGTAGATGTGGCACTTGCGGACATGGGTCAGCGGTGGCCTCGGCAGTGCTGGGAATGGTTGGACTCAATGGTCTGAGAAGCCTTTTCCAACCTAAATGATTCCAGGATTCTATGATCATCATTCCCCAAGGACGCTAAACCTAATTTTATTGGTTTTACTTTTCTCTCATCCAAATACCCACTCTGCATTTCCATGAGAGCTGTTCCCTGCTGGAAAACAATTAAATGCCACTTGAAACTTGTCCAAACTCTGGGGCGTCATGGTTTGAACAGCCGAGAAGTTTCAGAAGTTGGATCCCTCGTTAAAACCTACACAGTGATTTTTTTTTTTTTTTTTGAGGACCCAAAATAACAAATCACTGAAACTTTGAGGTGGGGAGGGGTGTCATTTTTAACATCGATTTCCACTGCTGGGGCTGAGTGAAAGGAAGCCTTGTCACCGACTCCGAAGTTTCCATGAAGCCGGGCCTTTGTGCCCCAGCTCCCGCATCAAAATTCCACCCAGCAGAAGTGTGAAAATATTTTCGGCGTATTTATTAGCACCTCCTCTCGCTCCGAAGGAAAACAGAACGGCGAGATTTCAGGAGAGTGAAAGACAGGATATTAGTCCCCCGTGCTGCCAGTGCTCCCAAATTTCTGCCAATACTTGTCACTCCCGACCCGGGCGGCCTCCCGCGATTTTATTTAATCAGCCCATTTCCAAATCCTTTTGAAAAAACAAATGAAGTTAAATAACAAATAGCATAAATATTTTAATAGGCCTTCACATCACCAACTGCCAGACCAGCTGTCTAAACTGCAAGGATTTTGGTGGCTTTTTTTTTTTTTTGATCTATTTTAATTTTTTTTTTATAAACCAGAAACACATACGTCTGTGCTTCCAAAGGCATCTGTCTTGGGAATGATCCCTGGCCTCGGGCGCCGCGGCACAGACGCTCCGTGGGGACAGTTGGAGGATGCTGGGTCCCATCTCTGCAGCGTCTCCACGCTCCCATGTCAAGTGGAAAGAGGACAAAAGAAGTCCTGAGTTCAACATTAAAAGCTCAGCTTCCTCCCTGAGTAATTCTCAGCAAAAAAAGAAGATGGAAAGTAATTCCAATATGGTGTATTTACCAGCAAACCAATAAACAGCAGCTTTGCTTGTGCTTCCCTTCCCTGTTTTTCCACAGCCATGGTCCTGAAGAGTAGATGTGACTGCATCCAGCCAATATTTTGGGAATGACAGATAAC
Source organism: Ptilonorhynchus violaceus (assembly GCA_013397565.1). Taxonomy (NCBI): domain Eukaryota; kingdom Metazoa; phylum Chordata; class Aves; order Passeriformes; family Ptilonorhynchidae; genus Ptilonorhynchus; species Ptilonorhynchus violaceus. The sequence continues at coordinate 23,433 of VZRJ01001411.1, read as the reverse complement.
CCTGAGCAACCTGGGCTAGTGGAAGGCGTCACTGCCCGTGGCAGGGGTTGGAGCAAGATGAGCTTTAAGGTCCCTTCCAACCCAAACCAGTCTGGGATTCCATAATTTTGGAGTATTTTAGAACATGCTGCTGGAAAACACAAGGAAGAGGATGCTTGGAACCCCACATCCCAAAGGGATCGTGTCAGGAGGTGGGTTGATATCTACAGCTGACTATTTAATTGTATGGTCATAGAGAGAAAGAAAGAAAGAAAGGCTTTGAATCTGTCAGTGAAATTCCTGTCATTGAATTAAAAATAAAAATGGAAAATCTTAATTAAATACTCCCAGTCCAATACTTTTTAAGGTAAATGTGGTTTTAAATACTTGTGGAATTAGGAGAGAGGAAACAGTAATTTCCCAAAACCAGAAAATACCTACAATTAAAATAAAAATGATGATACAAATTTTGGCTGTGAAATATGAAAAGAAACATTTTCACCCCTCTTATGACACTGAAACAGTGAGACGAGGATGACAATTCCCTCCTCTCTTTGTGTCTCTTCTAGGCTAAATTCCATGGAAATTCAGTTTTCAAAGACAAGACTAATTGCCACTGAATATAGAAGAGATGAGCTCACCAGGTGAACTTTAAGGAAAAAAATTCCACTACAGAAACTGGAATTCTCCCATGCAATGGACACTGAGTAGACCCAAGTTTCACTCCACAAAGGTGCACAGGGATAACCACAGCCAAAGTTTTCATTCTGAACTGAGAATACATCAAATATATACGTGTGTATATATATATAGACAGACTTGACGTATTATAAATAATACATAAAAATATTTTATTTACATATCTTTAGTGTATTATCAGTTCATATATAGTGTATATATATTATATATACACACGATATACACTAGATATACACTGTATACTGATGTAATTTCATTAATATTCATGAAGCAACAGAGTTGATTGCAAAATTTTGTCCTATTCTGAGCACACTGATTTTCATTAGGAACACTGATTTTCCTATAACACCATTTAATAACCGGCTCTCTATTTCCCACAGCTTCAAGTCAAAAACTTATTTGGAACCCAAGGAATAGTTATCATTTAGAAAAGAAAATAAAATCTTTAAACGCTTACTCTTGCTTAGCTTGAACTTCTCTAGAATTCTGTGTAACACAACAACTCTGGTGGTTTTTTGGGCGGAGAATCCCAGAATGGTTTGGGTTGGAAGGAACAGCAGAGCTCAGCGATGTTTTTCTCTTTCCTCAGCCTCTCCAGCAGAGGGAAAGGTCCCTACACAACTGTGTGAAAACCGCTGTTCTCGGGGAAAAAAAGGGAATTTTGGGTTTTGCTTGGAGAGGAAGCAGATGAGGTTTGTGTGGAGCCACCACGCGAGGGAGCCCTGTCCTCAAAAATTCACACGTTTGGGGGCGACGAACCCAAAGCAGGAGTGAACCTGCGGGTCCTGGGGGACGCCAAGAACAGCCCCTGGTCCATCACAAACCCCAAACCATCCCAGCCAAGCCTTCAGGAAAGCGGGGGAGAGAGGAAATCCTCAGCTGGGGAGAAATAATATTTTTTTTTTGTACTATTCTCATTTATACATGAATGCAGAAGTTAATAGTTATAAGAGTGAGGTGAATTATTTCTGTCTGAAAAGCAAGATAAGAGGATAATAATATCAATCAAACTCACAGGCAAAGAGTAAGACAAAGCTGAGCCTGGAAATATGAGATGAGAGACATAAAACTTTTATATTTTGCCCCATAAATTGTGTTGCTGCCCCCCCCCATGAGTATTTTGAAGTATCCACACAAAGGGGTTTAACCACACAGCCTGAATGTCTCCCACCAACCTATGCTGACATAATTCATTCCCAAGCAGGTACTAAAGCAGCCAAGGTGGTTTTCCACTCCAAATCATGTACACAGAAATATTTACAGTATTTAAATCACAATTTAAATGAGTCAAATTGAGGCTGCTTTGGCATTGTGATCCTCCCCTCCCTGCTGCTGTCCTGTGCACCGAACATGACCAGGGGTTCTTCTGAATATTCATCTACTTCCACACAGATGGCTTCAAGTTTGGCAAAAAGTCACGGAAATAAAGTGTTGTCAGAAGCACTCAACCCTCACAGTCCTGCTGGACACCACGGGGTGCAGAGACACAGCACATCCCCTGTGTGAGGGATCCCCCTCCCAAGTGTCAGAGCTCCAAGGCTGGAAAAGGCAAGACTCAGGAACCAGAGGAATTCCTATACTGGAATGGGCCACAAAATCACGGAATCGTGGAGTGGTTTGGGTGGGAAGGGAGATTAAGACTCATCCCGTTCCATCCCCTTGCCATGGGCAGGGACATCTTCCACTATCCCAGGCTGCTCCAAGCCCAAACCAACCTGGCCTGGGACACTTCCAGGGATGGGGCAGCCGCAGCTTGTCTGGGCAACCTGTGCCGGGGCCTCTCCACCCTCACAGGGAAGAATTCCTTCCCCATTATCCCATCTATCCCTGCCCTGTGGCAGTGGGAAGCCATTCCCTGTGTCCTGTCCCTCCATCCCTGGTCCCAAGTCCCTCTCCAGCTCTCCTGGAGCCCCTTTAGGCACTGAACCATGGTCTGCTCTGGTTCCCCTCAGGGGTTTAAGACAGGTTATACTGCAGAAGTTTGAAAAAGAAAATCATCAATAATTAAATATATAATTTATCAATAGTCTTCCTGAAATACTAAAATACAAGGACATCTCTCCTACCTTAAATTCTTTCACAGCAGCGTTGTATCACTTTAAATGTTTTGCAAACTCTAATTATAACAATTATTTAAAGAAGGTGTCTTCACACCACAAGCCAAAATATTAGGGAACATTATTATAAACCTGTCCTCAGTCTCTCACTTCTTGCAAGGCCACATGATCCAAAAGCTTAAAGACAAAACTTCAGAGACACAACCTCCACCTACACCCAGTTCCTCTGCTCCCTGATTTAAATCCCTGTGGCGGATCATGGAACAGGAGGAGAAGAGAACGGGAAGCACCACGGTCTCCTACCCACTAATTACCAGGAAACGGGAGAAGGTTTGACATGCACTGGATCCTTCTCACGAGGGGTCTCATTTTCTCTCTTTGCTTTATTAACCAACTTAGTCTGTAATTAAAAGAGCTGCAATCCTTGTGATAAAGCGACATGACTGCTTTGCCCTTCTTTGCTCCATGCATTGTGCCACCCAAGATCACACCATTAATTTTTCCAATTAATAAACTCTATTTTATTTCCTTAATGTATTTATTGATGTATAATAATCATAGAATCCCAGAATGGTTTGGGTTGGTAGGGGCCTTAAAGTTCATCTCATTCTAGCCTCCTGTCAAGGACACCTTCCACTATCCCAGGCTGCTCCAAGCTCCATCCAACCTCACCTTGAACACTTCCAGGGATGGGGAAGCCACAGCTTCTGGCCTTCCCACCATGATCACAGGGAGCAGATTTGGCAATGTGAGCTCCATGCCTCTGGCAGAGGCCACGGAAGGCAAGGATGTCTTCACAGGAGCTGCAGGTCTGCAGATATTTGGGGTTAATGTGAATTTAACACCTTGTGAAGGCAGCACTGCGTGCACAGGAAGGAATGGAACATAAAGCTTTCCTTGGATCAGCCATGCACCTTTCGTCCTCACACCCATTGAATTGCAGTGGTTGGATCAAGTTCTCAGTGCTTTGTGCTCCTTTTCTCCCCCGTAGATGATACAGAAAAAAGATTTGACAAAGAAACATCCTCATGGTTTCCTAAAAGTTATAATTTTCATTTTTCCAAATTAGCCATTAAATACATCAGCATCACATCCAGCTCTACATCTCTTGTCAGACTCTCAGTCCCAACAGGGGCTCTGCAGGAAGATACCACCACACTGCCCATCCCTGACCACACGGGTTGGCAAGGGACGCTGCTCACACCATCCCACCGAATTCCTGTGGTTTCATCCTCAGAGTTATTTCCTTGAATGCAAACAGGGGACCGAGCAGATTCAGATAGGCCTGTAGGTACATCCATATGCACACAAATCACATGCTGTGTTTTCTCTTCCTTTGATCACCTCATTCCATTAATTCAGCACGTGCTCCCAGGATGGCACTACCGGAGGGGAGGATGGGCAACGGGAATGGCAACACCTCATCAATCAAAATCCCATAAACCGGCGACACTGCCATCGGTACCTGAACCCAGAGCGGGATGAATGAGCAGAGCCTTCCCTAATTCATGCACTCCCCTCCTGTCAGGAGCGCTGCAGTTGATGCCTCCATTCATCTCCCTCTGCCTGGCAATAAGTCAGGCTGCCCACAGAATGTTCTGCTCACAATCCCAGGCGCGCGGCGGCAATTACGGCTCTGCCCACGCTGCTCACCTGGGGCTGGAGAGAGCCAGGAAACTCCGGGAATGCGCACAAACACCGCAATTCAGGCACGGCTTTAAATCTCACCACTTTGTCCCAGAATCGGTGTTAAGGTCGTCTAATCTATCTCACGCACTTTGGTAACGCTGCTTCGGGAAAAATAAATGGACAGGGATCTTTTCTTAATTTCACCACATCTCTGGAAGTGTCCCAGGCCAGGCTGGACAAGGCTTGGAGCAACATGGGATAGTGGAAGGTGTCCCTGCCCATCACAGGGGTTGGAACAAGGTCCATTCCTTTAAGGTCCCTTCCCACCCAAATCATGCTGAGATTTTATGATTCTCTGATTCTGTTCCTCTCCCACACAGATTAGTCAAGTATTTCTCTAAGTACTTGCTTAGCATAAGGCCCAGGAATTCATATCTAACACGTAGGAATAGGAAGCCGAGGCTGGAGACCTCTCAGATAATTGATAAATATCAGGTAAGTCTTTCATGACAAGGTCACTGATGTAGATACTGAACCACCAATTAAAAACCTCCAGAAATTTCATTTACACGTTTGTCCAGAACTCCTGTTTGTCTGGGAGCTAAAAATAAATGGCTTTGTTGACATTTGTAGATAATGACTGCTTGAGTAAACAGAATTTCAGATCTGAAACATCTCAACTTTACAGAGAGGGTCCCAGTACCCTCACCTGCTACAATTTACATGGACTTACCATTTACCTATCAGAAACAAAAATTACATTTGGTAAAATCAGCAGAAAAAAAACCAAAATATAGCCTATTCTGAAGAAAACGTAATTACACAAAGAATTATTCAACCTTTAGTAAAACATAAGGCTTGAGATTGCAGCAGATTTTGCAAAGTAGTTGCAGAAGCACCATTTAGCTTTAGGTCAAGTTGAGTTTTTTACATATCTGAAGACACAACACCAAAAGAAAAAAAAAACCTAGGAGTGAAACATCATTCACAGGCAAAACCCAAAAGTTTTAAATGTCTGAAATGTTATTTTAAATCATTTTTTTCTTCACCTGCTAACAGAGTTGCCAGGTCTTCCATCTCCTCACAATAAGCCCTAATTATGGTTAGGTTGGAATTTAAGGGAAAGTGTCCAGCACTGCCACAGCTCGGACTAAAAGTGGTTTCTCTTAAACAACTGCTACTTCCAAAGATGACCCTCTTGGAGAATACATTTATTTTATTTTTTTTTATTAACTGCTGTCTGAACAGCCTGCCCAGAATATAAAAGACAAACAACTCTTCCCCCTCCCTGGAACAATTAGCAGCCATGATGAAGCTCCAATTTCCAACTTAGTTAATTTAGCATGTCAAAAAGCAATCTTTGCCTGGTAATTTCAATGCACTGAATGTCACAGAAAGGCCAAGTGACAGATTGCTGCATTTCAGTCAGAACACTCATCCTACTAAAAATGTAATCACTGATGTTCAGATCTCATTTGATATGCACTGTACAATATTTGGGTTGGGGGTAGCCTTTGGCATCTTCTTTGCCCTCCTCTCAGACAATAAAGAAATGAATTCATGCTGCCTTCTGAGTTGCACCATCAGCTTTGAGAATCACATGGACAGGTAAGCCTAGACCCTGATACTTCAATGGAATTCTGAGTTCACAGATGACACAATTAGTCTGGAATTCACTCTTTACTGAGTAATTCTGAGCTCAGAGTCAATAATGTTGGTGAGAACTGAAAGTCTGATTCCGAGTCATGCTCAGGAGATTGCAAAGTCCATCAAAAATAAATTAAAATCCTTTACCAATCATTAGCATGCCCTGTGTTTAATCACATTCCTACAACTGCCTGAACTCCATCATTGCAGGATGGAGAGGCTCCAGTTGGAAGCTGAATTTCAGGGCTCCATCTTCCAGCAAGTTTTCCATGAATCTATTTGTTACAAATTATTTTGATGTACAGGAAATTTATTTGTCTTCTTTTCCAAGAATAGTTTCATAACCTCACCACGTTCCAAAGCTAAATAACACATATGCTCCATGTTTAACAAACTCCAGTTGGTGCTTCATATGTGTACTTTTCCTTTTTATTCCAAGGATATGGCTGCAGAGCACTGAGGATCAGGCACCAGCGTGGGTGAATGCTCTCTGAATCCTTGCTTTTCAATTGTCAGACTGCAATTGACTGAAATTGGGGGGAAAATGATTATTCTGACAGGTTTTGATAAGTCATTGGCTCCAAAACTTTCTGTTCCAAGTCTCCCAAGTCTATCAGATGTTCAGTCAGGCATATGGCATCTCCTTCTTGCAGTGCCCATCACTGGTGTGCAATGGCACTCTGATGTTGGTGACTTTAATTTACACTTCAGGTGTGAAGGAATTTTAATAAATGATTGATTTTTGCCCAAACTGAAGCTGTACCAATAAATAAGTGGTAGGAAAAGGAGCTATGCTGGAGGATAAAGAGTTACAACAGTGAGAATATAAGGCACAGTCTTTTATGCAGCAGCTTGTTCTAACTATTTTTAATATTTACATTAAATTCTAGGTCAGCTGAAGTGGTGGGCAGGAGATCAAGCCCTTGATGAAGCATTAAGTTCATGTCAACACCCGCTCATGGGAAAGCAGCACAGATTATCTCACTGCAGGCTCTGCTTTACCCCTCTCCTCCTTCCCAGTTCTTCCACGTGACCTGGCACACCTGGACAGCCCCACCAGAAAATTAATTAAGCATTAAGATGAGTCCTGGATGGAGACAGGACTGCTTTGAGCCTCTGGACACCAATGTATGGAAAATGGCATCGGAAACACGCGTGTTTCCATCCCAGCCCTTATTAATCCCCTAAGGAAGTGCCTCCTGCAAAGGATCAGATCATAAACAGTAATGAACACTTTAATTAATATTATCCCACTGCCAGGGAGATATATTATATGTAAATTCAATAAATCATCGCTGTTCACAGGCAGTGTCAATGCAACCAAAAAGGGGTGGTCTCCATCCCAAAAATCTCAAACACATTCCCTGAGTGTAAACGCCTATCTGCATCCAAATTTTGATACCTTCCCAACTGGCTTCTTAATACAGATCTCCTCATTTACAGTCGTTTTTATTCATAATAAAGGGTTCAAGGAGAAAGAGTAGGAAAAAAGATGAGAGCGGAGGCATTTCCATAAAACCCTAAGATTCACGGAAGAAGGTTCCTTAAGTGGGTTATTTTCAAGAGATGGCAGCCATAAATGCACATTATGTTTTGTATCCTTTCTGGATGGGTAGAAAGAACTGCACCTCTAAGTAATAAGAAAAACTTTAGTTCATTAAACAAACCTTAAGGGGAAGAGCAAATGAGAAGTGTTTTATATTCAGTGTCATCAATTCAGCTGAAAACATGTTTGTACCACTCCATGAAATGAATGCTTTTTATAGCGCCGTTCCTGCCAACGTTGCCTCATGAACATAATAAAATTAAACATGTAAAACCAACTCTGGAGACGGCAACAAATAAATTCCAGAGAAACGGTAACACAAAGTAACATGCATTCCTAAACAAAGTTCCTGGAACAAAAGGAGAAGAAAAAGAGGTAAACTGAGGAAAGCATCGTGCAGGGGGTGCACTGAATTTGTACAGAGGTCAGAGGAAATGGACTTTTCGTCTTTTCTTTCCAGTGTATTTGTGAAGCCCCCTCATTACAGCATTGGCAGCACACCCCAGACCACAAAAGTGAATTATTACAGATGATTCTGCACTCGATCCACTGATGGAAGATACCATGGAAGGAAGCTCAGCTCCATCCCCCAAATCTGGCTTCACACCACTGCTGCAGAAGTGACCTGATGGCCACGGAATCATGGACCTGAATCATGGACACGGATGGAAAAGATCTTTAAGATCATTGTGTCCAATTCCAGCACTGCCAAGGCCACTCCAAACCATGCCCCCAAGTGCCACACCTACATGGATTTTAAATCCCTCCAGGGATGGGGACTCCACCACTGCCCTGGGCAGATGACAGTTTGGGGAAGAAATTGTTCCCAATACCCAACCTGACTCTCTCCTGGCACAGCTTGAGGCTATTCCCTCTCATCCTGTCCCTGTTCCCTGAGAGCAGACCCAGATGCCCCCCCCAACTGCCCCCTCCTGTCAGGAGTTGTGGAGAGCCAGAAGGTCCCCCCTGAGCCTCCTTTTCTCCAGGCTGAGCCCCTTTCCCAGCTCCCTCAGCCACTCCTGGAGCTCCAACCCCTTCCTCAGCTGTTCCCTTCACTGGACAGGGATCCTTGTCCCAGGGGACCACGTGCATCACAGCACAGCAGGATCACACCATGCAAGGACTCAGCCCCTGCTGCCGTTGCCCATGGACATCTCGTCCATGATGAAGGTGAGGACCCTTCCCAAATCTGAGCAGCCACCTTTGATATCTGCCAGAAATTCTAAAAAATTCTCATCTTGCTGCTTTCTATTCCTCATCAAAACAAAAAAAAAAAATCCAGGTAAAAATGAAGGAAGTGGTTTAGTTTGGGGGTTTTCTGTGCGTGTTTTTTGGCAGCGAAAAATCCCATCCTTTCTTTCATCCCTCTCCACTCCAACAAGAAACCCTCCAAAGGCAGCAAAGAGAAGGGCTCTCCCCGATTGCCACCCGGTTATCCCAAAACAGCGGGAAGGAGGAACAGAAAGCGCACAGAGACCTCCAAAGTTATGCCACAGTCATCAAATACCAGAGGCGTTTGGAAACCACTGCAGCGGCCCCGAGTAGGAGCAAACCTCTCCAAATAAGGAAGCATTTCTCCTCCAACGTGCAGGAATTGGCAGCTCCTTCCCGCAGTTTATGTAAGATTTCTCAAACAGATCAGCCAAGCAACAAATGTCAAAGAGCCTTCCTGGCTTTGGAGGGCACTCGCCAGACTTTTGGCTGCAGGAGGGGATTCTGATAAGGATTTGAGTCAGGAAACAAGTTCCCATGTTGCTGTGATGGAAGTAAAGGAAGATTCCAAATAAGGAGCAACCAGCGATGAAATGATGAGGCATGGTCATGCTGTCACTGCAAAGTGTCCCCTCTCGCATCCCCACAAGGATAATTTACAGAAAAAAATCTGCATTTACAGAAAAATGTGGGTTCAGGACCAAATTACAGCAACGTGCTGTCCAGTATCAAGAGATCAAAAGCAACACGACAAATATGAGATACTAATGGGACAAAGTTAATATGAGGACAAAATATCCCAGAAGGGTCACAGAGGGGTCAGATAATGCTGTGGTTTTAATACTTCACTATATCTATCGATCTCAGAAGACTGGCTAAGTAAATTCAGCTTCACTTTCCCCAGCAAAAGGCTGCAGGACAATTATTTAAAAACTTCCTGGAGAGGAGATCTTAAAACCAGGCTATCCCAGTTAACCAAGAGATGATATGGCAAGCGCTTAGCAACAATCTTTCCCAATTTTTTTAACCTCCACCAGCCTCCCACGGAGAATGACAAGGAGTTATTACCTCCTGACAAAGAGCTCTTTCTTCTGCTTCTTGTCCCATTAGGCCCTGATCTCTGCTGCTTCTGCACAGAAGGTACTTTGAATATCTAAATACCTAAAAGACGTGATTGTGTGCACAAAAAGGCTCTTCAGAGCAGGGAGGATTTGGGGCTACTGCATACAAAAATCTCAGAAGAAAGGATCCAGCTTGTTTTGCCTCTGAAGCGTTCAGCATTTCAGAGCTCAGAGGGATGGTGGCACCGAAAAATATAGGTTTTATTATTTTATTATTTATTAAACTGCCTATCAGAATTAGCGAGGCTTATATGTGCATTCACTTAGGTATTTTCACTTTCTGAACAGAAAATAAAAACAAGTAACAAATACTGACACAGTCCAATAAAATAGAAAGAAAATCCAGCTTTGTGGGAAATTTTAAGGCATAGCTATTGCTTTATTCCCCCCTCAATATACAGAGCCCAGACCAGCATCTCTTTCACTGCCAAATCTCAATCCTAACAAAATATTCACAGAAAGCAAAGAAAAAAGGAGGCAAAGATAATCAGCTGCTGGTGGGCACTGAATAAAACAGGCTTTGATCCATGGCCACAGAGTAAAGGTAAGATGGTCATTCAAGGGTTTAAAGGGACTAAATACAGAGAAAAAAAAAAAGAGAGATTTAATTCTGCTTTTCCCCCCTTGAAAGCTTTTCTCACACCACACATAAGGACAAACAGCTGATGGCAGGAGAGGAAATTAGCAAAACACATCTGGGAAGACACATGAAAAGGGTTTTTTCTTGCCCCCTTCTCTGCAAACTCCACTCTGGTTTGATCATCCCTTCCAGCAGCATGAGCTCAGGCCCCAGCTCTTTCATGTGGGCAATTAATAACTCTTATCATCACTTGATTTATCTGTCTTTAGCACGTGTGGATCACATGGAGATGGACTGGGTGAGTTATTACCTTGTGGAGCCAAGAGAAGAATTTTGTTTTTACTGTCCTGAAGTTCTTATTTCCTAACTTGAAAAAGAAATAGCACTGATATATATTTCAAGGCAGACACAAGAAATATCTTTGTCTAAACACATGCTTTTCTCTTGATTTATTATTCAGATTTATAAGTGGACTCTTGTCAGTGTTTGAGCTACATATTTTTTTCTCTGCTGAAAAACAGGGATTAAATCTTAGCCACAATGCCTTGATTTAAGCTTAATTTTCCCGTGTACCATTTTCTTGCTTTTCTGCTTCCTGCAACTCTGAGGTTCCATGAGTAAGTTCCTCCTGCTGCCACAAACTGATGTTTCAAACACAAGATTCCTCTCATTTGGCTCATGCATAGAATACCATAAAATCTAATCGTAGTGTCTGCATTGAGTAAATCTTTGTTTAAATGCAACAACAGAGGCTCAGGGTGCCCTTTTCCTCCACAGCACCCTGGAGACAGCTCTGAGGGAGGCAAAAATCTACACGATCCCTCCAAGGACATTTCTAAACCGCTCCCAGAAGAGGGGCACCAAGCACACAGACTTTCATAGTTCAGAATTCAGCTTTTGAGTCACATTTTATGAAAAATAACTCCCAATATAACACAATCAATCATTGCATTGCACAGAGGAGTTTTCAGTCCAAATTTGTCTTTTCTGTACCACTGGCAAAGATAAATAGGAGAAAAATCTCTGATACCTTTTCACTTTCATGGCCCTGAATATTCACCTTTGTCTTCATGCCCAGAGCCAGCTGAACACAGAGACATTAAAGCCAAGGAGATCTGAGCCATAATTCCCCTTCCATGGCTGTGGCAAATACACGGACTCTGGTTTATTCATTAAAAGCCATTCACAAACGTGAATAACCAAGCCGTGAAGGTTTCTACAGCTCTACATCCAAACTGGAGCTAGGCAGCCTAAGATCAAATAAAAATGCGAGAGTGGGAGCTCTCCATTAAATTTAGCAGTGTTATTCTCTATCTCGACAGCAGCAGCTGTAGCCAGCAGCGGTTTCATCCCAATTTGTATCCACAAGGTATCAGCATTTCAGAGTCACTCTGACATCCTGGGAAATTTTCATTGTCAGGTAAAACTCAGATAAAACTGAGAATATCCCAAGAGCAGCACCCAGGGATCTCTGAAATTCAATATTTTTTCAAAATGAAGGGGTGTCAGTCGGTCTCTCCCTGAGGGTCGGCGCTGTCAAATAGAACAAACTGATCTTCCCAAGCCTGCACAAAGCCAGAGCCATCCTGGCTGGAAACTTCTCATCTTTCCACACCAAGTCCTCTCTCAAGTTGTGCCAGGAGAGGTTTAGATTGGATTTTAGGAAAAATTTGTTCACTGAAATAGTGCTCAGACATGGAAGGCTTCGGTCAAAGGTTGGACTTGATGATCTCAGGGTCTTTCACAACCTCAGTGATTCCCTGGTTCTGCTAGCATTTGCATTCCAGAAAGACATCAAATTAAAATCCAGCCTGAAGAAGCCTGTGGTTCTCAGAGGAAAGGCAATCAAGTTATTGATTACACTGAGCTGCAGAACCCTCTTTTTTTAACCAAAGTTTGTCTGTGAGAGGGCAAAAGACAAAAGCTTTTGAAAAACCCTCCTTCCTGAATTAAATCTATTCCCTCTGGGCATTCGCTCCATCAGACAAAGATATATTTTCATCGCAGTCGAAATTTAGCCTTTCCCAGACTTTATTTTCCATCCAGTCAAACTGACCTGCAAAGATTAATAAGCAGTAAAAAAAAAAAAATTGAGAGCAAAAAATAAGAGTGCACTCAAAGTTAAGCCCAAATGTAAAATTAGAGACAGGGCTTGAGTCTGTAAACTAAGAAATTAATCTGAGCCTGAAGAAAAGCCATGGTAAGTTTAGTGCTTGAATTAGAATTTCACAGGAGCAGGAACAGCCAATTGAACATATTCCATGGTGCCTTTCTGCTATGGACACAGCTTCCAATGTGAACTTGATACACAAATGGGGCAGTTACAGCAAGCTGGGTTTTCTTTATGATTATTTCTCCACCAAGACACTTTTAAAAGAGACCTGAATAATATGGAAATTAAGAAAATATTCAAAAACCAATAGAAACCCTCCTAACCAAAGGCATAAAACATTTAAAGCTCCTCTGAGCTACAATAACCTTGTGGCTGCATGAGTTGGTGGATAAACAGAAGAACTGGACAGAGATTAATTAAATCAGAAGCAATAAAGACATATTAAAAAGGTTTCTAGAAAGAATAAATCAAATCACAAATACATTATTCTGGAACCTGGGGTCAGCAGTAATTTTATGGGAAGGATCTTTGTATTGGTCTCTCCTTGCTTATTATCCAGGTAATCAGATGGGTCCAGCTACCCAGAGTGGTCCTTCCTAGTGCCCTTCTGGATTAAAAAAAAAAATCATTTCTCAAGGATTAAAAGCACACAAAACTCTATAAAAAGACCAGAATCCTTCCTAAGCAAGAGTTAACCCTAGAGCAATGCCTACGACAGGTGGATATTATCACAGCATCTTCCCTGGAAGCATTAATTTTTTGCAAGTCAAAGTCCTGAAAGAATTTCTGACATTCACAGTGAAAAGATCTCAAGACTCGGTTCAGCAATTTAATTCAGCTTGGTTTGTTGTCTCAGTTGTTTGTTCAGTATTTATTGCCAAGCTTTGTTTTCCTGTCACCTCCATACCCACTCCACTGCCCTTGTTTATCACGTGGCTTTCTACGCTCTCATAATCCTGAGTTTCCTTCCAAGTAGCTCAGGGGAAAAAAAAAAATCTCAGTATGAGTTCATGAAACAATGTATGAATAAGTCATTTCCTCCTTTAAATACACCTCTGAGTAAATGATCCAGAGACTTTTCAAGAACCATTTACATAACAGTCGCTGATACAGCCTTCAAATTTTCATGTCAATCTCAGGATGGCATTTTAAATCACCCCATTTTCCTAAATGAGGTGAGCGAATTTTAAGAGCAGATTTTTTGCCAACTTCTAGACCCCTTCTTTTAGAGCCAAATCTTGAAATGGTGAATCCCCCTCTTCCTTCTCCTTTTGGGGTGGTGCAGAAATGTCAGAAGTGCTCTGGGTGTATAACCCGTAATCCAAAAGCGGTCGGGTGCTACTTCAAATACATTTTCTTTTACAACTACGAATGCCATAAATTTCAGCAACTGTCAATCCCACTTCACAGCCTGCAGCTTGAAAATAAAATTTGGAGGCTTTGCTAGATGTGTGTAACCATCTACTGCGGTACTACTGGGAAGACACCTATGAATCACAAGATGCTCAACTAGTTGCAAATAAATTTAGGTAATTTGCAGGCGTAATTCACAGACAAGTAAACAAGAGAGTGGAATTTGGCTTCTACGTGGATTTCTGAAGTATTGTAAGAACACCTGTCCTTCCTTGGGCTCAGAAGCCAAGGAAGGTTCAAAGGTGGATCTCTCCCTCAAATCTTGTTGGGATTGGAAGAGCAGTAAGGAAGGTGGAGGTTGGGCTCTGCTCCTAGGGAACAAGGGACAGGACAAGAGGGAACGGCCTCAAGTTGTTCCTGAGGAGGTTTAGATTGGATATTAGGGACAATTTCTTCCCAAAAGTGTGACCTGCCCAGTGCAGTGGTGGAGTTGCCATCCCTGGAGAGGTTTGAAACCCACATAGATGTGGCACTTGGGGACACGGGTCAGTGGTGGCCTTGGCAGTGCTGGGGAATGGTTGGACTCCTATCTTAGAGGGCTTTTCCAACCTAAATAATCTGCAACTGTCACCCAGAGAAATTCCTGGACATGGTTCCCGCAGCAGCACAATTCCTTCAAAGCACCAAGGGCCACTTGTGAATTCATAAACTGGATCATCAAGGGGTCACAAGCTCCATGTGCTGTTCCAGGGCTCCACTATGGACTTTTCCTCAGCCTCAGGGTCATGCAGGGCTCTGCTGAAGAGCTCCCCTTTCCCTGGGATTACAGGGATGGAGTCAAGGACTTCTCTGCCAGCCTAAGAACAGAAAGCCAATGCTCAGACGAGCTTCTCTTGGAGTTTCTTTGCACTCAAAGGTCTTGGAGCACTAAGGAAAGGGCAGAGATGGACATTGGGATCTCTGGCACAGTGAGAATCTCTTTGGGGAGCAGCTTCTACATCTGCAACACTCCTGATTATGTTTTTGCTGAGCCAGGAGTTTAGGCAATGGAGGAATAAAAGAGGACATCCACAGCAGCTGGCACTTTTGTTTGAGTGACCTAAAAGAACCCACGGGTTGGGAGACATAAATTCCTGAAGATACGGCCACATTTCTTTTTTTTGGCTCCGAGTCTGAATGCCAAAAAACTGGGACGGTTGACTTTGATGGGCCCCACTCCCAGACAGCAGAGGCAGCAGTTGTGACCCTGAGAGACTCCAAGGCACAGAAAAGCCCATTCTTCAAGTTCACCGAGGAGGTCACAGCCTTGGAGGTGTGGAATCCAAAAATACAACGGGATTTAAAACACAGTTAGAGGAGAAGACAAAGCCTCTGGGGGAAGGGAAGTGGCCGGGAGGCTGACTCCAGGCTGAGGCAGGAAAAGGACAAGGAAAAGGCAGTGCAAGTTCACAGAGATATGAAAAGGGAATCTGCAAAGAGTCAGAGGGTGAGGACCTGTGACCCTGGCCCAGCTGAGGGAGAGCACTGGGTCACCCCAGCCTTTGAAAGGAGCCCAGAAGGAGAACTGCAATCCATCATTTTTAGCACCAGCTATTCCATGCGGAGCTCGGATCACCCCCACGCCAGGAGGATTTCTCAGACAACCTACAAGCACCAGGCTGAGAAAAAGGACAGCACTGCCAGAGGAGAGGGAATGAAGAAAGGATGATGTGAAAATTGGAAAAAGAAGGAACCGGTGTCAAACCCAGCAGAAATCAGAGTATAAAGCGCCTTTTTCTGGTAGAAATCACGATTTTATCCAGTTTCAACAGGTAGTGGTGCCAACTGTGTTGCACAATAAACGCTGGAGAAGAGGGTTTGGGGAACACATCCGTCACAACGACATGACATGTTAGTGCTGCCTGCTTCCCAGAGTGAGAACAAACAGCATAATCCCACTCCTAATGAAGTCAAACAAACCAAAAAGGAAAAGAGCAAAGGGAAACGCTCTGTCTCTCTCTCCCCCCCCCCATCACCAAACACATTAGCAAAATGGAGCGTTCATGATTAATTCACATTCCTTTCCCACCGTTTTTCCTGCTAAAGCAGCATAAAATCCAGCTCCTCGTTCTTCCTCTCTGGAGGAGAGATGACATCACGGGCACCTCCATAAGGGAGCAGGGAGCCCTGGAGCTGTCCCAGAAAACACCAGGATGCCTGCAGGGGTTGTACCTGTTTGGTGACACCTGCAAAGTGTCAGTGCCAGGGAGGGATTTATCAGAGCTCTGCAAAGAGCCCAGCGCTCCTTGCCCCCTGATGGACACAAAACCCTACAGCATCCCGTTATTTTAGGGCTCAAGGCACCGAAATGAGGCCATAAAAATGCAGAGAGTGGAGATCTTTACAACACTGAGATGGGCACCGTGGCTGGGTAGAGGGATAATTAGAAGTTAGTGACAATTTGCACAATGTACAAGGAGAAAAAAAGGTCTTTCTTTTAAAAAGAAGAAAGCTAAAAACGCTGCAACCCTACTACACTTCATAAAAGCCAGCTTTTTGAAGCAATTTCAATTAAGCCCAGCAAACTCTTCAAAAAAATCTTTCAGATTGTTCCAGATCTCACCTGACTCCGTTCTACATTTTTCAGGCAAGGGAAGGAAAAAAAAAAGTTATTTTACTTTGAAAATCTACATAATTAAAACCAGCACTGTCTTCTGATTGATAAAGTTTCAAGTGACAGCTTTGCAGCAAGCTGCCTCCCACACAGAGGCAATTTGTAAAAGCCTTTCAGAGTTTTATGTAACTGAAAAATCCGAGTTGCTTTCATCCAGGTCTTTCTTTCCAGCCCCAGTTTAAACGTGGCTGCAAGGAACTGCAACAAATAGATGCCTGAATATAAGATTAATTTAGACACCAATAATTTGGTCTAACAATGAGGCACTGACCGGCAGCAAAGGCTTTTTCTTGTCGTTCTTTTGCATTTGGCAAATTTTGAAACTATTTTATATTTAAAGCCCAACTCAACCCTAATTTTTGAAGCACAACAGGCCACACAACACATTTGCCACCAGCTCAAACGGGCTGAAGTTGCCACGAGAGCAAAGCCAAAAAGAACTGAAACAAGGAGAAATAAAAGATGGCATTAATTCTTTCCCTGGGCTGAGTGAATACAACTCTGTATTTGTTTTCTCTTCTCAGCCATGCAGCACCTTCAGCACTAGAGGGAGTACACAAAAAAGCTGAATCTTCATCAAAACTTCAGCAAAATTTGCACATGAGTTATAAAACTCCCATCTGCATCCATGTCTCTCCCAAATTCCCCGAGATTTTGAAAACTGGCAGGGATAAGACAATTAATTCAATATGAATTTACCTGGTGGTTTATAAGAATTGCAGCTCTTAGGAAATAATCTAAAACTCCAACCCCTCACCTGGATGTAGGGAGCTGCCTGCCCAAGCACATCATCAGTATTAAGGTAAAAAAAGTACAAATAATGTACTTTTTAAAAAAATTTAAAAAAAACAAAAGCAAAGCAGCTGGATCAATGTTGGCCCAATATAACTCAGGAACACACATTTTTATTAAAAGCAAATATCACTACCGGGTTGCAGTTGGGTTTTTTTTTCCCTAATAAACTGGTCTAGTTCTTATAACCAAATAATTGTGACATTTACACACCAACCACTGTAACCTCACACAAACGCAGTAGATACTGAGCAACATTAACTTCTATGTGGAAAGACAAGAGAAAAAAGGTATCAAAAAGAATTAAATACTGAGAAAATGTAGATATTTCCATTTTAGTACTGTTAGACATGGCTAGTAAATTATCTTAATGCTCTAAAATTATAGCCAGCCATTTCATAAAATTCACAATAGCTACATTTCCAATCAGCACGAACATGAATTCTCATTTCCTTTGTATTTTGATGGTTCAACAGAAAGAGGCTAAAATCAGTAAGAATTCACACCCTAGATGAGACTATTCAAAGTCAAGCCAGAAGAAGAGCTGCCTATATGTCATATTTTGGTTTATACTTTGCCTTTCCATTGTGATAAAGAACAACTCAAAATTGATTTCCAAGAAGTCACAGTCAGATAAGAACGCAAGGGAAAGGTTGGGGGAGAAAAAAAAAAGAAAACAAACAGGTCTACAAATCACCAAACACTGAAGGAAATCCACAGGACTACAGGACAGAGATTCAGGCTTCATAAAACAAACCTCTCCTTGTTTCCCACTTTGGTACAAACCGAGAAACCAGAGACCCCCAGAAAACCACACTCTGGAGGTGTCTGCTCCAAACACCTGCTCCAAACAGAGCCAACTTCAAAGCCAGATCAAGTCCCCGGAAGGCTCATCCCCCCTCGCTTCCCACCGTGTTTAAATGTTTGAAATGCTGTTCTCCCCAGGGCACTGCAGCCAGGGCTGGCGTGGAGCTGCTCATCCCATCGGCTCCTCCTCATCCATCGCCACCAGATCCAGCAAGGCAACTCCCCTGAACAACCCAGCTCAGGGGGAAAATGGCCATAAATTGTCCCTAACACTCTCCAGAATTCTCCCACACTGTTCCCACCCCGACCAGGTGCCCTTGCAGCAGCTGGTCGAAGTCTCCCACAGGAACTCTGAGGCTTCCTCCAGCTGTTGGGAGAAACCTTGGGCCACCTACAGCTCTGCTGTGCCTTCCATCAGCTTCTCCAAGTGTCCTATCCCAGACCCTCCCAGCCAGTTCCACACTCAGCTCTGAGAAGGAGCTGCTCCACTGAGCATCAACACCCCTCTCCTCATAGAATCCCAGAGCAGTTTGGTTTTGTGTCTCATCCCACCTGCTGCCATGGGCAGGGACACCTTCCAACTATCCCAGGCTGCTCCAAGCCCAAACCAACCTGGCCTTGGACACTTCCAGGGATCCAGGGGCAGCCACAGCTTCTCTGGGCAACCTGTGCCAGGGCCTCTCCACCCTCACAGGGAAGAATTCCTTCCCCATTATCCCATCTATCCCTGCCCTGTGGCAGTGGGAAGCCATTTCCTGCGGCCTGTCCCTCCATCCCTTGCCCAAAGTGCTTCTCCAGCTCTCCTGGAGTCCCTTTAGGCACTCAAAGGCTGCTCATCTCAAACTTCATTCCCAAACACTTGAACTATCCAGATAACCCACAATTCCCAACCAGAATGGGAGGACACAGATTGCTTCCCACTGGTTCCCTGCCCCTGTGAGAAGACGACAATTTTTAGCTGTACCCTGCAAGTCTGAAGACTTTTGTTTCCTACAGACAGTGACAGCAGCCTGAGTGATGGGTGAAAACCCTCAAGACAGCAAATCCTGAATACCCTTTGCCAGGCACATTTGAATGATTTGCTTTTTCAGTCAGACTCTTCTCTTTTGTTCCAGCTCTGTTGCGATCTTTCAACATCCAAGTATTACTTAATTCAGGAGTTTGTCACATAAAAGCGATTTTTATTCTTCTTTAGAGGAGGTTTTCATGAGAGATTTGTTCTTGCTGGGGAGCATTCTTCACACAAAATCTATATTTATTGTATTCTGCAAACCAGAGTGCTAAATACTTATTAAATCTTTTTTTTTTTGCTAGTTACTTGCGAATGAAACTTGCTTTTTTAACCTTCCCAGTAAAAGAGAAAGCAACCATTGACAGAAAGCAGGAGAAATTTTGAAATTTTGCCTCTCCTCCCGTGCAGTTTTGTCCCAAACTTTGCTCTGTGTGATCCCCTCAAAGCGTGGAAAAAGAAAATATTTGTGTGGTAGTAATGGCCTCATGTCTGTGTGGCACTTGCCATGCCAGCTGCAGGGATAAATCTCATGTTACAGATAGATTGTGTCTGCAGAGCAGCCAAACTGGAATGTTAATTTAGGCTCAGCCGTGCTAAAACCAGGCAGGGCTCTCAGCATCCTTGGGCTGAACCAGGTCTCCTCTAAAGTCTTGTTCTGAGTCAAAGCCTTCACAAAATATTTTGAATTTCTAATTTCTCTGACTAGCTCGAGTCTGAGAGTCGTTAGAGAGAGAAGCACACAGATTGATCCAGAAAATCACCCTCAGAAAATCCTTCTCCCTTTTGTCCTTGTTTCCTGTTGCCTTTTGGCATCCCTTTTCTTGCTGTCTTGTTCTTTAGAGTTTTCCAGTATTCCCTGTCCTCTTCCATTGTCTTTATCTCCTCAAAGAGCTCTTGGGCTCTTCTAACTTGGTTTCTTCCAACCCCAGTGAAGATATTTTCCCATTATCCATCTGCCTGTCCATCCATCTATGGGATTATGGAGATAGACCAAAGATGGGATCGCCCATATCCAACAACCAGAATTCCACTTCTGTTCCCAAAGTGCCATACATCCAGCCCAGCTCTGGTTTTCTTGGATTCAAGCATGTCAGGCCCCACAGGGGTTCTCAGCCCAACAGAAGGTGAAGTGCAGTAACTGGTTAAATTACAACAACGTGATCAGGTATCTGAGCCCTCAGAAGTCGTGAAAATTATTCCAAATTAAGCCAAAAATAAAAGTGAAAATTACTCACTCAACAGTTCCAAAATGAACTCCTGATGCCCTCCTGACACCCAGCATGTGGGGGGAAAACAGCAAGGAAAAGGAAAGTCACCTCAGTCACGATATTTTAGCTGCTGGTGCTCCCAAACATCTCTGAGCTGTTGTGTTTCTATGGAAGACTTTGCTCTTCCTGAACAGCATCTCCCACTGCACTTCCAGAGGCAGAAAGCTGGGCCAGGACAGGCACTGGGCTGTTCCAGGAGATAATTTCTTACGTCCATATCAGTTTTCATACACAAAACCAAATCACCTGCTACTTGCACACCAGAACACACAGCCAGAGAAACCTCAGGAGTGAGGGCACATTCCTGGACGTGACTCCAGACCATCAGAGAAGAAAACATTTAACTTCCCTTGCTGTCCCCTCCAGACTCGGCCCCTGATCTACTTTGCAAAGCTCCCTGCAATCTGAGATTTCATCAACAGAGATAAATTTGCCTTTCAATCAGATGCTCCCAGGTGCTTTTCAAAACCTTGTCTCCATCAAACCAGCTGGAAAACTTCATTCACCTGAAGTTGTGACCACACAGAAAGGCAACTTATTCCAGAGTAAATGAGCTAATTTAAATTTTTTAGAGTATAGGGACTAAATCAGGCTGTATGAACCTCAGGAATTATTCACTTGTCGTCACAGAAGAAATCAGGACCAAAACCACTACGAATTTATGTTCTCCATAAGTTCTCCAGGATAAATGGAATGAGTCTGGCCTGTTGTATCAAACCCTGAGATGGGCTCCAAGCAGCACCAGGATATCTGGGCACTACAACATCACAAGGAAGAAGAGGAAACATCCAAAGCACACAAAAAATGTGTTTAAATCACTTCTGTCAAGAAGAGACACTGCTCTCAGGTTATAGACAGTGAATATCTTGTTGCCACTCAGCTGTTACAGAACTCCAACTAAACACTGTTAATTATCTAATATCGAGGCACTTCTACTTCAAAGTAATTTTCCATCCTATTAGTTTTTATATCAGAAGTCATGCAGAACTGACTCTATTTATCTTTTACTCTCTGGTATAAAGTTAGGAGTTTCTTAAAATGCAGACCTGAATAAAATCTTAATATCCCTGTTAATTTGTCACCGATCTGAAAACCCAACTCAAAGTAGTTTGCAGAATCTCTTCCACACAGGTCTTTTGTTTTAATTGAACTTTTCTTTTTCCCACAGGAAAGCTAATTTAGTATGACTTGCCACTACTAAAATTGAAATTCTTGGGCTAATTAATTTTTGTACCTGAAAGCGAATATCACTGCCTTTTTTTTTCCCCCCCAAGTTTTTAATACCTCCCTCTAAAAAATTCAATCCTTGGCACATAAAACCAAAGGAGAGTTAGAAAAGTTTTCAGGAATTAGAAAACTTTACAAGAATTAGAAGGTTTAACAGAGATTACTTTACAGGGTTATAGAAATTTTTCATCTCTACAGAGGCAGTAGCTGAAATATAAAGTCTGGAGGCAGTGATGGTTTCCATTATAGGGCAGTGGAGTGCTGAGGCAGGAACCCACGAACTTTCCAACCTCATTTCCCCAAGTAAAAAGCAGGAGATGTGTTCAAAGTAATTTTCACAGTAAGAGATGAGATACACTGGTTATATAACTACATAAATCCATAAGAGCTAAAAGAAACAACCTTTCTGCACTTGCACCTCAAAGGGGTGAACTTCATCCCAGGAGTATCATGGAGAGAACTTCAAGCACCAGGATTGCTGTTGACCTCGGACTTTGATGCCAAAATCATTTTATTGCATCAGGTTGGGCCTGAGGTATTTTTCTGTTCTCTTCTTTAATCTACTACTTTTTCTTTAAGTATTGCCACACCTTTAGCACTCCAAAATCACCCAATATTTTACACTAACAACTTACAGAGCTTTCTGCTGTACATCTTTGTAGCCCAATTCTCACTTGGGATTTTTCCCTACTAAGAGAACAACACCTCCCAGACTTATATTTGCCAACAGCAGAGTGAAGAGCAACTCTGATAATTGCAGCAAGACCAGTATTAAATTTAAGCCACTTACATTACCCATACAAAAGGTTCTGGGCAGGGTCCTGAATACAGAAGAGTTGACATTCCACACCCAGGTGGGACACAGCACAGAGGAGCAGGGCTGGAGGCTGTTCCCCACACAGGGCTTCCAGCAGCATTTGCCTGCTCGCCTTCACCTTGCTTTCCCTAAAAAAACACATAAGAGCCTGCCAGGGCCAGTTAGGGGTGGGATATACCCCAAGGCAGAAGGTAATTGGAGCAAAGTTTGATGAGGAGTAGCTGAGGGTGCTTAGCCTGGAGAAAAAGAGGCTCAGGTGGGACTTTATTGTTTGCAACAACTCCCTGACAGGAGGGGGCAGCTAGGGGGGCTCAGGCTTTGCTTGCAAGGAACAAGGGACAGGATGAGAGAAAACGGCCTTGAGTTACACTACACGAGATTTAGGTTCAATACTGGGAAAATTTCAGTATTAAACCCAATCCCACTTCCAAATCCCAATTCCCTGAGAAGTGCTTCTCAAGGAAAGCGCTGTCCCTGGCCTCAGAAAAGGCTTGGAAGGTTTGGCTCCCAAAGCGTCCTGCTCATTGGCTCTTCTTGTGCATCTTGGAGAGAACACGGCAGGCATTTTTGGCAGCTGGGCATTAGCAGGCCTTAACGTCGGGGCACGTTCTTGGGCAAGCACAGCTGAGATGCCCTGAGAGGAGCTGAGTGCTCCTTGCTCCTCTCTGGTGACACGTGAGTCTTTGTCTGGTTTTGGGACGACCCTGGGTGTGTGAGGGGCTGCTATGTGTACACGAGACAGCCGGTCCTGTCACCCCGGGTCCCAGCAGTGCCTGCCAGCGGTCCTGCATCCACGTCAGGGTGCTGGCCAAGACAGGTCCTGGAAGCTGAGGCAGCTGATTTTAAGCTTGCACGGGTACCTACATGTCAAGCACAACCGTGTTCCCTCAGGATAGATCAGTCCTGAGGGGTCTCCCCAAA
>VZRJ01001407.1:0-64027 GCA_013397565.1 Ptilonorhynchus violaceus | reverse complement strand
CTTTTGTTTTATTTAACAGTATGATGAATGCAAAGCTTAGCCCAAGGTTGCTATGACCTCAGCAGGAGTTAAGGTTAAGAAAAAAAACTAAAACCCAAGAAAATTTATTAACTCTTGCTTTACCCAACCAAAGCAATGCAGTAATTTATTACATAACCAGTGCTTTCCCACTTAGTAGTCTAACCCAGAAAGAAAAAACAAGAACAGGCCAAGAAGGCAGAGAGGGAGCAGCACTTGAAAAATCATTCTCAAGAGGTCTTCATATCCAGGATCTTACCCCAGCGTATGTCAAAAAGTCAAAAAATGTGCAGCAAGAACAAAATCTTTAATTTCTTTAATTTAAAAAAAAAAAATCAAGAGACTTATGGCTTCACCATAGTCCAAAGCAGGCTTCTCCAAAGTCCAAAAGTACGTTTCTCCAACTTACGCTTACAAAGCATCCACTTAGACAAGTATTAGATCTATCAAGCAAAATTTGCTTCTTAGTACTTCTGGCAGGATCTGTGCTGCACCTTCAGTGATCATTTTGGTGCAATTCTTCCCCCATAAAATGGGAATCCAGGGTGGATTCACTGCAGCACTGACAAACTGCAGGCTGATTCTCAGGTGTCAAATTCTAACATACACAGACCTTAAACAATGCCAACTTTTGAAAAGGATCACACCTTCACAAAGATTCTGTCACTTGTAGTTTAAATTCCACGATTTAAGCAAGCAGCTCAGGTTCAGTTCCTGGCCACAATGGAGTAATTGCGTTAAGCATAAAGTTTGCTGCACATCTTTTGACACTGCAATTCACAGCTACTCTCCAACCCTCATTCCTTGTTTGCCCTTAAACCACACAAGGAAGCGGCCAGATTGTTTTAGTAATTGAAAAATTAAGGTGAGGAGGAATTATGCACTGGGTATGTAATAATACCAAAATAAAAGAAAACAACCTACTTCATTAAGATCATACAATTAATCAAACAGAGTATATATATAATATCTTTTTTTTTAAGCCCTGGGATTCAAGGCGTCCAAAGTTATTAAAATAAAGTTCATTCACAGAACAAAAACAAATTTAATTTGAATTGCTTGCAGATACTGCTAATTTTCATTTTTTTAATTAAAAAATGCGTTAATGTGAACTATGTGCAGGATTTGTTTCTAGTAGTTGTGTTTGTGCACATTGCCTCTGGACCTGCTGCTCTGCTACTGCTGCTGCTCCTGGGTTTCTCCAATCACCCCTGGAAAAAAACACGATGGAAGCTGCAAACACCCCAGCAGAAGGAACTCCAGGGTGTGCCGGCCTCGCTTCATGGAGCAGATGTGGGTGTCACTCCCGCTCGCTGGGAGTCATGGCCATCTCCTCCTCCCTCGGGGTCCTCTGACAGGCTGAGAGATGCCATATTGTTTGACAGGAGGCCAATGTTCTCTTGGGTCAAAGCTGATCCATTCGGAACATCACTGCTGAGGGGAAGTTGAGGACAAAGGGGAAGTGGGTGAAAAGAAGCAATTACTGAGATTTCTCATTCATTTTTAAGTAAGAGGACTTCAATGCACACATTCCAGAATATTTAACTTACCTGGATAACTTATTTTTTTTTTAACATAAATTTTAAAAATATAAACAGATGTTTCGATTTCATTACTTTCAGAGCCCCATATGGAAAAATTAGTTCCTGCTCTGGAGGCGTCAATCTGACAGTGCAGCACAGAACTCCAGAATTGGTTAGAAAAAGAAGGTGCATATTTCATCAGCAATAGTGTATTTATTCAGAAAAGCTCATTCTGAATAAATATCCAGATTCCAAACTGCTCACATGAACTCATGTAAACATCTGAGCTTCTTTGTTCAGTGCTAGCCTGAAAACATGCAGAAGCTTGTGGCCGTTTGAAAATACTTGCTGTGAAAACTTCCAGCATTCCCAGCCAACATCTTATTCCTACTGCCGGTTAAATGCAAACTGAAATCAATCCCAGCATCTACACAGATAAAAGTCCACTACTTACAACTAAAAGCGAACTTAGTTTCAAAGTGCACACCTTCCTAGACAACATCCACATCACAAACCTCAGCAGCATGGAATAATTATTCCTCTCACATTTGGGAGATTTCTTTTCTTTGAAACTAAAACAGCAGATAAAGATTTCTTTTGTGGTGGTTGTGTAACTCCTGCTTCTCCCTACTAATCATCAGTGACTAGATGGACTCCTGCTGACAGACACTGCAAGTCTTCTGTTGCATTCATTTATACCCAGTTTCATTCCACTCACCTACCAATCAGCTAGAACAGTCCTTAATTCATGCTTGCACTATAAAAACTTGATTTGTATCCTCTTTTCCTACTAGGTGCTACCCCACCAGAGCTGATGTGAGGCAAGGGGAATGACTCATTTGGAGAGTGACCGTGAAGAAGTCATTCTCCTGCCACACAAAGACAGGTTGAAGGCCCATGTTACCTGAATGTCAGTGCGAGGTCCTCAGCTGGAACCTTGCTTTGCGGTTCTAATTGTCCATTTTCTGTCTGTTTAGTGGTGCCCAGTTTGTTTTTCATATCCAGTGAAGACTGGCTCTCCTTTAAAGAAAGGACAGTTTAAAAATTGTTTAAGAGTGTGTTGAAAGAATTAGAAATGTCATCCGTTAGGTACAATGAAGGCAGCCTGTAAATTGGAGTCACACAGTTTAACCCACAAAAGCCATGAGACAAAAACAGACTCTTAGATGTGCTCATCCTCTCGGGACACAGTATTTCCCAAAAGGAAGGGATGATCCTCGTGACAACAAGCAAAGGCCACAGACTGTAACAGCACACGGACTTCTGGACTAGCCTGTACCTGCAGAAGATGTTTCCTGTGTTAAAGCAGCTTATAGAACTCATGGCACAGTGACCTTGGAGACGATTTAGTTTCCATCAAATTCAGCACCACGCTTATTTCAAATGGTGACAAAATAACAGCATTTTAAAGTGGCCACATTAAAATTCTTCATGAAGAAGACTCAAGAAACTTCTCAGGAGGTTTTGAAGAATAAAGAGGTGAAGAGGGAGATGGATGACTCCAGCTGTGGGCATCCAGCAGGGAGCCTTTCTGCCAGGGTGAAAGGGCTGCAGCCAGGTACACGGCTCTCCACCGCACCTCTCTGCCTCCCACCCCGCCAGCACTCACCATGCTCAGCTCACGGGTTCTCTTCCCAATTTCCCTTTCCACCTGGTGTAGCTCCAAGCTCAGCTGTTCACTTGAGATCATCCCAGGCCACTTGGGAGGTGGGGGTGGGGGCTGTGGTTGGCCTGCCAGGGTAGTCGCCTCCCTCTGCAACAGCAGCCTGTTACTAACAGCCTAAATGCATAAAGCCAAGCACATACACAACTGAGCACACAACACACCAAGCACAAGGAGAGCTCTAAGGCCATAACTCCAGAGTATTGCTCACTTGCAAAACCAAGGTCTTCTCTCGCCACACTTCACATGGTCCGAATTGAAATCATTTTGAGTGCCAGTTTCAACATGTTTATTTACAGATGGACAAGTCTTTTCATTTTTAAACAAGCAGTGTTAAATACCTTTTGCTGTCATAAATTTGCATGTCTTTTCTTCATATACCACTCCCTTCTCAAAACTAAGACTAAGCCCATGAACAAAACTACTATCTTGTGAGCTATGTGTTCAACAAAAGAGAACTGCAGGCAAGCAAATCTGCCACTTTATTTTACAGCAGTAGAATTTATCAAATTCTACAGCAGAGCCAGAATTATTATTATATCATATAAAACATCTTAAGAGATGTAATGCCAACGTGTAGGTCTCTACTGACCCACAGAGGAACAGAGAGGGGCAAGTGACTAGGGTCATTCACCAGTTGCAGGTTACTAAAAGCAGTAGCCATGTCAGCCACTCTAAAAATCTGGTAATACTTGCAAACCAGTTCTGCAAGTGTGTGCTCTGCATTTAAGCACACCATCCTGTGCTGCACACAACCCAACATCTGGCTGGTCTTCAAGTAGAAACACTCATTCAGTGAAGAAAGCCAAAATGATCTAGTTCTTCATGCTCTGGCTGAATTGATTGCTGCAGCCTTGTAACAGGTAAATCAATGAAGACTTCTTAATTTCCAGTATCTACTTCCAGCTTTGAACACAAGAGATAAACTGAAAGCTGTTGTTACTCAGAATAACTGATTAGTTCTGCCAAATTCAGATTATGGCAAAATCAAGGCTCAACATTCAACTCTGTAGGATTTAACACTGACACAATCACAACAATGATGAGCAGGAGAAGAAGGTCACTTAAAGGTTTTGCAACTTTCCAATACTCTTGTATTATGGCAAAGGCAGACATGCAAGATTTAAAATGTTTTCTCCTCTCATTCCCAAAAAAGAGCACAAGAACACAAGCTATGTTTCAAGTTACTAAGAAATGCATATTACTGCAACTACTGTTGCAGTTGTAAGCTCTTAAACTGATCTGCAATAACCCTCCTCCGTAACACGTGTTCTCAGGTATCCACTACTTACAGCAATTTCCTCTGCAAAAATATTAACACGAATAGTTGCTGCGGTACCTAGAACAGTCTTCTGGTAAATATTTACTGATTTCTCCTAGGAGGAAAAAAGTAACTAAAGCTTTCTAAAACTACTTATTCATTATGGCTTGACATTTCTCCTTCTGTGTCTCACAAAAATCCAAAGATTTCGGCTCATTAATTCTGTGACAATTGCACACTCACCTTCCCTCGTGCTACAACTACATTTCTATCAAGAAAGGGAACATAAAATATCAAGTCCTAATTTTTCAAGCTAAATATATTACATATTTACTTTCTTAACTCTTGTGGCTTGTGCTATTTAGGAAGAAATAGATACAAACACAAAGCCAAACATGAAACAGATGAAGGTCATGGTTTTCTGTACATAAAACCAGACATTTCCACCGGCAGTAAAGCCAAGAAGAACAGGCACCTTACACCATGAGTTTGCCTCTGAGTAGAGATGAACAGAGGGGGAGTGAGAGAGAGAATGACAGCAAACAAGACAGCACAGAGTGCAGATTCAAATATGGTGTTGATTTGCACGTGGAGTGCAGGGAAGTTTCTGCTGCTAAGCTGAGAGGCTGACACTTGTACTACAGCCCTGATGCCTGGCATCACAGGATTAAGTGTTGTTGCTGAATATCACTACAGTCAGAGAAACGTCAGCCCATGAAAAGCTTTGCCAGCTTCATCTCTCTCCATAGGACTACTCAGTGGTGTTCCGAATGCTGTACCAACCTCCAGTCCCCGCATTTGTGTCTGCTGGCTGATCTGATGGTCAACCTGCTGCAGCTCCATGCGCAGCTGCTGCTCTCGTTCAGCTGAGGGCAACTGCTTCCCATGACCAGCCACATCTGACATGGACAGTCTCTCCCTTTGGGATCAGAAAAGTAAAAATCAGGAGATTTCCAAAAAAAGCTTTACTCAGCTGGCACAGAAAAAAATAGGTAAAAGAAAATTTAGAAAAAGGCAAAGAAAAAATAAAGCAATCGTACCTGTCATTGAAACGTCCCTGAGAAGGTATATTTTGATGAGGAGAATATGGAGAGCCTCCCCAGCCACCATGAGTTCCGTAAGGACTGTAGTCTGTCAGGGAACAGAAAGAAAACCAGGCTGCATTACTACAAAACTATTCTTTCAGTGGTTCAGCCACCACAGAACTAGACAGAGAAGAAGAAAGGCCAGCCCTCTAAGTACAAGAAGTTTAACATTTCTTCTGATTAAATGAACACAGAAATACTCCATGTGACTGGCTTCACGTGCCTAATACATGACTTTTCCTGTACATCTAATGGTCTGTGACAGCCTTCCACAGTCTGAGATTGTGAAGGACTTCAGATACTCAGGCAGATGAAGGCACAGAACAAAACTTACAGACAAGATGAGTGCAGTTATTTTTACTACTGAAGTTCCTAAAAGACTCAGGAATTGATTGATAATTCTGACATAGCTAGGTAACTACAGTTTAAAGACTAAGTTTTCAAGGAAGTCAGAGTTCTACCTGTAATAAAGTCTATAAACTTACTGCCTGAAAAATCTAGAAAGAAGTTTGGGGGAATATAATAATTCAATCTTTTCTTAGAGTTATTCAGTGCACCTCAAGAAAGAGACAATCTTTTTCGAGCAAGATAGACAGCCATATTATACATGTGATTAGAAAACATGTGTCAGAAATCAACTAATCCTACTGTTTTGCTTTGCCTAACAGTACACAAGACAATGGCTGCATTAAGCCTGCAGGAGCAGCTACCCATAAAGCAGGAGAGCAGCAGTACAGTACTTGATGGTTTTGCATTATGCATTTGGGAAACCCCTAAGCTTCTGAATTCTGCTACTACAGATTTAAAATAAGCTTCATATCAGAGGGGCTGGCAGAAAAAAGTAACTTCTTCCAAAGAGCAACAACAAGTCACTAACAAACACACTATGTGTGTACAAACATATCACAAAATCATTGAATATCCTGAGTTGGAAGGGACCCACAAGGGTCACAGTGTCCAACTCCTGGCCCTGCACAGGACACCCCAACAATCCCACCCTGTGTCTGAGAGCATTGTCCAAACGCTCCTGGAGCTCTGGCAGCCCTGGGGCCATGACCATTCCCTGGGGAGCCTGTTCAATGCCCAACTACCCTCTGAGGGAAGAACGTTTTCCTCATAGCCAACCTAAGCCTCTCCTGACCCAGCTCAAGTCCTGTCACTGGTCACCACAGAAAGGTCAGGGCCTGCCCTTCCGTTTCACCTCGGGAAGAAGCTGTAGACTGCTATGGCATCTCCCCTCAGTCTCCTCTTCTCCAGGCTGAACAGACCAAGTGACCTGAGAAAGCTGTGGCAGGCTTTTTCTGAATTCAGACTTCTCAGTATAACCCTATCTGGAGTTATTTTAAGTGGTATAACATACTTCAGCTATATTTCTAAAACAAGACACAAGTTTACAGGGCTTGTCTTCAACCGGTGTATGACACTGTAGCACTTAAGAAAACAGCAACAGCCAGCAAAATCCAAGAGCACAGATCATACCTGAAATAATGGATTTGGTGGCAGCTCCCTGAACCGCCATGGCCTGCATGGGCCCAGAGTTCTGGTACATGGCTTTGGAAGTACGAGAGATGGCCCCAAATCTCGACACAGTTGGTCGGTCTCCAAATGGAATGAGGTCATCGTCCCCTGTCTCCGCTGCTCGTCGCTGCATGTCCAATCGTTGCTCACGCATGGCTTTACTATCCACATTCTGGACAAGACATAGGAAAGGCACTCAAAAACTCATTCAGAAATTAATAGGACCACGTTCCTTTCACAAGTTGGTAACACTACAGTAAGTCTCTCTCGTATTCTCTATTCCCTTCACCTTTCCACTAGTTTTCCTATTCTCCAGTTTCTAACTCCACTGTCAGAGGGGATGTCTAACTTAAGATGACCATTACTACACCACAGTGAAAAAGTTGCAAAATTAATTGTGATCAAATCCAGAAGAAGAGAGCAGCAGCAAATGGAAACTGAGAAAGAGAAAGTCTAATGGGAAGAGAAGGGAGGAAAAAACTTCCCTTGACATGAACTCAAAGCAGAGATCAGTGGGCATCCCTGAGGAATATATATTCCTTCTAGAATTCGAAAGAAATTTCTCTGAAGCCCAGTGTTAAGAATTGTATCACCTAAAAGCCTGCAAATGACTCAGAATGGGAATTTTCAGTACAACGCTTACTTGGCCATGGCTAGTGCATCTTTTCAGGCATTTTTCATTAAGGAGCAGTACTGTTTGGAACAACCTGTTTTCTAACCGAGTTTCAGACTCAAACACCTTAATGGGTCAGCATATGAAGACATAAAATGTTCACTCTCTCCTCAAAGAGTTTAGTTAAATAGGAAAGCTATCGGTTGTCTACCAGAAAGTGTAACACAGTAAGAACTGCCAAAATCAAGTTAAGACCTTGCTAAAGTAGTAAAACTGTACACAGTAAAACAAAAAGAGCAAGGTAAGTGGGGCCACTACACCAACAAAACTGTCTAAAGGCTATGAACTTTGGTATGGTCCAAAATTAAAATATAACTCTGCAAGCTTTCAGTGGGGATAAGGAATGCTAGAAACAGACAAGATAACACATCTGAGGCAGGAATAAAGGGGTGAAAATGGCAGTAACAACTAAGTTGGAAGCTTAACTCAAGAAATGTAATACTTAGAAACTGAAACCTTAGGCAGAATCTACTTTGGAATTCTGTAAAAAAATTATATTTTAATCTTGAGGCCATAGGACACTAGTACCAATTTTAATTTATTTCTATTTACTAAGCATTATGCACTCTCAGATGATACTATTCCTGTCCTTGAAAAAAGGAATCTCTTATGAACAATAAAAAAAGGGCAGAATAAATGTACTGAAGAATTAATTCAGTAAAGGTCTCCTGCTAACTTTTTCCTGTGAGGAGACAAAAACAGAAGAGCAGCAGAGATCCCATTTTTGTTATCTGAAAGTTAACTCTGGGGCAGAAGAACACTTTGTTTAGCCATGAAAAAGGAGGCTGCTTTCCCAGAATCTTATTACTTAATTGAGCTGCAGTTTGTTTGCACAGTTTTCTAGCAGCAGGGATGAAAGCCAAGAGCTGTTTGTCAATTCCTGAATGCTGCCACTTGGACAGCAATAAGCTGATTCCAAGTAACCTCCGTACTTCCCCGGGTCAAATGTGACAGTGTGATAACTCCAGGCAACAACACTATCTAGGACTGAGAGCAAGAGGACAGGTAAAAAGGCCAAAGATGCAGATGAAATGCAGTTTTTTGCTCTGCTTTTTCTAGGAGAAAGCCTCCTTTTTGCTTCCATTTCCCACAGTGCCTTCAAGGTTTTATGAGGAAAGCAATTCAGCAGACAGAAAAAAGACACATTTAATTCCAATGGGGCAGAGGGAAAAAAGGGAGCCTGTTTGAGGAGAAACTGAATCAAAAAAATCCTGATTTAGTTAGGTGGTTGCAACAGGTGAGCACCTGCCCATATAACAATTAATTCTGATTAGAAATGTTCCCCCCCACCTCTTACTGGCCAAAGAAAGGTCACCATGACTCTGACAATACAGAAATAAGTCAATAGATCACTTTTGCCCATGGAAGATGAAGGAGAACAGATGAATCTCTGTAAAACAGTCCCTGAGGCTAAACAGTCTCTTCTCTTGCAGACTTGAATGACCTCCTACATGCATGGGCTACCAGCCTACTTCTTGTGTTGAGTGATGTTGAATGTTAGAGAGAAACTGAATAGTGGTGGTATTTCAGACTCCTCTTTACTTTCTTTGCTGCTCCTTTTTATGGAGCAGCACAAAAGAAGATCACAGCCCACCTCCCGAAGTTCAGTGAAGAGCTGAATAAGCACAGCACAGAACTAGGAATTGCCTTCAAGAAGAAACGGCCTAGTACTATGTTTTGACTGTGCTTCTCTCTAAAACTTCATGCAAGTTTTGGGTACTCTTTCGGCCACAAGTCACAGTCCTTCAACTAAAAACTAATAACACCATTAAGAGCAGTAACAGCCACCTTAAAAGGAATTAATAGCGTAAAGTTAAGTTACAGCATCTTGCTCTGACAGAAAGCAGGCAGACAGACAGACATGCTTAATTAACAAGCTGCCAGGACAAAGTAATTTTTGGGTTTCAAGTGTAAAGAATAATCCTTTCAAAATATTCTTGCTATCCATGGCTTCAGAGCAAAGTAGTTATCCTGCATCTATATGTAGAATTTTGTACCAGCTAGGTAGGACTGTTCATAACTTTGAAAACAAAGCACTTTCCACACCTGCAAACACTTTCTGTGACTGCAATGCACTTTTGAGCTTAAATAAAAGCACTGCCATCATCCTGGTAAGCAAATGAAAGTCCTTCCCAAGCCATAGAAAGATCCACTCTCCTTCTGTTTTCCCCTTATCCCTACATACCGCCATCTCCACACTCCTTGCTGCCACAACATCTTTGGGTTTTGCATCTTTGGTTCCAATGTAGGAGCCGATGGTGTCACAGGACCAGGGAGAGTACTGGCTGTAGTCATTTCCTTTGTATTTCCCAGCTACCTTCAGGTCTTCATCCAAGTACTGTACAAAAACAAAAATCTGGTTCTGTAAGTGAAGGGAAGAAGCAGTTTCACAGCCATCCTATTCACTTCAACAGCAGTGAACTTGAGAAACACCACTAGGATTATTTTTTATCAGATACATCATCCTCTGGAACTGGGCCATAGAATGCATAAAGTGCATGAAATTCTGATTCCCTGGCTTTGCTCCCAGTGCTGACTGTTCACTTGGCCAGTTGGCTAGTGATATTTTGACCTTGGTTTAAAAAAAAAAAAATCTCTATCAAGCTATAATACTAATACCTAGTTCTAAATATGTCAGGAGCAAATGAAGCGAAGTCTAGTAACTGTAAAGACCGATTACTTCAATTAGTAATGGCTCAAAATTAATTTTCTTGGTTGCATCAAAAGCAGAGAGCTTAGGACCAGTGGTAGATCAACAGCTGATTTAAACACTGGAGACTGCACTATAAGGACCTCCCACCCAGGCACAAAATCTGCTTGCCCCAACAGTCGCCAGTGCTGTACCGTTCTGATTTTCTTCTTGTACACACTTATCAGCACGTAAACTCCAAAGTATTTTCTAAACATGCCAGTATGTCATGTTTTTGTCAAAATATGCTTACCTCCTCCGAGTGAAAAGAATGAGGCAAGGTTGGCGATGGTGCAAAAGGAGGTGGAGAAATCACTTTCCTCTCCTCTAGCTGGGCCATGATCTCTTTCCTTCGTCGGTGAAGTTCATCCAGGCTGGGATGAGGCTGAAATGAAGACAGAAAAATGTTCCAGAGCTCCTGAAGCAATAACGCGCTAATAATTTTCTAAGTGTTTAGCTGAACAAAATAAGGCAGCCATATACTGCAAGGAGAGGGAAATACAGAGGATAATCATTAAAATAACAAGAAATGACCACTTTGCTAAAGTCTACCTGTTAACTTTCATACAGGACATACACGTTTCTACACTGGCCAGTGCTAGTTCAAGACACCCCACAAACAGTGAATGTGTTCCAACATGGCAAAGTTTCCATTGGAACATGTTCAGCATGGCAAGTCCCCATTACAGTCATAGGGTAAATTGGTAGAACTCTACAGATCATAACCTAGTCACATTTATGATTCACGTTGCAACAGAAATAAACACAAACACAGCAAACTTAAAACTGATAAATCTATAAGTTACGTTAAAAAAACCTCCTGGACTCAACAATAGGATTCAGAGCCTTTAATCTGAGCAACCTAAGTTCAACTATTCTACAAAACTCAATTCCAGCTCGTGATTTATCAAAACAAGTTTGTAAACTTATACTAGGAAGACCCTTCAGTTAGCAATCTAAGTAGAAAAAAAATCAAAAGAGTGGAATCTTTCATTCTTTTATCAAGGGAGGTA
Source organism: Ptilonorhynchus violaceus (assembly GCA_013397565.1). Taxonomy (NCBI): domain Eukaryota; kingdom Metazoa; phylum Chordata; class Aves; order Passeriformes; family Ptilonorhynchidae; genus Ptilonorhynchus; species Ptilonorhynchus violaceus. The sequence continues at coordinate 52,584 of VZRJ01001407.1, read as the reverse complement.
TTTTAATATTTATTATTTAGGTACAGAGCTGGTCAGTCACAGATGGCCAACACAAAAATGCACACATGACCATTTCCACACACTGTATTTAATCTGCACTGGAGTGGCCCTCTCCGGCCTAATCTTTGCTGGAGAAGTCAGAGACTTACAAAGTTAATTACAACGCTTTTCTATTTTGAGCACTAAATAGCAGCCCACTTTTACATATCAACATCATTACAACTGCAGAGTTCACCAGTAACTAAATTACCTTCTGGTTTTTGATCAGCTTTCTAAAGTTCAGACTTTCTCAAAGCCCACCCCCTTAGTACAAAAATATTCAATTTCTCAAGCAGTTTATAGTTTCTCTCTCAAAACCACTACAAAAACGCAGTATAAAAAGCCCCTACCCTGTGGCACGAAGGTCTGATCTGACTGAGATGTGGAGCCACCGGGCAGTAAGCCTCTGTTTGCTGGTATCTGTCTCTGGACTCAGGTACGTAGAGGGGCACAGCAGCTTGCGGGATGTCGATGGGCACGGGGCTGCCTCGCACCACGTCCTCCCGCTGGTAGGGCTGCACGGGGGGGTACACGCGCCGGCCGTCGTAGTGCGGGGGGTACACGGGCTGCGCCAGGGCCGGGTACTGCTGCGGCTGCGGGTACTGCGGGCTCACCACGCGCTCCGGCAGGTACGGCCCGTAGTGCTCCAGGTACGGCGCGCCCGGCTCGGGCGCCGACGGAGGAGGTCGGACAAAGCGGGACATGGACTGAGTGGGATAGTACACTCCTGAAGTAAGGCAAGAGGGGAAAAAAACCCACAAGATACAGAAAGCGATTACCACAACTGTTCACAAAAATTGACCACAGAAAACCCCGAAGAAGCAGAAGTTGACCCAAAGCTCAAGTGACACAGTATAATCATCCAAGATACCAGCACGGTGTCAATGCTACAGCGGTTGATGGAGAGGTGGTGAGACTGAGCCCATCACAGGTGCCCCACCAGTCCTGCTAGCACACCAAATAGAAATAAATCACCAGAATGTCTCTGCAGATTGCTACGAATGCTTTCACCTAGGTAAGACCTAAGAAGTAAACTGAAGACTGGCCTGTACATCTTCACCTACGCACCTAAAATTCAATTTGTCACAACATATCAGAGCCACTGGCTGGGTAGAGGAACCTGGATTACTAGGATTTAAAGTTATCTAAAGATTTGTTCTATGTCTTGAACACAACAAAGTCATTTCAGAACTGTAAATCTCCAAAGACTTCTAAGATCACATTGCCTGGTTACCCGAAGACTTTATTATTCTATCTGGGATCTCTGGATAATTTTAAAATAAGCACGAATATGTGCATGACATCAAATTTTGTAGACAACTCAGATGTTCACTGCCACATAATGACCAAATATAAGTAGTTTTTCTTCAAAATGCTCTGCAACTTTCTCAGAAATGGCTTCCCTGATTTCCCCTTCCATTTCTAGAGCTTTTTCTGCTTTCAACTTCTTTTGGTCTTCCATTTCTTATTTTTCTTTCATATTAACTTCAATTTATCTCATTTCTCTCTGCAACATCATATTGCCTAAGAATCATTCCCTGTTTTCATATATATAGCCATATATTTTCTTTTCAATTCCCTTCAATATTATCTTTCTCTACTTGCTCTCTTTATAGATAGAATCTTTCCCCTTAGTTCCTTTTTTATGATGTTTTCTTTTTTTGTGAACACCCTTCTCTAGTTTCATTTATCTCTACTCATCACATGCACTTTATTTCCATTTTCCCTGAGTCAAACTGAATTAAGGTTTACCATACTGGATCCCTGACCTATCCCAGTTTGGAAGAATTGGAGACAGAAGGACCTGAAACAGTTGGACAGATACCAGTATCTGCAAGTATTTTCACGTGCACTGAAGTTCTCAGTCAAGACAAAATCTTGCCAATCTCCGATTTTATTATGCCATCAGCACATCAGAGTCTTTAGTCCATGTCATTTGCAAGTAAACTTCAATTTAAGGGCTTAAAAACCAGAGTTGAAAGAAAGACTAAAATCAGCATGAGGATAAAAGAGCTTGGTATCAATCTTACCTTGTTGGTACGGTGCTGGCTCAAACGATGGGGCAGCTCCTCTGGGGTCTTGATAGAATATATCTGCTTGTTGTGCATTGTACAGCTGAGACCCTCGTGGTACCATCTGCAACTGCTTGGTGACAGACACTGAGGGCAGATCTGCTGGTGCCCGAGCAGGCACAGGATGAGGGTTCACTGGTAAGGCAGAAATAGAGCTCTTGGGGACAGATTCCAGCCTAAAAAGTAGAAAGATGGCACTGTTCATCAAGGCCTGGTATAGCACACTGTATTATTTTAACACACTGTTCTTTGTCTGTACTCAACCTTCTGAAGGCTTGTATCACCTTCTCCAATTAATATATAAGTAAACAGGGAAGTAACACAGTTTAGAGTTTTAGGTTTAGCTTCCTACTCTACTCTTAAATCACTAAAAAACCCAACCAACCAAACACAAGAACCACCACAACCCCCATTCTGCTTTTTTTTTAGAGAGCTGGTTTACTTCATTTCTACTCCACATTTACATACACAACAATTTGAACAACAGGTAGGAAGACCCGTACAAGTCAGGAGGGGATCCAGGGGCACTGCTACTCAGATGGTCCATCTTCCCTGGCTTCAGGGCAGTTTCATAACCGGAGTCAGTCCCGCGAGAAATTAGTTGCGTCACTGTGCTGCCTGTTGACACAATTCCATTTGGCAGAGCAGAAGTTTTCCTATTGGGCAAGTCCACTCCCCCTTCCTCTGAGAGGATAGCTCCTGAAGGCAGGCCCACCTCATTCAGCTGGCCCAGGGAGGCACTAAGGGGTCTTCTGGGAACGAGACGCTTGTTCATTTTACGGAATCTTCAGAAAGAAAAACCACACATCAAAAATTGAAACGAACAAACAATGTAAAAGGAGCTGTACTTTCAAGATTTTTCAAACATGCATTCTACTGAAAGCTTCTTTTTATTCAAGTTCCCCAAGGGGCTTGTGAGAATACCTGTTAGAATGCAACTCCCCTGATAGCTGATCTATTAATAGCAGTTTCACTCAAAACAAGGATGGACTTTTGATGACAAGTACATCAAGAATTCACAGGTAAGCATCACACAGAACATTTAAAAATCTTGCTTTCTTTACACATATGCATTTCAACAGAAGAAAGCCAAAACCAAGCATCACATAAAATACTACTATCACATAAAATATAGTAACACAAGCTTTAGAATACGAATCACAGACTGTTCAAGCCTATTTTAGTCAAAGAAATAGGAGAAAATTAAAGTGAAAAAATATGAAGTTATCCCCTTTTGCTCCTTTGTCCAATAAAAAGCCAAGTGTTTACTATCATGTGATACATTTTAAAGTACAGTTTAAGATCTGTTACTATATCAATATGAAGCTTACACAATTTATGCTGTTTGATAAAGTGATTGCAGAGATAAAAGCTCTATAAACATGCAGCAATTCCAAAAATCTAACTGCTTCTGAGTAACGCAAACAAAGGCATAACGTTCCACAAAAACCAGCAGGCCAACAGTAACGGAGAGCAAATTCCAGAGTTGAAGGTCCTCCACTAAACACCCTGCCATTAGTTAGATGCCAGAATGCAAGTGTGAGGGCATATTTGCAGACCTGAGTGTTCTCGCTGAACAAGAGGCTATTTCTTCACCAGGGTTGAAGCCAACACTTTCATATCATATCTAACAGAGTGAGATGGGAACCCAGACTAGGAAGGTACACACATTACTGCAGAAAAACGGGGCAGTTATTACTCAATCTTTAGCTAATCTTTGCATTTGCCCACATGTATTAACAGCAACACAACAGAGACAAAATGGGGTTTTATTATTTGGGCTGTTTTGTTTTTTAGTTGTTGTTGTAGTCTCCACATGCAGGACACCAATTTTAAAAAATTCAATGCTTCCCTATGCACACAGGGTCTTTGTCCCTTGCCAAGAGGGGAATGAGCTGCTGTTTAAGCAAGTTTAGATTATAATTTGCAATCTAAAGCATTACCACACATTTCCCCATAACCTTCCTCCAAACTTAAAGCTCTATAGAGAGACAGAGAAGTCACATAGCAACAGCAATGCATATTGTTCACACTAACCACTTTTAAAAGGAGGAGAACTACCACAATAGCTACTTAAAGGAATTAAGCAAAGATAAAAGGTACAAGGAAGAGTTGGAATTCCAAGTTCCTCAACCACCCACAGAAACTGCTGGAATCTGACAATGAACAAACATTCCTTTCAGCCCAGGACAACATTAATACCAAGGCATGCAAGTCAGTCTGGCTACAATAGGCCTCTCCCACCTGCAAAGCTGCCAAACAGTCCTTGGTATGTACAACTGGCTCAGAGGTGTAAGGCTGACCCACCACCCAACATAGGTTAACCCAACAGGTTAAACAGTGCAGTTAACACAGCACTACCAATCTCCATTTCATTAACATGATGACAAAAGGCAAAAAAACCCCTCAACTGTTTCTGCAGCACACAAGTATCGAAGTCCTATTTTTTGTTCATGTGAATAACTGTCTTTGTCATTCTAACACCACACTCTCTGCTCTTTTTTCCTGTTTTGCCTATGCATTGCATGCTGGCTATACAGCCCGTGAACCAACATGTTAATGCTTTGAGTTTCAGATTAAGAAAGGAGAAAGAAACATTGCATGCCAATTCCAAATCTTTGCAACATTCTTCTGACTAAAAAGCACCTTTTCTTTAAGAGACGTGAGTTATTTTAGCCCAAAAAGCAAGTAACAAGCTAATATACTACATAAAATACACCGTATTTATTTCTTTAAACTCCTAAATAATCCATTTTACTTAAAAAAAAAAATTAAAACAACCTGCAGAATGATAGCATCTTGCTTGTGCATAACTGGTAGCCCTCCTAAATCTGTAACAGATGTAGATTATTTATTGCAGACTTGATATGACCATCATTTCTTAACTCTACAACAACAGATGTAACCAATTGAAGGTTCCTGCATGAAACTTTCTGGCAGATTGCACAAAGAATAACTGTTGCAGGAAAAAAATCTTCAAAAGTTCATTTTTAGCTCTTTGGAGAGCTAGCAACACATTCCTTAGATTTGGAAAACTGCCAGCAACCTACCTGAATATAAAGGGAGGATGAGAAATACCCCCAAATAACCACTGTGAATGCAGTCACGCAGCATGTTTATTCACACTCAAGAAATAAGGAAACCAGCCCACCTCCAAAAACCTCGGATAATGCTTGTATAACATCACACTTTCAGAGCTGCATTACTGCTGAACAAAGCCAAATATCCTGTATGGAAGAACAAGCAGCTCCAAAACCTAAGAGATGACTGTTACAAGTTTATCACATTATTTCTTGCTAGTTTAACAGCCAGGTTATACCTCCCCTCCTCAGTCCTAGATGTGAGAAATAACTCTTATAGACAAGATGAAGCAAAGATTGGACTGATTTCTACTAGCAGAGGTACACTCACTTTTCCAGCTCCTCCTGTGAGTGTGCGAAGGTGCAGCTGGCCCCCCGGGGACATCCTCCTCTCTGTTTCATGTCTCGGCACATGTATGTCTTGTATTTGCTGTGCTGAGGGGGCTGACAAGGTTAAAGAAACCAGGTGAGATACCTGAACGTGAAAGTGCACTTAACCAAGCTGAATGTATCATCTTCTTAAAGGCCTGATGTTTGACTGTTGATAATTCCCCAAATTTAAATGTTTCAGGAGTACCTAATGTGAAATAAACGACTGAAATACTTGTGGTTGGTTCTTCAACAGAACCAACAGATTCAGGAGTGGATATTTTGACAACTAAGTCACTATCAGGTTTCTACAACATTTTTATTCAAACTCCTTACTAGAGAGCTTGACTGGAACACAGCTATACATTTTAGGACACAGTTATGTTGACAAAAGTGATACAGGATGAAAACATTACCATGATAATCAGAAATATCCTATCAACAGTTCCCACCAAGGGAAAGGTCTGTAAAAGTCAACTCTTGCTTTCTGAGAAGCTCAGCCAAAAGGTGTATATCTGTAAGAAGTCACCTGCAAACTGATTTTTTTTTCTTTTTTTTGCTATCTACTGTAATGAGAAGATCCAGGCAAGGTGAACCTAAGCTGCACAGCCTTTTACTGGCCACTGCTGCTAGGTAGCACAACTCTATCCAGTGCTCAGCAGACATCCCTTTCCCACTCAAGAGGCTCCAGGTTCCCTTCCAAGCATCACAGAATGCACCAGGTCTAGGCCACAGGCTCTCCGTAACAAAAACTCGCTGTTTTTCCCTGCCCCATTCCCACTTATGCATTCCTACTGCTTTTCCTTTTGCTGGTGACAGTGCTCATCATCCATCCCAATTAATGCAAAAAGGTGAAAGAGCAGAAATAATTCATTTTAATTTTGCCCTTTTTTTTTTCGGCAGAGAATCTTTCTACTAGTTGAGCTCCCCAAACCAGCTCTCCAGGAGGATGAATGCCAAAGCGATGGAGAAGTGGGACTGGAACAGGCAACTCTGTCTTTCAGCAGCAGCAAGAATTTACATCAACTGAACTACACAACAAAATGAGATCAAACAAATGTGTGATAAGGTAACTATGAGATAAGCTAATATATAATATTTGGCAACGTAATTTCATTGCTGAAACAAAAAAATTTGTTTCAGGAACTTGGATTGCACCTTCGTATGAGGTATTCTTAAATCTTCAAATTTGACAGACCATTAAGCACAGGTGTAAGGATAATTTCATTAACAGAGAGCCAGCTGGCTGAAATATGTCACATTAAAATAAAACCAAGAAAATTCCCTCAGCTCAGAGCAGCACCTTTCCCCACCCTCTGCTCAGAAGGGTTGTTATTCATTTCCCTAAGCCTGCAGCTGGATTAGAATAGACTGTTCTCTTTTCATCCCAGTGAGCTGTGAAAATTAATTCAACAGGTTTTGGGAAGAAAGATGTGTTGTTTCGGGTTTTTTCTTGTTTGTTTTTCGATAAATATGACCCAGCAGTGATGTTTTCAATCAGCTCCCTGTCAAACCAAATCTTTCCAGATTACATTAGTGAACCTCTATTATAGGATACAGTCAATAAAACTTAGTGGTACACATTTCTGAAATGATTTAGCTTTTACCTGTTGTTGATCTGTTCCTTTTTTGCTGTGATTCTGGATATAATCAACTAAGCCATGAACCACAGTCCTCACAGCTACTAGTCCGTTTTCCAGTTGTTCCCATGTTGGAGGTGGAGCATCTGTTGCATGGACAGCAAACACAATATAAAAAGAAAAGTCAGAAGGATTTTCCAAAACGAGGTACAAAACCCCCCAAAAAGTATCAAAAAACTTGACAAGTTTACAAAAAATATTCGATCAGTAGATGAAAGCATTCATCACCTTAATTCTGGGACATTTACCTCTTACAGAATAGAGGTAACTACAAACTCAAGATTGAACTGCACAAAATACCAAATGAGCCAGTAAGACTATTATTAGCATGTCAAATTATTTCCTTTTACAAGAACTTTCACATCTCACAAGAACTCCAGAGTAAATGTACTGTACAAACTTCACATAATGAAAAACATCAGGTTCAGGAGTCTGAATGCAAAGAGGCATTTTGGAGGTAAAATCATTCTGTACAAATACCATCATCGCTGGCCTGATCACACAGGCACAGACATGGAATAGCAAAAGAAATTAATGCCTCTTGAGTGGAAAAAACATCACAAGGCAAATCTATGCATTAGACCACCATCTCAGACACTGAATAAATTGTACAGTCTCAATTCTACAGGAGCACCTTTTCTTTTTAGCCAATTGACTTTTCTAATTTTTTGAATCTGTTCCAACAGCTGACACTCCCACCGTGTGCTGGCACAATCTGCTGCAAAGCACAGGGCCTCAAAGTGCCTTTCAAGATCTTTAGCAATTACAATTAATTACATTATATTCCACTCACGAGGACAAAACTCTTCCAGAGATACCTCAATGTGCCTAGAGAACAGCAGGGAAGCAACTCAACAGCACGAAAAAACCCCATCAAGATGAGACTTGGCTACTGAAACCAAGGCAGGCTATTAGTGATGCCACTTGCCATATCAATTTTTTGCTAACAGATTTGCAGTACACAGATTTGTCCCCAGCTTGTTTCAGGATGAAGGATTTGGGAAGAAAGCACTCTATCGCCTTTAGCTGTGAAGTACAACTGGTCCTCATTGGAAAGGGAAGTTTACCTTCTGTTTGTTTAAAAAAATAAGAAGTACAACTTTTCATCTCCTGAAGTTGTAGTTTGTATCTTCATAGTATTTTGATATATAACATTGATTTCACAAATTTTAGCAGGTATAAAATAAACTTCAGCCACAGCACTCTGTTCTGTCCCTTCCCTTCTCCCTCAGGTGGTCCCTCCTCACCGCACTGCTGACTTCTTCAACAATTTCTATCTTTCCCTCCTCTGTCAACACCTTGATTTTCCAGTTATATTCTTTCCAGCTATCTTCCCCTTCCCAGACTCTTTCCCACCTTTACAGAATTACATATTAACAAGAAAAATACTAAATTCCATAGGGTAACAAACCTTTCTTGTCTAGACTGATTTTTGCCCAGCTTCTCTCTATTCAATCTATTAAAATTCTACTTTAGAATTCAAAATTCTTAAGTTGGTGAGTCAAGAGGACATTTCCTTACACTTGATGACCAGCTTTCAATCCTTGGACAGTGTTAAGCTGATCTTGCTAAACTTAAAGGTTTTCATAAAAACATCCAGATTTACCTGGACTAGGATCAATGTTTGCCAGGAGCTCAAGGTGAGGTCGAAGACGATTTAGGTTAGCTGGATCTCCAGTCCTCTGAAGAGCAATAGTTAATTCCTGAACACTCTGTGCAAACGAGGCTGGGGTCTGCAACTTAAAAAAATTATCATAATTAACTTTCTACAGGCATAGCAGTCCTCATGGTTTCTGAAGGTTGCTCCACAAGCTCACAAGAACTGTCTCCCAAAACTGGAGTAAAATATCTTTCACACAAGCCCATCCCAGTGAACCCTTTCTCTTAAGAATACACAATTCTTTGACATTGCAGGTTAAAATACAGGTCTAAATAGACAAAATAAAGGCTGGTATTATTTCTAGCAAAAAACCCCATTTCTTTGGTGTTGTGCTGCCACCCAGGAAAAAAAAAATGGAAAATACTAGAAACCATTTAATTTAGATTCCTAGAGAGTCTAATATCTCCAATCCCCAAACCAACATGTTTGCACCCTGCTTTAAACTGAGTACAGCAAGCAGACAATAAAGAACAAGATGCCTGAAGGAAAAGATAGCTAGCAATGTTCCATTTCCTAACATCACACAATTCCAGTATTTAAAACTCTTAATTCTACCTAGATCCTTCAGGAGATGTTTGGCAGGACAGTTGAAAAGGTGGGCAAAGGCCTAAATACACAGCAGACCAATCTTGAAGCTAATCCTCCTGTACAGCAGCCAAAGCAGTTGTTTCACAGCTTTTGTAACCATTCAACAAGGTTCAGTCTTCCCACCTAACTCAGGCACACTTAGAAATGAGTACCCTATTTTAAAAGCCCATTTATCCTATGTTGCTCCTAAACACAGAGATCTGGGCATTTCCAGAGTTCAAGTATTTTATTTACAAAATGTGCTTTCACCTCTCTGTCTTTCTTCATATATAGACTAGGGGGCTCAATTTTTTTCCAACTTATTCACTAACTTCCTGCCCAGAAACATGAAGCATTAACCTCTGTCTCCACACTGGCATTTATCAGCTGTTCATAAAGATCACACCTTCAAAACAATTGTGTAGCTAAACTTTGTGGCTTCCCATCTGCAGAAAGAAGTAAAGTAGCAAGAAATGTCAAGATGGCAGGGGGAGCAAGATTCATTAGGTTACAAATATGTATTCTAATTATTTAGGGCATAACATATTTTGAAATAACAGGGCAAATGATTAATGGGCGAGTCCACGTGGGCACAATTTCTAAGTTCAATATCACATACATTTAAATCTACTACAGTTGCAAACAAGATGGACTGGGCTGATTTTAGGTGGCTTTACCTTGTCGATGATACTCTGCATGTGGGACTTGTGAGACTGGTCTCCGTATAACAGCGAGGACCACTGGTCTGGTGCAATGCGCAAACCTGCTTCCATAGCTATTTGAACTATCTGGGAATCATGTTCCCTTCTCAGAGCTTCGTAAGTCCGAAATTCCTCCTTCAGTTGCATCAGGGAGGAATCCTCATCTCGCTTGGTCACCTAGCAAGGAGAAACGAGCCAAATACAATTAAGCAGGATAAGCCCAAGATTATGTGAAGTTCAAGGCAAGTGACGTCTTCACTCAGCAACTAAGTCCTTCTCCCAAACTAAAATCAACCATGACACTACTCAGTGAACACCACTTCCTACTAAAATAACACACTCTTCATACAGTGGAACCACTATAAAATAGATACAAAACATTATTTACTTGGACTCTGACTCACATATTGGTCAAAGTGTCACACTTCCTAAATGACTTTACAGCATCCACACCTCCGATCAAGGTGTTTTGTTTGCATTGCAGAATTTTGTTTGAGGGTACAATTAGCAAAAACAAAGCGTTTTTCTACTTATATAGCAAAAGTGAATGACATTTAAGTTGAGCACCTAGTAACAGATCATTAAATATTGTAAAGTACATTAAGCAGCTTAACTTGTCTTCATACAACTCGGACACCCAAGAGTCTCCTATTTCTTTGATTCTAACCCAGACCACGACTGAATTAACAGAACTAGGGCTTCTCCAGCTTTAAGCCACTCTAAGGAGCTAAGTATGCTGCCTTACATACAGGTTTTGTAACTGTGCCTCTATTAATCTGGACAGAGGCAAAACCTAACTTTAGAGCTTCAAGTTGCTGTTTCGGCCTCTGCTGCCATCCCAGCTGGAAGACAAAAAACTCTCTAAATTCATGTGGGACTTAATGAGCAATACTTTCAGTAACTACACATATTTTTAGGCACATTTTACATTCCAGGACAATGAAAATTGAAAGCGAAAACCAACAGTTTTCATAGCATTATGAAATATCCAGGCACAATCTTCTTCATACCTTGAAGCACGAGGCTCTGTAAAGGAGCTGGACAACATGCCCAATGCTTGTTTTGGAAGCCTGAGGGAATCGCGGCTCCAGCCTCTGCACCACAAAGAGAACCAAGACCTTTCGTGACAGAGCAGATCCATCTTCCAAAGCCAGCAGAACCAGCTTTAAAGCCTCCTCTTGCATTGCTGAGAGTCAGGGGAAATGCAAAAAGAGACAACGAATGAGAGAAGACCAAGAAAGACTTTTGCAGTTTCTTGTTCACCTACAATTGGGAGAACAGCTAGAAACTCTCCCCAAGAGACACACAAACCCACAGAGAAAAGAGGGAGTTCAGCATGAAAGGAGTGCAAAGAGAGAAGGAACCCTTCCAGATTCCAGACTGTAACTGGGGAAAATGAGTCTTTTTCCCTTTATTATTATTATTTCATCTAGTTTGGGTATCATCTGATAAGGTTTCTTTGTTCCTGTCTGTACATCTCTTGATCACTAATATGAGTTTTCAAAGTGTATCACCTACGTCCCACACTTATCCCAGAAGAAAAAGCTGACAGGATAAGGAGGAGCAATGTTCATTCCCATGCAGGTAAAAAACCCGAGTGCCCACACAAATCAACCAGGCTGCAGCATCACTGTTTTGCTATGTAACCAACCTCTCTCTTCCCTGAAGTGGTACAGAAGTTAGTATCTCAAACTTAGTCTTCACCTGTTTCAGTCGGGAAAAGCTCCACTATTTTTTCTTTAAGAAATTGGCTTCATATTTCAAGACTCAACAAGTGAAGTCTCTATTTTCAATTATGAGACTTGATTTTTTTTTAAGCAACATTGATTTTTTTCCTAGTACTCTAAGCTAAGGAATTAAATTTATAACTGCATAGCTTCTTAAATACGTGTACACGTAACTGTAACAAATCTATCCCCACAACTGCTTTGTATGTTTACTGCCCTAGAGAAGGAAAAGAAGCCAAGCCAGTCACTTCCAGCAACCTTATTTTTTCTAGAAAGGTCTTGCTTCAAGGAACAGCAAGTGAGAAACTATTTCTCATTTATCTTAGGACAAGAACAAAAGAACACCTATTCTGAATTTTACAGAAGACTTGCAAAAGCATTAAAAATGTGAGAGTACCCATGACAGCAGCCCAACAGATATACAATTGATTATGAAGATTACTATTAAGAAATTAGGCTGTTGCCTAATAAAATCACTCAGGCAATTGGACAGCCATTTATCAATGGCTCAATTATAAATTGCTTCTAGTATAGCAGTGATTCTGCAATGCCACCTACCTGGCCCAAGGAACTGGCACCCTCTGGCTCTCACCGCAGCCCAGAGGTTGGAAGAGAGCTGCTGAGGGTTTTGATGCTGGAGAATGAGCTCTGTGACTGTTCTTTCACCCAGCGACCGTGCTGCACGCATGGCTCTGATCCGCCCTTCCTCCTCCACCAGCTGGCAATGGACTAATGTCACAAGTTTCCTCTGCATGGGACGACTCAGAACACTCTGAGTAGTACTGTTAAGACCCACACCTTCAAAACAAAATGAAACAGAATAATAAACTACCTCATATTCCTTTTGTGCCAGCCTTCAGTGACTGCACTGAACCTAGTTCTCCCGGTGTCCACTTTGTCAAAAGGAATACTAGTCAAGGCATACCAGAAGTTCATTTCTGTTTGTTTTACTTGGCAATAAAAGCAGTTTCCTGGGAATCAGCTTCCCCACAGGTTTAAATTTTGTGATTGACTGATCTGGCTTTTTAAGAAGGTGGAACCTCTAATGAGGTAGTTTGTCCCACATCCTCCCACCACACAGATTCCCAGTTCATCCCTTATTCGTGGACTTTATGGATCACTTGAATGTCTGTTTGTTTTCATAACACATTAGTTTCTTGCCTTCATCTGGTGTCTTCACTGTTTTAGTCTAGAGCTTACACGAGTCCTAAACCGCTTGGGTGATGTTTAATCATGTGCCAAAACTCTGAATCACAAACATGCTGAGAGCCACTTAATTCAGGTTAAAGGAATGAGTGACTCATTAGACATACAGCTGCCATGCTGAGTTTGCTCCACAGCCAGAGCTTGGTCACTGGGCCACCACTACCAAGACTGCTGTGACACTGTACTGGTTGGAAAAGACTTAGGCAGCTTCTTGAAAAAATTCACTTCTGAAAATCTGATGCCCACAACACTCAACTCCACTGCTTGGGCCAACAGACTGTCCAAGTCCAGCACATGTAATATATATAAAAACTGTACTCTTGTATACAGTGCAGTTTTGCTAACTTAGAATTACTCAGATTGACCCAGCTCTTGTACATGACCTTGTATAAACAGAGTATTACTTATAACTTTCCTTATCTATCTTATATGCAGTAACTTTCTCATTTCAGTTTATTCTTCCTCTACAGAACAGCTGCATTGCTACAGTAATAACAAAGCAGAACTGAAAAAAAAGGCAAAATTATCTATTTTTACTTACTCTGCAGAGATCAAATCGAATGTCTCAACTCACTATGCCATGGCCAAACACCTCAGCCCTTTCTTAGAATTATTTTTGACACCTTCCAATTCTACAACCCCCTCCCCACCACGAAAACATAACCTTAATGTTTATGAAATCTGTTTCAACTTGTTTCTAAACTAGGTTTATATCCATTTTTCAAACATACTAACTAATAATTTGGATAGTCTGTTTTGCATCTTATTTGTTTCTTGCTTTCATTTTCCAAGGCAGCAATGCAGGAACTACCTCTCGCGCTGCTGAGTGGTTTGAGGTACAATGCCAATTCTTCCACGCATTTCTTGCCCTCCTCATAATGCTTGGTATCTTCAGCTCCACTGCATAAAGTAATCGGCTGCTGCTCAGGAACCTGAAGAGAGATGACGTACATCTACCATGAATATGCATAAATAAGTGGTAACCACGCTTATAAACACTTATTACTATCACGCATTTCCTGTTTTGTTCCCCTTCTGTGTTTCTTCTATATTAGCAAGCATTTTTTCAACATATTTACTGAACAAATAGCATAACAAAAAGCCAGCGAAAATGAAAACAAAAAAGACAGAGTATTTATGCTTAGTAGACATCCTTTATTTAGTGGCTAAAAGGAACTAGAAGCAGAAGGCTTAACATGGCACTTCCTATAACTATAAAACTTTGGCTAAAATAGAACACACAGAAACATCCCCAAAGCTAACTGGCCAAAAAACTCAGGGGAAAAAAAAAAAGAGGAGAACCCTGGTCTGCTGCTAAGTACAAATCTGTATGTAGGGCCTCACAGCTCTAAAATCATCCAGGGATAAGTGATTGCAGCTACTTAGATTAGTGGGAGTAAGGCTTAGCAGCAAATACACTAAGACACCCTCGGAACATATTCTGACTAGACCCCATTACAAAGCAGCATGATCAAGTTCTCCTATGTAGTGCATATGAATACATCCTGTGAGTATTTATCTGACAATAGAGGCCAGTTACATTCTTGGGGTTTTTCTGTTTTGTGTTGGTTTTTGTCAGGTGACGTTTATTTCTTCTTCCAGACATTCACCAGAAATCACAATTTTCCCAAGGGATTTGGACCACCCCATCCCCAAGTTATAATTTCGTTTCTAGTTTTCTCTTGGTAAATTCTTAAAGCTTTAAGCAAATTCGAGGCTGCAATATAGCACTGTACTAACATTTCTCAACATCACTATTCAGCAGTCAACACAAAGAATTGGAATTTCTCAGAAGATTAAACATAAGCACTTTTTGCATATGCTGTCGAAGTGCAAACAGATCTCGGACTTCTATTTCCAAGTCAATCCCTATCCCAGTGGCAATAACAACATGCTAATCCCACATAGCTGCTTACAGGGACCAACCCAGGCCTTCAATCTAAAAGCAAAAGCCTTTAATGCTTCAGTTAAATACGGCTACAAACCTGCTCACCTTCACGCGCAACCCAGCCACTGCAAGAGCAGCATTATGATGGCAGCACCACATAAAAGCAGAAAATATATATAAAAAATATATATACATACACATATACGGTTGCCATCACCAATGTGAACAGTTTTCCTACCAATTTTAATAGAAAGCAATGTTTCAGTGATATGATCACACTTCTCCTTAGACAGCCATCTCTGCTAAGTCTTCTCATTTGACACACAGAGCAACATAAAAAGTTACTATCTTGCTTTTACAGCAGGCAACCAAGAAAAGTCTTGGAGTGCAATATATCATCTGCAATTAACATAGTTAATATCATCCCAAAACTAACATAAACAAGATAGAGGCTGTGTCTGATCCAGGCTTTCATTCCTACTAAAGAGAAAAACAAATCCAAGTTCAATCACACCAAGACAACAAGGTTACCCTTGATACTTTTCACTGATCGCAGTTAACTTGTGATGGTCTGTAGGTTTTTGGTTTTAATTTTGGGCCAGCATTTATTTGGGGTGTTTTGGTTTTTGAGTTTGAGGGGTTTTTGTGTCTGTAAGGAAGAGCGCTTTCAGTGAAAGGTGATTTTGCAACTCTGTATGTTAGAGCGGTCAGCTGTAAATGCTCATAACAGCCTCATCTCGACTGGTTTCTTGGGATTTGGGAAGCAATTATTAACTCCTTCACTATTTGCTTGCATGTTAACAGAATATTCCACACCACCTTTGCAAAAGCACCGCCATTTTAGCAGTCTGCTTCTGCCAGGGAAGTTACACAGCAGAACTGGCTTATTGAGCAAATGACACATCTTAAGTGTAAGTGCCCAGACACTGCACTGCCTCTGCTCTATTTACTGCTGTCATATATTTTGTGCAAATTCCTACTTGCTCCTGCAAGCATTCCATCCGGCACCAGCGACAACCCAACACACAACTACAGCGTCGCAACCCCCAGCAGACAAAGGGGGCTCGGAACAGACGTGGGACAGGAAGCCGTGTTCAGCCCTGGATTTTGACCCTGAATTGAAGTGGGTTTAGCACACATTCAGAGCAGTGGTTTGGAATGCCAGACACAGCACAACTCCACCAGCGAGACACAAGGACTGTCTAGGCAACTAACGGAAAGCTTCCCCCTCCCCCGGGAAAAAGCTGGCAGAGAAAAACTTCCAAGAGCTAATCAAGCTATTCAACACTATTTGCATATCATTCCCATTTCTTCTCTTTTCAAGGGAAGCTTCAATGTAAAAATCTAAATGCCTTGTACAACCGTACTGTTTGTAAAATGAGCCCAAAAGAGAAGAAAGTTTTATCTTAAGCTGGAGTAAGTGTAGTACTGCAGAGTAAAACAACATACTTTTTCTGTGGTTTCAAGAGTATTCAGAAGAGAATTTATTTCACACACACACTTCTCTCATGCAACGCACCTCACAATAAAATTTACAAGTAATTTTCCTATTGCTGGTTCTATTATATGCACTTCCAAGACTTATCTTAATATTTTAGGGTTGGAATGATTGTAACAACAGCATCTACTAAGAGAAAAATCATAAAGACATCATTCATAAAAGTCACAGGAAATGCGAATTTTAATTTTGGCTGTCATGGAATTGCTGAGGGACAACTGAGAAATAATTCAACTCCAAAGCATTTTTGCTTCCCCTTCACAAAATATCCTTTTAATAGCATGCATGACCCTATGGTCACTGCTGTTTACAACGCCTCTCAGGAGCCTCAGAATAGATGCCCCGCAGAGTGAGCTCATTATTTTCATCCTCATTCCATATTCCTTTCTCTCAGACATCACACCCTTATCACAGTTTTCACCGCAAATATATTCACATCGTGTAACCAATACCTCCCAGGAGGATGAGAGCAAGACAGGGAAAATCTCAGATGTTTAATTGCTTTAAATCTGTGATGGTTTTGCATGCATCTGCCTTGGCAATGACGGCAAGTATCCTGACAGTGGAATGCTACCCATCAGCATGGCCTGTGGCTGTGGGAAGAGACAGGTTATGACAGCATGAGGAAGGGGACCGGAAAAGAATGCTAAAGCATCATCTCATACCAGGCAGTGATTTTGAACTGGTGATTTAAGCGTAATTTGATGAAGGAAGTCAGCTTGAGTTGTCAGTAATCACCATTAGACATCTAATTGCACAGAATGAGAACGTGTTAAACAGACCAAACCCCTTTTTGTCCGGTTTGAAAACTGTTTCTAACAATAATTCCCTCCTCCTCCCTGTGAACGAATGACTTGCTTCCTGCCAAAAAAACAGAACGAAAGCCAAAGCCTACAATCTTCCATTCCTCAAAAGTTTACATTAAGGACAACTTTTTCACAGATAATTCCTCTTTTGTGGCATCTCATTTCACCAAAAGTTACAATAAAAAATTATCAAACATGATTCTAATAGCTCTGCAATTACAATCTTCCCCTTTTGAAAGGGCTGTGATCACTCCACTTGGTCTCTCATCATGTACAATTCCATTGCCTAATATCTAGAATTGTATTTATCATGTCCAGCAGGAGACTACGACAGAAATTAAAGCACCACAAGCATTTCTGCCACTCTATGTCACCTGTTTGGAATGTGCATGCTGCTGTTTCATGGGTTAAAACAACACTGGCCAGGTGAACGCTTAAAATAGTTGCATACAGTGAGTAATATGTGGATGCTTGAATACCTAAAATTCAAAACCTTATTCCCACAGAAACAAACTTAAGGGATTCCTTTACCCAAGAAGTCTAAGAAACAAGGTATCCCATAAATGCCTTGTTGATTTGTGTCCAAGTCCATTGTGTCTCCCTTCAATCACAATACACATAGCTCCTGCTTAGGTGCTCAGCTATTTTCAGCTCTCCTGGGAATAATAATTCTCATCTTCCCCTTATGATCCTTTCTCCCCCCCCCTTAATGTAGCTGAACTTATTTAGACATGGTCTGAACTACCCAACCAGAGAGGCTGTGGATGTCCCATCCCTGCAAGTGTCCGAGGCCAGGTTGGATAGGACTTGGAGCAACCTGGTCTGGTGGAAGGTGTCCCTGCCCATGGCAGGGGGTTGGAATGAGATGGTCTTTAAGGTTCCTCCCAACTCAAGCCATTCTGTGATTCTATGATCATTGCCTTCCAGAACAGCCCCCATAACCAGTTTATAGGGGGGATGTGTACAGGGGAGCAGGTAGGAAACTGAGTCTCTGCAACAGTTAATTTTCACATCAAGGGTGGCTATAACCTGGGCAACAGGTTTCATTTTCAGAAAGGGGTGGGGAGAGGGAAAACAGAAAGAGTCTAATTCAAGTAAGAAACCAACTATTTTCACCTTAAAGTGACAAAACCTTCCCAGAGAGAATGCTGTTGTCAGAGAAATAGGTTACTGCTTTCCCGGGTGACTGTGTGACAAATTTAGTATGTTTTCCCCAAAATTACAGTCCTGCTTATTTCACCTGCTGTGCCTGTGCGAAACACAAAGTGACTTGCCCTGGAATCCTGCCACTGCTGCCAGTCACAGCAGAATAGATTTGTTTCTTTTAAACTGCCTGGTCTCCTCCTCTGCCTCCAGCAAAAAAGCACTAAACACATAAATGTGGGAATTCCTCAGTAGTCACCCCAAAGGGAAAAGAACAAACTGTTCTTCCCCCTCACAGATAAAAGCTTGAGTTGTACTGTACTGTATTTCCTTCTAAAATGAAACCTGTTTTTTTGGAATTTAGCATTTACAAATAAAGTATTACATGTCTCTATGGACTCAGGTTAAGGTGTACAGAGGTTTGTTGGAGATTAAGGGACACTTATGACACATACACACTCCTGAAACTAAACCAGGAAGTGGAAAAAGGAATTGGTTTCAACTGAAGTTGACATTACTCATGCTTTGAAAGCTGGATTGCTGCTCACAGACCATCCTTGTTGATATATACCAAAAGAGTGCACTCTCAGCGGGGAACAGTTCAAAATCACTAGTTTGCCTAAAGTACTTTTTTTTATTTTATTTGTCCTTAAACAAGTCTTTTTCTGTAAAACAACTTCTAAAAAATGGCCTTAGACAGTCTATTGGAAAATAGCAACTGTCTCCCCACCCTTCACAGCAAAACAGTGTACTTCTTTTCTAGTAGTGCAGTGTCTGGTAAACACTACAACAGCTGCCAGGAAGGGAGAGGAAAGAGAAAGGAGAGTGCGTTATACTGAACACTGATTTCATTCACACGCTCATTGAAATTAGGAGCTGGCAGGAAAAGGTGGTTCAAACTTCTCTTAAGCAGAAAGTTTGTCAGTAATGAATGCCCAGCTAGGATCCACGATTACTGTTACAGGTAACAGAATTCTGGGAGCAACAAACTATCAGGAATGAGTAGAAAAGAATGGGGCTGGGAATAATGTCTCTTTTGGTGGCATTTGCAGCTTTAAGGTCATGATAAAACAAGGTCCCATGAATCGTGATTACACAAAATTTTCAGATACAAAAAGAAACAGAATTATGTCATTAGTGCAAAGTCAGAACCTAGAGCTCAAAGTGCTCTCAAGGCAAATACTGTACTATAAAGCCTTTCTTCATACCTCACACATATGGATGGGAAAACTATGGCTGGCTAACCAGCAAAACCAGAATAAAATTCTCAGTTACCTATACAGAAGCAGGGTGGATTTCCATCTCATTCCAGTGGATCTTGTTTTTATGGAAATTTTAATTCAGGCACAGGTCAAGTGGAAGCTATCATACAGCTTCTCAAAGCTTAATAAATTCACACAAACCAACCAAAAAAATGCAAGGGGGAAAAAAGACATTTATCACAAATGTGGACACTTAGATGCAGCTGGAACTATTCAAGAAACTTCAGAGAGGAAGGAAGAAGATATAAGGGAGAAAGAGAATTACAATATTTATTTATGGCATCACCCACAGATTTTACATTGCTTGGAAGCTCTTCAAAGATGGCAACATATCACAGAAATGGGAGTGCACAATCTCACTGCCTCCTCCTGCAGAGCAGGATGAGTCATTTAGCACAGCCAGAAACACCATTTGGTTTTGAGCTTCTGAAATAACCTCTACACCATACACCACAAAAGAAAAACAACAAATTAGCCATATTACTTGATAAACTAAGAAGTGGCAAAAGCACATCCGGAGCTGTAAGTCTCAGTAATAAATACCTAACAAAAAAATAACATGAGAGCATCTCTCTTTCCTCCACAATTTTTACAGCTCTTCCACAATTCTTTCCCTCTCTCTGAACTATTGATCTCATTGAATTTTCTGCTGCCTTCAATTTCACTAAGCCCAGACACTGAAGCAGAACAAAATAAAACAATAATCCCTTCATGGTAATTACATTCCACCTACATTCCTCACCCATAAGTTAGACACGATTGTCCCTCCTCTCCCAAGTCCACAATCTGCTCAGCCTTGGCAGGTGTGGGTCACAGGAAGCTACCAGTGACCTAATATTGACAAGCTTTTGCCAACTTAAGTCTGTGCTGCAACTGAACAGAGTGATCCTGCTTTCCACACATCCCTGCCCCTTTCTTGGGGCTGTTGTCAGTACCAGGGCCACTCTTCCCCATCAAATCACGGCTTCAACTGACCTCACCAGTACCTATTCCAGCAAAAACAGCAGTCTCAAACAGGCTTCCCCCACTTACCTATATGGATTTAGAGTAACATGTCGGCTCCGGAAGTTATATTTCCACTGCACAGTTTCAAATAAGGCTGTATAGAGGCTACTATCAGAGGGGTCTGTCCCACTTCCTTTACACTCCCCTACTATTTTTGGGACAACTGACCACAGGTCTCATAGGGTGAATATAGTAAAGCATGTAACCTACCACAGAAGAATGGCTTTCCACAGAATAAGCTCACTGATCCAGCTCATACTTTTGACAGAGCATGGTCAGATAAGAGTCAGGGAAGAAGGACAAGAACACAACAAACCCATTCCGGTGACAGCTCACTGAATTAGATGTAACAAAAATCACAGTCAGTGACCAGCAGAATCAGGATTTAAACCATTGTTCCAGGCATCTTTACTACCTCTTGTAGACATCTACAAAACGACAGATGCCTCCTCCTCACAGCATTAACACAGTGTCATATTCTTTATTATTCCTGACTTGTCCTCCTAAACGAAAGAAAACACTGAAACAGATTTAAAAAAAAAAACAAAGGCACAGATACCTGAGCACCCACAAGTTGCAGCAAGGCTGAGTTCACAGGAAGGAGTTCAATGTCTGTGTTGATAGTGGTCTGGTCAAAGGGACATGCCTTACGGTGGAGCTTGTTGAGGCACATCTTGCAGACAGTGTGGCCACAACCCAAGCTGATGGGCTTCCGGATCGTTTCGTCGAAAGTCTGTGTGCAAATCGGGCAGGAGAGAAAATCCGTCCATTGTGGAGCTTGTACAGGCATTGCTTCAGGAGTTAATTGACAAGACAAAAATCTAAAGCACAGATTCCACTGGAATCAAAATTTTGCAAGAAAGTCTGTTTGGTTTTAAATATCTTCTGTAAGTACAGACAGTCAGCACATAGTGTGAAACATAACCTAGAAGAAAACAGAAACACAGAGTTAGCATTCCGTACTGAAACAGACATGTGAGCTCCTTCGTGCTAGGGAAATACCACTCGTCAAGGTACAGCTGAACTGGGAGTGCAGTTCTGACACTAAATACACGACTGAGTCACGACTTGCTTTAATTCCAGCTAGTCTCTGGCACTGGAAAAGCCACTGCAAACCATTTCTGCTGTTATATCGCTTAAAAAAAAATCAAGACAGATAATTATCACACTGAAGTTATAAGACTAATTAGCTTTTAGTTTTATGTGAATAAAAAAGATAATTCCACTAATTTGATTTTTTATGATATTTAATGTAAGATTGAAATAATTTTGCTTAGACAAGGCTTCGTCCAAAGCCTCTATCACAAGCAACCTTTCATCAGAGTCCAGGGGGCTCTGGATTGGCACATGATGACTCTGGAAACATGTGAGCTGCCCTAGCTTCGAGGGGGACAGGATAAACGGCTCAGGGTACAGTCAGACATTGTGCAGTACACCTATCACACATCACTGGGTGATACTATGTGCTGCTACTAGAGCACCTTCACACAACCTGATCTGTACTGAGCCGCATGGTACCACATGGACCCATCCAGTCACATCTCAGTTACCCTGGGAATCTGCATGCACTCCTGGGTGGAAGTCAGCATTGTTAACTTGCCCTCAGTCTGCCCACCAAGCACCTCCATCCTTCAAAAGCTGGACAAACACTCCTAGAAGTCATTTAGGACTGGATAACTGACAACTGTTCCTCAACTGTTCCTTTTGTAACCCCAATTTATATCATTCACTGCCTGCCTAGAGATTATATTGACAGAGAAAGCAACATCTTTAATCTGTTGAGAAACCACACTGAAACTACAACAGAAGAAAAGCTGGGAGGTCTTTATTACTTGGCACTTTCAAATCAAAACACTAAGAGGATCAAATGTTACTAATTATACGGGAATGGAAGATAAGACATCCTTATGAGACAAGAAAAAAAGCAGAACTCATGAGGGGAAATATAAAAGAGTAGATGGATCAAGTAATATGAAAAAATCATTATCAAAAAGAAAATCGGTAATAAAATAATTTCTGGTGTCTGGCTTACTTTCTCTCACTGGTGGAGTTAGAAAAAAAAAGTCCAAGTCACTGATTCACAACCAATTTTTCTAAATCAAACAGCAAACCAACAAAAACTCCACCCCAACCACCCAGATGTGTTAGTTTCTCTTTCCCACACACCACTGGCTTCAGTTTCAAACCAAGGACGGCGCACTTGCTTGCTAGTATCTGTTCTGACAGAAAAGTTCTTACATAAGCCCAGTAGGAACTCTGAATCAAATCTTAAGCTTAAAAAACAATTTCACAATTAAAATCTAAATTCTAAAGGCAAAGAGAGAAACTTTAAATTAGGTCCTGTGCAATTCAGAGTCAAGGCATTTTAAAACAGAAAAAATATTAAATCTAATGCTAACATAGATACTTTGAAAAGCCTCCACCACTGTTTTTCTAAAAAAGGCCTCTTTTTTTCAGAATTTAGTGGAATGTTGTTCACAGTTAATATCATTTTGCCAAGGCAAACAATGAAGTGTTACTAGTTAAGCTTTTAGCCATGTTTCATCAAACACCTAACCTTAGCTCTAAAGCTAATGAAAAGGAGTTGGACTATGATGATCACTGAGTCCCTTCCAACTCAGGATACTCTGATTCTAGGAAAAAAAAAAATTATTTCTCTCTTCAAAAGACAATGCCACACAGCCTCTGGATCCCAGCCAATAAGGAATCAATAAGAAATCAATATTACCCAGGCAGGGAGGTACAAGGAAGAGGCACCATAGATGGTTAACCCTACCACCACCATTGCACAACTACAAGATGTCAAGGTTGTTCAGGGTTCCCCCTTCCAAAATACCTCATTAATGGCAAATCACTCATTTTTTTCCATCTTGCCAGCATACAGTCAAATCATTTCCATTATTACTGTAAACCATAACCCAAATGAAATCTTTTATAGTTTTAAGCTACTTCACTAAGATAACATCCTACAACACAGCCAGGAAATTAATTTCCAAGCCTTCCCCTGCTACCTGCCCTCTTATATACTGAGTAAACCTTGATATCAAGTATTCCAGCTAGAATTATTCTTTGTAAACCAAATATGCAACAGAAATTATCCGGACACTCCACAAAAATCCTTCTGCAAACAGCAGTACACAGCTTGATAAATCTACTGTATGTATGGCTGTACTATGATCATCTGAGGTTCAAAATTTAAGAGATGAATCACAGTGCTTCCTTTCGACCATATTGCTATTAAAATACATAGCAACAATTTCCCAAACTCCTCTGCAATTCAGAAACAAACTGAACAGTCTATTTAAAACAGATTATTAACCAAGCATTCAGGAAAACAAGTTTCTTAGTAACTGAGGAGATTTAACACCAGAAGTTAACACGAAGCTATACCATCAAGTCTAGAAAGCAGATGTGAACATGGAGACTCCACTATCCCAAACTCTGAACTAGAAGAGAAGAGTTGAACGCAACTTAACATGAGTTAACTAATTAAAAGAACCCCAGTAAACAGAGCCATGTTGTTGCTACCTGTACCTCTGGCATAATGAAATAGGTCACATTTACTTACAAACTCAACAGTTGAAAGGGAAGTTTGGGGAGCTGGGAGATGGAAGGACTAATTAGTGGCACCTATGATCCTGTGTCAAGACAGGTCTCAAAAGGCTAGGGAACAAGGGAAGCAAAGCTTACACATAAGCACAACTCTCAGAGACTCCACAGTGTCTGCAGTTGTGTCCTGGTGCCTAAATGCCAAAGGCAGGCCACAGACAGCACTGACAACAGAACACACAGCTGTGAGAAACCCCAGAAAGTCATCTATTTCAGCACAGTCTAGCTGCTGGAACAGATGGCTAACTGGCATGATGCAGGCAACCTCTTCCCCATAGAAGAAAAGAATAGCTGTTGGAATGACTAACTCTGCACTGCTAATAAATCTCCAGATCAGCACAAAACTGTGGAATTCCTCCCGTCCCACACAAGACAGGAATGACATCACAGGTACTGAGGATTCACGGGCCACATGCACACAGGCTGGCACCAAACCAAGTACTGCTGCTGGTGCCATAGCTTTCCTCATATATGGTCTGGTTGTCCTGCCAGATCTTCAACCTTTAGACAAGGGCACAGAGCCAAGCTCCGAGATACAATGTATATGTCTTCCAGGCACAAAGCTTACAGAGATGGGATAGACGTAGAGAAGTGAATCTGGGAAAGATACATATGCCTTGTACCAAGGTTTGTGACTCGCTATGACCTTGGAAATAACCAGAAAAAAAAAAAGTCTCTAACTTCAAAGAGCTACTTTAAACAGGAGACACTACAAATGGCAGTAAAATGATGGAAATAAAGAGTTTCATTATCGCTGTCTGCTACTGGAACCATCATCACTACAGAAAGGGAATACTTCCTTGTACATGTAAGGTAGGAAAAGTATATTCACTTTTATGGTATAATGCTTTTAAAAAAAAGTTTCTCTTCAGCATTATACCACAGGCAAGCAAAATGCAAAGAACACAAATTTATAAAAGACATAACAATTCAAATAAACTCCCCTCCCCATAATATTACATTTTTAAGCCGCCCTCAATTCACTAATATTTCACACTCAATAGCTTTAATACTGTAAAACGTGTATCTATACACACTTCTTTGTGCATAGTTGAAAAAAATCAATATGTCAAAACCCAAGAAAGCAAAAAAGTAAAAAGACACATCCACTGTACATAAACTGGAAGACAAAAAGGTGGAATTAAGAATGAAGATGCCCCAAGACACAGACCTCAAATACTACACTGAAACTAGAGACACACAGATTTTGTTATTTCTGAGTTTGAGAATACGAAATACCTGTATCCAAGTCTTGTCCTCCTGTTTAGCCCTGCGTAAGCTGTTTTATCCACATCTAGAACCACCTGGGAAAATTTCTCCTCTCTTCTGGGCCTCCCAGGCCCCAAAAAATCCTTGAAACTCCATCCTTCAACTCAGGAGGAGTTGAAATGTCACGCTGTAATTAGATCAGTGACCTGTCTCCTCTGGGACGCTGCCAGGGCTTCAGAGAAAGACATGATCATTCCATAAACCACCACAACAACCACTCAATCCTTACTCTGCTGGACTACAATGCAGAAGGGTGACATAGCTTCCTGTCCAAGCTGTGTTATGTCTGTGGCAACCAGAGTCTTCCACATGTCCTTTGCAGATTCAGCTCTTGACAAAAAGATGTTTGTAAAACGCGGAACAGCCAGTATCAACATCCACTGGCATCAAGTTTTCGCACACGACGACACACAGGAAAACTCTTCTGCTTTCCGTTTAAATTCCCCTCCCTTTAAATTAAGCACACTCTCCCAGGGAGTCCTTCAGTGCAGGTACCAAGCACAGACCGAATTCTCTCACAAACATGTTATTTGGACCCAGCGTGCACTAGCATGGACATATCACGTGCTGCTTCGTCACGACCGAGTTTGCACTGCCCTCTCCCAGCAGCAGCCCACAGCAAGTCATGTCACAGTTTAAGCAGATGACTCAGCACACCTAAGGGGCACCCTTGGCTCAGCTCCCGCTGATTCAGTAGACACAGCTCTTAGGAGCATTACTTGCTCCTGAGTTTTATGCATTCCCACAGCATTTCATTATCTTCTTAACCAAAATTCGGAATAACAGCAGGTTTTTTATTATCTGCCTTTGTTTTAGTCCTGAACCTGTTTCGCTTTTGCTGAGTCTTACTTCGAACTAAACCGGGCGGAGCTTCCTGTCGCAGTTACCAGTGAACACAAGTAAAGCCTATTTAGTGCTAAGCTTAACACTACAGCAGCTCCTCAGTGCCAAAACAAACTCAGGCTTGCCAACCGAACTGCTCATGCAGATACAACTCTTTGCTAATCTATTATTTAATCTAATAAGAAAACACCATTTCATTAATTCTTTTAAACACTCTTACTCCTTGATAATAACTTAGACTTTTCTGAGAACAAGTAACCAGGCACAGTTCTCTCTCCTGTGAGACTGGCTCTGTGGTACATTAACTACTTCAAAACCTCTCCGACACTTTGAGATTAAAAGTAAATCAACAACCCAAATAAAATTAACAGACAACAGTAAAACAATTCCTAACTCATAAGGATTACCAGATACCCACCGTACAATTCTACCCAATAGCTGAACCTCCTCCTCTCCTGTCTAGTGCCAAACAGACAAAACTTTTGCCGGTGCTTCACAGAACCTTCTTGTTTTCTACTCCAGTGTGCTCACTGTAATAAAGAGCGTTTCTGAGGACACTTAAATAGTTTTCCTCTTTTCCCTGAGCAAATACTTTTAAAAGTCTTGAATTTCATTTTAGGAAAAAACTAAGCTGACAACCCACTGGAAACCCTGATCAGCTAAAAGCAACGGGTTTTTACACAAACGCCCTGTACCACCAAACTTCACGGCTCACAGAAACGGATAAATCACACTAGCTGTGTTTTCCATATCCAGTTCCACAGAAAAACCTCCGAAAAAAATGAGAGAGGGAAAATCCATGCCTGATCAGAGAAGAGTAAGTAGAAGAAAAAAGCTTCTTACCTCTGCCTGGGAAGCTCCATGAACACACACAATAAGCCCAGAAGAGTATTTCCGATAGATTAAGGGGGTTTTTTCCACTCCTGTTTGCTCTTTGAAACTCTTCTGTAAACTCTCAACTGGCGGCAAGTGCCCGACTTCCTCATTCCTGCTCCGCGCATGCGTGCTGCCTGCACCCTCCCAGCACCACCGAACACTGCCCACCGCACAGAGCCCTAACAAGGGAATTCCCACCCAACGCCCGAACCTGCGAGCCTGGACGTAACGCGTGGTCCCACCCTTCTTTCAAAGCATCAGCTGGCTTCAGGAGCTGTACAATAAAGCTCCTTTAAAAAAAGAAAAAAGGGAGGGGGGACGGGAAGCAAAGATAAAATCATGAACACCATCAAAACTCTGTCCCAAACTAAATGAAGCTCATTTAAATCAGATTCAAGATCTACTTTCTTTTCTCTTCAGTAATTTTTATTTTGACTGTGAAAACAAAGAAAGAAATTTACGTGACTTCATGCAACAGTCTTTTATTTCGTAGAGTCAGTGAAGTACCCTAGGAAAACGGGACCAGTTAAGGGCAAGATGTTATTCCTTATTTGAAGCTTCCTGCCTTGTAATATTCACGAGGAAAACAAGAAAACCAAACCATCAACATCACAACTCTACCACAGTACCTCCTCAACAAAGGCTCTAAAAACAATTTACAATGATTTAAGCTTCACAACATCCTGTGATGAAAGGGTTCGTCTTACTACAGAACAGAAAACTGTTGAATAAAGTTACCTATCCAGTGTTTAACAGGAAAAACATGGAATGAAACCTGATATAATAACTTTTGAAATGTGATATATCATTTTCTTGACCCCCCTCTTCTCATCTAACATTCAATCACTAGTCTTGCACCATTAGGGTCATGAACATTAAAAGACAACATGTGTAGATGAAATTTAAACGTTCTCGCTCATATCCCCCAAAACATAAAACCTGCACATCAATAAAATTGTAAATTTTGGGGGAAGATATACATGACCAGCTTCATAATTTCTGGTTGCTATTATACATCCCTTACAGCTTATTTAAAAGAAAGAGGAAGTGACCAATTCTTAACACCAAATGGTTTCATGATCCATCACCTAGAAAGTTATCTATTGGCAGAAAAAATTAAGTCTAGAGAGTTAATAGCAGACAACATCTCTACAACATGTTCCTTTCATTTCAAATTAAGAGTTCTTGCATTTGTCAGTGAAAATAACTACAACAGGAACACAATTATTAAACCAGTATTAAAAAAATCATGGAAAAACCAAACAGATAAAAAGAAGAAAGGCAGAAGGCACTTCAAAAATCCACAGTAGTTTTCAGGACAGTGACTTGCATTCAACCTGTCAAATCCTCAAGAGCTCTCTATCCTGCTGTCAAGGGGCAAGCAAAGAATTTGCTTTTTCCAGAGCAGATACACATTTGAAAGAAGCCATGGCAAAGCTAACGAGAACAAACTTGTAGCAGTCTTCAGATTCAAGGGCACAGACAGACATTACCTCTTGGCGTCAGCTAGAGAAGTCACTACTCTTCCTTACTCATTCCTTTCTAAGATGTTCCAGCTGAACTGGTTGCACAGTTGTCCCGGTTGAAGTTTTAAACATAGATCTTTATTAATAAACACAGGTAGGCAGAAATGTGGGTGGACAGCAATTACACAACCAATACCTCATTTTAACTGAAACAAGGCAAATCAGCCACACAAACAGCTCGTCTAAAATAACACTCCAAGTAGCAGACTTCAGGAAGAGAAAGCAATTCAAGTGGGTAGTGTTCTGGATCACCAAGACCAGTATCATTCTTTTCCACGCAAGAATAATATATAGTTACCTGACAACTACTACTCTACGCATTTGGTAGATGCAAAGTAAGCTACGGAAAGGAGAGGGGAAGATCTTGTCACTGCAATGCCTTTATCCTTCCTTAGACATGAATCATTGAGGAGACCCAGTACAATTCAACGAAAGAAAAAGCATTAAAAAAACCAATCTAACAAAAAAAGTATCAAGTGCTCCTTGCCACTCACTCTCTAGAAACAGCTTTTCTCCCTGGTTAATTCAGAAGCTCTAATTTTGCTTTGATGTCAGAGACACTACAATTGCAACATGAAACAATGAGACAGAGAAGGGCAGAATTATAGCCTGGCTGGAGACACTGGTCAAAAACCGTCCAAAAAAGCCCTCCAACATATAATACAACCTTTAATAATTATCCCCCACCCCCTGCTGCCCAGCAAACTTAGGTAAAAAGTCCTCTCTCTGAAAAGAAAAAATAATCCAGAAATTTTTTTTTTTGTAGTGTACTGAGAAAATATTACTGAAAATTTTTATTTGATAAACTTACAAGGCAAGAATCAAGCCATAGCATGAACTTCCTCCCCGCCGCCTTCTCCTTATGTCCAAGTGTTGACACTACACTTGCCCCTCTCCTAGTCGTTTTCAAACTGCCTGGCAGATTTAAAAAACCCAAACCTCCTATGTAAAAAATTCCAGGTGCAATAGGAAGGAAATGCTGAAATATACTGTAAGAGCAGTGTTAAGTGAATATAAATGCTATTGCCCAGCATAGGGAAGAAGAGGCTTCTACTTCATAGTTATTGAAAGTGTAAAATGCAAATGTAAAATCCCATTTTACAAAGAACTCCACAGGTTTTCAGAAAATATTTTCAGTGTCCACTTGAAAACTTGGTCTCAGGACTTCTTTATAATGTTTTCTTTATTCTCACTTTTCATTTCTCTGATTTGGAAGTGGCTTTTCTTGTAATTTAGTAGATGCTGCCCTCATTTTAAAATTAGATGTCAAATAGCTTCATATTAATAACATATAACAACTGCTATTCATATAACAGTACTCTCTAATAAAGCTTAAGTTATTCTATTTACCTTCAAAGCAATTTATTTTGGAAAACTGCACTTAAACATCAAAAAGATCTTTTAATAAAAGCAAAATAATGCAAGAGCAGTGAAAATCAGTGAATTTTTTAACACAACTATCGATGTAGTTGCTTGCCTACCTGTTTAATGCAGAGTTCATTTTAAACATCATATAATCACGAGAAGGATTATCTTGTTCTATGTTACGTACAAAACCACCTCTAGACTCCTGCGATGTTATTTCAAAAGGCAATGGAGCACCTCGGTTTTGTGGCACATACATTTTATCATAGCAGGAGTTCACAATGACAAAGAACATTTTTTTCACCCACTGAGCCTTATTATAATTCTATCTGTTACACTGCTCTCTAAAATATTTTAATACAGAATTATTAAATTATATCAGCTTTGAGAGTTCAGCTCCTCTACTTCAGGCACCTGTTCAGTCCAGCATGTGATACCATTTCTGCATTATGATGAAACTGTACGGCACCATCACCTTCAGAGAAAAGATGCATATTTACAAACACTGTGCACAACAAAATGCTGTTGTGCTCACCACAACACTGCAATTGTACCAACTGCTTCCAAAAAATTGAGGCAGGC
The DNA here is from genome assembly GCA_013397565.1 of Ptilonorhynchus violaceus. NCBI lineage: Eukaryota > Metazoa > Chordata > Aves > Passeriformes > Ptilonorhynchidae > Ptilonorhynchus > Ptilonorhynchus violaceus. The sequence goes on along the minus strand of VZRJ01001407.1, from coordinate 21,851 downwards.
AGCCTTAGGAGTTCTTAAAAGAAGATAATCTAGGTTTTCCTCATTTCTCTCCCAGATCAACCAAGTCTAGCAGCTAAGAAAATTGTTAAACATTAATTAAACTAGTGCCCTTGTGGCCAAGAAGGCCAATGGTATTCTGGGATGCATTAGGAATAACATTGCCGACTTCTCCAGGGGTGATCCTGCCCCTCTGCTCAGCCCTAGTGAGGCACATCTGGAGTGCTGTGTCCAGGTCTGGGCTCCTCAGAACACGAGGGACACAGAGCTCCTGAAGAGGGTCCAGCGGGGGCTGCAGAGATGGTGAAGGGACTGGAGCATCTCTCTCTCAAGGAAAGGCTCAGGGAGCTGGGGCTGCTCAGCCTCGAGAGGAGACACAGCTGAGGGGGGACCTCATCCCTGTCTGTCACTGTCTGCGGGGAGGGGTCAGAGGCTGGACCGGGCTCTGCTCCCCGGGGCCCAGCAATGCGACAAGAGGCCACAGGCAGGAACTGATGCCCAGGAAATTCCACCTGAACCTGAGGAAGAACTTCTTTCCTGTGCAGTGACTGAGCACCGGAACAGAGACCAGAGAGGGTGTGGAGTCTCTCTCACTGGGGATATTCCAGAGCCGTCTGGACACAATCCTGTGCCCTGTGCTCTGGGATGACCCTGCTTGAGCAGGAAGGTGGGACACAATGACCCACTCCAGTCCCTTCCAACCTGACCCACTCTGATTCTCTGAAAACACCCAAGCTGTAAACAAAGAGCAAATCACAGCCACTACCTACAAGCCTGATACTCCAGAAGAGATTTAGCACAGCAGCAACAGAACGTCATCTCTACTAACAAAGTGGATAATGCCCTGCATTGCTTACCACAAACTAATATGGGTTCACCACCTTAGCCTTGTGAGGACCCAAGCATCCAGACTCATATTTGCATTCTACCACCAATGAAGACAAATACTGAAACTTTACCTATTTGGCATTTTCAGTGCATTTTCAAGCATGGCTTAGAGTGGGGCTGTTGCAAGTCTAAACTGTTTCTCAGGAAGTACTCTCCATGCCCATGTGTCATCTCTGCCAAGGATCTAAGCCTGTCAAAACCAAATTCCTTTCCTTCCCTTCCCACATTTTCTTCTAACAGGCTCCAGAAGATGTTCCAGAATTGTTAAATGGTTAAGCAAACCTTGAAACAAGGGAAAGAATGGGGGAAGCAGAGAAGAAGGAACTTCAAGGCAGCTTCTTTTAGCATCAATACAGACTTGTCAAGTTTTTAGGTGTAGTTTCATAAGCAGCTTATTTGGGCACAACCAGGGCAACACAGATTTTTATGTATTTCTTCATTAACGGAAGCCATCTTGAAAGTATTGGCTAAATTTTAACCAGCTACTTAAATGCTATTCAGCAATCCTAACAATAAGGATGATTACGCTAATGGTTTGGAATGATAAGAGTAGGTGAAATGGAATAAGGAACATGAGCAAGAACAATTTGTGGAATTGTTACTTTATAGTAAATCTACCCCAAAATTATCTATGTTTCAAAAACAATGCTTCACAGCTAGATTTAACCAATGTTTAATGGTGCAAGTCATGCAAATACAGTCAAAGCCACCCTTTCAGCTCATTGCAGTTACTGCACTGAAGAAAGTGCTGTCTAGAGAAGACGAAAGAGAAGATGAAAGAATGCTGTACCAGTCCATAACTTATATTTCCTTACTGCTCCTAGAACTTAGTTGCAAATAAGGAAGTAATTGTAAATGCTATAATAGTCGATACAAAAATAGGTTACAGGGCCCAAACAAAGCCAGATATATTCCTTGTTCAGTCCTGGAGTAGCTTCACTTGCAATAATAGCAGGAATATTAAGATAAGGAACCTAAGTTTCACTGATGACTATTCTGCTTGTTTCCAAGACACAGGCTGCAATTGTGTTTTAATAACACAACCTAGCCTGCACTTTAGCTCTGGAGTCATCCAAGGTCAAGAGGCAGCTTGTTGCAGAAAAGGCACCAAGCCTGGAGAATTTCAGCTCTCTTGTTAAGTTGCATAAATAAAAAATTAGCTAGTCAACACAAGATTTTCAAATACAAGATTTTCTCCACACATCTAATACATTTGTGGTAAAAATCCAAACACTATTCAGCACTGGCAAACCTGCTCAAGACTTTTAAGTGGCATTAAATTACCATTCACACAGGGCTTAAAGTCTTTAAGTATGAGTAGAAGAGGTCACACAACTGTTGCTGAAAAGCAGGTTAATTCAGGTACGTCTGACTCAGAATGTAATTGAGCCTCACTTGCTTTAAATGCTACTGGCAACCGGTGATTCAATTTGTAGCACTGCTAAAAAAAAGCAGTTCCAGAGGCCAGAAATAGCCCGGGGGCAAGGTACTCCTTTTGAATGGGACTTTTCATGCAACCTTCAATTACATGAAAAAAATCCCACTCTTAAATATCTTGCAGCCTTGGTGTCAGTCTCACCTTCCAGATTTATAAAAATAGAATCGTTTCTTTACAGCTTGCCAATATCATTCAAAACAGTACCCGTGGTTTTAGTGAGTGGAAACAAAAGGCTCAAGTCTCAGGGTTTCCATTAAACACCTACTCTTAACCAATAACAAACATTTTGAGTTTAACCACAAAAATGAAAGCCGTTGCTTAACTTTTTCTTTTTTTAATAGAGCAAACAACACAAGACAGTCGTATAAGAGAAAAAATCAAAACCCCCAACATCTCACTGATCCTCCTATCAGTAATGGATAAGAGGTATATTAATTTTTGGTAGGAGTCTGAATTCAACCGGGAAAAAGAATATCCTACATCCTCTTAAAAAGAAGTTTTGAATAATAACCCTAGTTATAGAAGTTTAAAGTTATATAACTTGAAAATCCTCCAACCAAGAAGGAAAAATGCAATAATCCTGCGAGTTACCTATTAAAAATCCAGTGCCAACTTGATAAATTCTGTTGCTCATGACTTGTAAAAACAGTTCTCCTCCAGACAGGGAATTCTGTCTTTTAAAAGAAAGTTCTCTTACTTATTGCTTACTTTGCACGAAGCTTGTTCTAAACGGAGCAGTCCATGAAGAACAATTTTTCTCATTCCCAGTCTTAAAAGATATATTCACTTCTAAAAATATACTACAACTATATTATTGCAGTATCAGCAACTGTAAAGATGTAACATAAAAAATACATAGGACACAATCTCACAGACTATTGCCAGAGTTGTGTTACTAAAAAGCACATAATGCTCCACAGCATGCTGAACTAGCCTATGTTTTTAAAAGCAAAGGGTAAACTTCTGCTAATGAACCTTATTCACGGAAATTTAGACTTCTCTCAAGGAAAACTAAGATATTGGATTAGGTAAGACTTATCCAGTCTGGTATCTTAAGATAAGACTGGAATATGCTCAGAAAGAAAATAACAGTAGCTGCAAAATCAAGCAAGTCTGTACTTCGAGTGATTTAACTTCTATTAATAATCTCCTTCTTGAAGTAGCCACAGCTCACCACAAGCTTTTAATAGGCACGTTGTCCCACACTGCTATGAGACTACAAGTGTTTGAGCCTTCACGCACCCTGACTGCAGTGTTATACCTCTTCCAGTACACCTTGAGACTACATCCGATCGATGTTTTAGTTACTGCACGCATGGACTACAGAGAAAGATCCTTCCATTTTTCAAATTTCCTTCTTTCAGAGTCTTAAAACAGAACTTAGCTGCCCATTGCACCACTACTGGTGCAGACCAAGCCAGGACAAAGGACAAGTCAGCCTTGTATAGCCAATATTTGCATGATTTGATAATTTAGCTTTCCTCTGACTTGTGTCGTACAAGTCTCTGGTTAAACAGCAGGTATCCAAACATATGATAAGGTACAGGAAAGGAAAACTAGGCATTCAAACTGTCTTACCACCCATGCAGTCAATATGCCTTTACACATTCCTGTATTCAGCCACTCGCTTTTTTTGGAATAAAAGCAATGACAGTAAGCTAAAACCCAACAACAAACAATTCAAAAAAGAAAATTCTCAAAATGGCTAAGCCAAAGGCAGCCATAATAACACTAGTGAAGCCCTCATAACTGCACTGGGAATTATTTTCTTCAGCATACAAAACCTAACAAGAACAAAGTATTCAAATGGATTTATTAGCATACTCAAGTCACTGGATTTCCATGGGCTTACCGTCAATTTTTATTCTGTAATGACAACTCACATAGCAGCTTGTCACATCAACATCACTGACTATTCCCACTTCTAAAAAGCTACATCAAGTTCTGAAATTACATTAATGAATTATCAGACATGCTTGAAGGAACGAATTGCTGTCACTCACTTCCCCTTCCTGAAGGCTCCCAATTCTCCCAATTACTGTCACATGAGGTGGTAAATGAACTAAGGGCTTCCCTAGCCGCCCTGCCCCCGCCCCGCACCCCTCCCCACTCCGGAAGCACAAGTAACATTTTTATTTATCAGGTGTATTACTCACAGGAAGACACAGTAGAATGTTGGGGGTTTTTTCCCCCTTGAGATTTTACCTAAAATATGCCTGTGACTGCTTTAATACCTAGTGAGTAATCCTGACCCCACACCCCATTCTCCTCCTCTAGTGCCTAATGCGACAGGCGCATCATCACATCCTCAAATGCCAATACCAAGGATTTCTGTGGAAGCCTTTCTTTCTGGTATGTCCTGAAATCACCTACATCATGCCCAAGCTTCAACTTGACAGAGCTCAAGCTGTCTACTGAAGCTGAAAACTCACATAAAAATGGCTGTGAGCACACAATTCTCCTCAGAAACACACCCATACACATCCCCACCCAGCCCTTGTGCACTATTTTGTTAGAGGCATCTGACAGAAGTTCCACTGAAAAAGGAGTGACCAGAAAAGCTTCCTACAGATCTCTGTTTGCTGAAGTCACGTAAATCCTCAGGTTTACAAAAAACAGGGGGGAAATATTTCATTCCTATGAACTACAGTGCAGACATTACCACTTAGGTTATTCTACCTTAACTGATGAATTTCCAATACTCCTGGTAAAGGAACAAATGCTAAAAAAGAAGCCTGAAAGCTACTTGCCAGTGTTGATACCCTCTTATTAGTCCTATTTTTATTTTTTCCTTTTTGCATATGCTACAGAAATGAGAAAGAACATCATGTGTGACGGACAGATGAAAATTTTGCCAAGTTTCCCCCCACCAAGAATATATTCTGCAAAAATTACAGTGCTCAGAGAGAAGATAAGTCTTAACTCTAGTAATAATTAGAGAAAAGGGATAAATTTAATACAGGTATAACTTAAGGAATTTATTTTGATATGCAACCAACTGGGTTGTACCGTTTTGTTTTCTGGTTAAAGTGCTTAGGAGAGCTTTGTCCACAGCCTTTCAGTTTATTATTTTAATAAAAATAAGAAGTATCTTGCACTCCAACAGAACCTTTACACCTACAGACAGGTCACCAGTAAAATGCTAAGCAGCATCACTGAAGGGAAAACTGAAAAGCTCAGTGCCCAAGTGCATTCTGGCACAAGTTAGAAGTAGGTTTTTCCACATACCTCCACTCACATACTGTTACCAATAGGTAACCCCTTAGAAAAAAAACAGAAGTGGGATGATTTAGAGGGTTTCCAAACACAGTCAACCCTTACTTTGAGCATCTTTTCTGTGCACTGAAATTATTCGTGTCCTTGAAGATTTTTAACACAAAATGGAATAGGTGGTTCAGAAGAGAAAAACAGAAGGAATCATGAAGACATCTTCAAGTCAGGAAAAGGCTCTGTAAAAACTACAATACAGTGGATAAACAGCATTAAAAGGCAGCACAGAGGAGGTATCTTCAGCTAGCATGATTTATACAGAACACAAATACAGGAGACTAACAATTCACACAGGGGTCAGCAAGTCCAGAAGACAATCCTGCTGGCTCACATCTCTTCCGTAGTATCTGACAACAGCTGGCAACAAACCAGTTACATTTTAAATAGTCTGGTCTACTCCAAGCAACCAAAGTTGAAGTAATTCTCACTTTCCTGAATAACATTTTCTTTCCACTGTTATGATTCACTTACAAAGATGTTACAGTATCCAGGCTTCTATCCATAAGGCCTGGTTTAAACAAAGAAGACTAAAATTAAAAGTCACTAGTTTTTCCGAGCACTATTAAGACCTCATTTTTAATTAATTCTACAGGAGGCCTTCTCACACAATTAAGTGGGAGAATGACTCATAAAACAGGAAGGACAGCCTGAGTTGTTACCTCTGGTTTAACTAACCCAGTCCATTTCATCAGGCCAGTTTAGTCTAACTTATTTTTATCTTTCTCCATTTCTCCTTTCAGATTTACAATAACAGCCAAAGCAGTCACAAGGGAGCATGCCATTAACAATGCTCCCTAACTTCTCACCTGTTCCAGAGGAAGCAGTGACATTTTGATAGTCCCCAGTGAAGTCCAAGAACAAAGAGTACCACAAGTTGCTCCATTATCCAATCAACCCATCCTGCAACTCCGAACTATAAAGCTATGAAACTAAGAGGCAATAAGCCGTCTCTGTTCCCTGTATTAGCTGGCTGAATCGAATAGTGGCTCAGACCAGAACAAAGTTAAATTTAAAAAAAAAAAAAAATTAAAAGAAAAATAGGGAATACTAGAGAATGAAAGATTATTAAAGAAAACAGGAGAGGTGAACCATGGATCCAGGAAAAAAAAAATCATACAAGAAAACAGAGCATTTTAGCAAGCAAAGAGATAAAGAGTCCTTAGAGAAAAGTTATTTCAAGTCTGGCAGGTACATGAGAGAACGGTATTTCCTTTGTAATTGCTTTAGTAATTTGTGAGACTTTGCCCTGTTCTCATCTATTTTTGAACGAAAATCCACATTCCTTTTACAAAGGAAGCAAGACCAAGAATTATTGTCCTTCAGAGTTGCTAAATAAGAGCTAGTAATTTTCCAGCTTCCAAAGATTTCTGGATTGTCTACCCACACAACAATTAACAACAATGCAGGTGACCAATGACAATTTCTGTATTTTCTGATGATAAACAGCTATTTATCAAGATCTTTCAAATGTGATTCCTTAGCTCTGTTCGCATTAGGGTACTTTGTTGACTTGGTATGAAGACCCTCAGACATGTCTAGAACCAACTGCCCAGACGCTTTGTAAAACAGACAAGTGCTCTAGAAGAGCTCAAGAAATACATATGCAACATCATACATAACTGTGAAGATTTTTCATTTGTAGAGGGTGGAGGCTGAGACTGCCTTCACAATTTCTACTCTTTCTTCCATACATACACTGTCAAGCAGGACAGCACATTGCTGTTTCCTGTCTCCTTAAACCAGTTCAATCTGTGGCACAAAACCCAGGCTTGATTTTTGTACAGTGAAATAGGAATTTTAAACTGTGAAACACCACAAACAGAGATGATTGTTTCACTGGACTCATGAGCATGAGCAGATTTTTCAAGATTTCATTAGCACAATGTTCACTCATAAAGGCAAGGGAACTTTCTCTACTAAGCCTGCCAGACAACAGCTTATACCCAGAAAGGTGAGATTTAATTATCATTAGGCCTGCATAACTGCCAGAATCATTAATGGTCATAAAATAATGTTTATGGAGCACGTCACAATTCAGGAATGCCACATAAGCTAATCAAACACTTTCTACTATTGCTTTTCAATTTAGTTTCCGTTAACTTCAAGGTCACTCCTTCAGTTCTTGCATCTTGGCACAGAATCGAAAAAAAAATCCCACAGGACAAAACACTTTAGTCTTGCTGTACAGTAAGTGCCAGATTCATTAGATAACGAAGTCCTAACACTTTCATTTGTTTGTACAGTTCTAACATCTAACAGTACCTGAAGGACTTTCATTCTAAAGTGGTAACAAAAGGAATGGAGGTGGAGAGAGAACAAGCTAAAAGAATGTGACTTAGAGGAAAAGTAAGTGAACAGTAAGAGTTTTATTTCATTCACTTCTGAAGGGCCTTTATGTAACAGTCACTGTAGTAAGACATGGAGAGTTTACTCATTCAAGTACAATTGCTACAAAAAGTAAAGAGTGCTAAATCAGTATGAATAATGTTTACTCTAAAAACAAACACAGAGAAAGTTAAATGCTACTGAACACTGGGAGTATCCCACAAAACTTAGTTCATTAACAAGCTGATAATTAAGACCATCCTCCTTGGCGTAAATTTCAGTAAATTCACTTTGTAATACCCTCCCTGAACTCACTGCTTTTGCCCTAAAGACAGCACCTGAATTTGAGCTGGGGACCAACACTGCCTGCCACAATTTATCAAAAATATTTAGCTGCAAGTCCCTGAAGACCTCCAATGCACAACAAAGAGACGAGGTTCTTGCTAGTCTAGTAGAAGTCTCCCTTGAAAACAGTAAGGAAGTTAAAAGTCGTAATTGAAAACCAACTTGCTCACCATTTGAACTGAAGTAATTGCTCGAAATTAGTTCTGGAGGAAGTGCTGAGAAGACTTTTACATCCAGGCTACAAGCGCTTGGGCTCCATCAGCTGATCAACCAGCATTTTGTTCACAACAACAGGTTTAAAAACAACCATACCTCAACCTTCAAAGCTTATCCTGACAGGGTCTGATAAACATGAAAGCACCCTGGAAAATAATTACATTTGGAATGCCCAGATTTTAATTTAACAGCCTGCTTTTAAACAGTAGCTAATTAGATAATTTTAAAAATACTTATTAAACTGGGACAATAGAGAGATGAGACCAACCAGACTTTCCATGTTAAAACAAAAAACAAACTAAAAGAAATCAGGAACCACCTGCAAGTTCTAGATTTTCCCAGCCTAGCACATTTCAGTCACTTCAGCTATACCACACACTTTGTTTCTTCAGTTGTCTTGTAGCTGAAGCAGTCCTGTCTCAGATTAATCTAACATGCACCCCACAAACGCCAGAAATTCAGCAATTGGAAAATAATACTTAAAAAAACAAGCAGTTTTGCAAGAAATCACTAGTGAGAGGGGTCTATTCAGGAAGAACAACATGTCCTTATGATGGTTTTAGGGACTATGGCTGGAAGACATAACTGTCAATAAACCCTCCAGCTTCTGTAATGTTGAACTCCACTCACCACAGTATTCCCTGACACAAATACTCTCTTCTGTGTTCTTTGTATCAAATTACATGGCAACTGTCACATTCTATGTGAAGCAAGTGAATGATCTGTTCTTCCAGCAAGGCTTCTACTACTTTTCAGTTTAACTGCAGATCTTCCATTTCTCATGTAGCAGAAAAGGAAAAAAATAATCCTTTTGTGTCAAAACAATCCTCTTCCCTTGTCTCCTCTCTCCTCCTCACAACTGTCTCTCATATGAAGATTCTTCTCCATGTTCCTAAAAACACTCTTCATTTTAACCATGTAGCTTACATTGTGGGCCTCTACCTATTTTGTACAATCAAGTGCTAAAGAGAGCACTTTTCGGCTTCCTAAAATACTTGTTTTTTTCTGGGGGGAAAAAAGCCAACCTAGCATGCGGGGCAGAAGTTTTCATGTAAAAGCCTGCATAGGATATCCAGGTCTTTTCATACATGCATACGTGTCCTGATGCATATGATAAGCCATCTCCACCTCCTGAAAGTTTCTCTACACCCCCATGTAACTGCCTTCCTTCTCACTCCATTAGAAAGTAATCTCAACAGGAGGCCGGGGACACCCATCATATTTGCATGAAACACTCCTCTACACTTCCTAACACAGAGCAGTGCACAACTGGTACTGCCTCTGACAAAACACATTTACAGCAAAAGATTTAGAATTCCTGCTATTTCTATCACCAAAGTCCCTTTGTTCTCCACCTGATAGCACCAAACATGTTGCTACCATGCAGTAACAGGAAAGCTGTTTCCTCAAGCACTCTAACCAGAAATTATTTTTATTTCAGAAAAATCTATTAATAACGAGTCATCAGGACTTTTGCACCTTCTTTCCCATTAACACAAATAAAAAACTTCGTTAGAAATCAGTTAGCCCGTGGAAATCTAATGCCATTTCAACTTTTACCGTACTGGTAACAAAGAAAATGAAACTGATGCAAAAAATAACTAGCAAGAGACCAACTTCAGAAAAACAAGTGGTCATACTCAGTGATGGGAACTGCACCTAATTCATGTCACTGTGGAATCTCTGCACAGAAAGGAAAGTAACATAACGTAAGTAAACATTTGCGGTTTTCTTTCTCAGTTATCAGGGTCCCTAGACTTCAGATTATGTTACTGTAACAGAACCTACATGGAATCTTGAAGGTCATACTGAAATTTCAGCTGGTGCAGCAGGTTTATATAACGATCTTTCACAACAGGAGCATGTTATATCTTTATTCCTGTATAATAATGGTTTCACATTCATTACCTAGTACAGCTCAAGACATTAATTTCAACATACAAATGCCCCTATGGCTTATCTCTCATGTACTTTGACTCAGATTTGTTTTTCTGGCCCAACAGCCAATGTTACTTGGGATGCTCCAGCAAACAACCACCTGATTTACTGGGTGTGGGAAGAAACACCACAAAACCACACACACTTTCATCTGCAAAATGATTCAGTGAATCCACGGAGGGGGGAAGAATTTTAAACAATGAGTAGGCTTTGCAAAAAATTGCAAAGTTTTATAAAGGTCACCTGCTTAAAAGATACCTTATAGTGGCTTCTGCATCACTACTCTGAGATGCTTGGGAAGTTTGGGAACCTACATGCAGGTGAGATCTTTCCTTTTAGTTCAGCTTTACACTTCATATCCTTGGAAAGCAATGACTCCACAAGTTCTTTCAAATGGATGAAACTTTTTTTCCCAGGTATCCAGCATGGAAACTATAATTCTTCATGCAAAATAATAAAAAAAAAATACGCAATTATTCTTCCTATCATATTACAGACTGGGAAAGATCAATTTCCTAAGTATCATGAAACACCTTTTTACATCACTGGTTAATTAAGAGTTAGAGACCCTAACTAAATGGGATGTCAGCCTTTGCCATCACTATCAACGGTAACCACTATCAGTGTCACCCAAGACTTCTGAACCACATACAAAGAAATTAAAGCATTATTTTAATATACACACTCACTGAATCTCAGCTTCTGTGATGCTTAATTCAACAAGATTGATAACAGCTTCCACCCAGATTGCTGGTGAATCACTGGCAACACGTCAGAAGTTTCCAAAAGTAATCCTGCTCATTTCCCTTCATCTGCTTTTGCATGAGCACTTTTTATAAAATAATACACACCTCAAGATGTCTCTAAATTAAACTCTGCCATATCAATGTCTGCAGATTCCAGATTCACATGTTCATCTGTTCACTGGAACATTAGTTTTTTAAATTATCAGCATACAACCATCCCATCAGAAATTTCTAAAATATTTTGCTTTAAACTGAGCTATTTTGGTTACAAAGCTGACGAAAAACAAACCACCAGAAACCATACAAGTAACTGCTCACTCATCTCGATGAAGGTTCCTGCTGCTTCTAAGTGATTGACAAACTCAAGCCTCTGGTTGTCAAAACAGACTGCACTGATGGTACCTACATTTCTAAATTTCCCTCCAAGCAGCCTGTCAGGCTGTCTGCTTTGACAGACCCTTTTCTACGACAGGAAGGCAAAGCCACAAGCTATTGCCGGGAAAAGAAAAGGTGCCTGATAACGTCTGCTTCTATTTATATTAGTGGGAACCATAATTTCATATCAGCATTGTGTATTAATGCACCAAAGAGCCATGGTGCTCCTGGTGAAGCTTCGAAACTGGCAATAATGTACACACTGCTCCTGAACATGGGTTATTTATACAGATATGAAGTCCCATATTAGCTTCACTGACTTCAAACACAGCAATACAGACATTTATAGCTGATACAATTAATGCCTTCCACATCCTTATAAGCCTGAAAGGGATAAGAAAAGGTAAGTTTAGAAACACATTAACTTCTGCTGCATAGTACTGCTGTGTTATCTAACAATTCTATAGCCATGTAATGCAAATAGAGTGTAAATGCTGAATTTAACAGCTGCATTTCTCTTCCAGCAGAGTCATTTAAACAACGGCACGGCTGAACCAGTTACAATGATTAAAGCAGCTCAGCCACAAACAATCCAGGTTACTTTAAACCTTTTAATTATTTTTGCAAATTTTTAATTTGTTCCCCCACTTCAGCCATTTTCAATATGGCAAAAACGCACAGAAAACCGTAGCTTCCACGGGAGGAATAAACGATTTGTCACTCATATTTGACCGAAATTAATTAAAAAAAAAAAAGACACTGAAGAAAAAGGCATGTGGAGGGAAACAAAACACCCCCAGTTCCTAGGAAAAAAAAACCGCATCAGTTCCTTGCTTTAAAACAGGACAGGCCTCACAATGGCTTTTGAGGACAAAACCTGACACCAGGACATTCCCAACCACCAAAGCACATTAAGACCCAGCTATACCAACACCGCACTCCCGGCGTGAAATCCTACCCACTCTGTCGGTGTAATCCAACAGCCAAAGCAATGCCACGGTGGAAAAACTAGTGCAAGTCAGGGAGATCCTGTGCGGTTTCATCATGGTTTGTCCCCACGCAGAGGGAGCCGGGGCCACCTCGCTCTTCCCGCAAGCACCACAGACAAAAGAGCCACAACCCAGGGCGGAGGGATGTCCTGGGGATGGGTAGGGCTCTGTCATTATTTTCCCCCCATCTCTGCTGTTCAATACGACACGGGGATAAGTTTTCTCATCTTCCCAGGCACGCAGAACCCCTGGAAAAAACAACAGCAGGCGGAGGGGACACACAAAAGCCGCCTGTCCCTCGGCCGCCGCAGCCTGAGGCGATGCCGCCTCTCCCCACCCCCAGTCAGACCCAACCCTCTTCGCCTCCCCCGCACCGGGCACGGCGACCCGCGGTCCCTCCCCGCCTGCCCGGGGCGTTCGGAAATCGAGCCTGAGGCCTGGCGAGGCACAGAGTCACAGAATTGTTAGAAGTGAAAAGCCCCTCTGGAGATCATCTCGTCCGAGCGCCCGCCCCTCCGCCTCCTTCCTCGGCAAGGCGGGCAGAGCTCTCCCGCTCCATTGTTCCCCGCACCCCGCGGCGGAGCCAGCGCACTCACCACGCGGGCAGGGTTCCCTGCAGCGCCCACCGGCCCCCTCAGCTCCGGCACACCGGGGCTACCGCAGCGCCCTGCTGCTCCTGCTCCTCCAGCAGTGCCCGCGAGCCCCGGGGCAGCGCCGCCATCGCCCGCTGCCGCCCCGCCGCCGCTCCGACAGCGGCCATCTTGTGCGTCGGCTGCTCCTCTCAGCGCCTCCCTCCCTCCCCGCACTGCCCGCCCCTTCCTGCCCCCGCCTACTCCCGCAGCCGGGGCGGGACGTGACAGGACGGAATGGGGAGAAACAGCCGAGTCACGGGCTAGAGGGCCGTGAGGGCAGGGCGGGGCAGGGGGAGTATCACACGCCACTGGGAGGTGCCTCTCGCTCTTTCGGGGGTGGTCTACAGTTCGTGCTGCTTTCCCTTGCCTTTCAGGTGGGGTTTCTCCGCCCTCTCACCTCCTCTTCTCATAGCGGGCTCAGGAGTGGAGGTCGAAGCTCTTCACACACGGGGTGGCTCTTGGGGAGCGCTCTGTGTATTGGGAGCCTCCTGAGGGCTCCCGCCCGCCATTTTCTCTCCCTCAGAGCCTCCTGTTGGCGAACCCTGCCGTTCCCTTCTTAGCCGCTGCGATTGCCTCATGCTATCATGCCTTTTTGCTTCGAGCCGGTTACTTTTCTTAAGGGAAAAATAACACAAATTAAGTTCCTACTTAGGTGGCCGTGCAGGGCAAAGCTCTCGGGTTTTTGCCAACCAGTCCCAAAGGAAGGCGTAGAGCTGGGCTCGCTGCTGGAGAATGTCTCCCGTAGCTTTTTATGCTGCAGGACACATTTAAATCGTTCTCAGCTTTAAGCAACACCCCAGGTAAGATGTTTGGGGACCCACGAAGCCTTCCTCTATCACAGTCAGAACTCGTTGGGATACTGAAGAAATTTTAAAATCAAATTATAAAATATCTTACAGTCATTTGTAATGACTTGCAGCATTTACTGAACACATACTGACTGATAGTTTAAAAAATGTTACAAGAGTTAATTATTTAACATCAAGATATTTCAAGGTAGCATCGACTTGATGCCCATTTATGAGAACATGAATATGGTGTAAAATACTAAGGAATTTATCCAAATTTAAATTAAAGACCAAAAAATGGCATTCAGTGGTCCTGTCTTATTGCCCATATATATTATCATGTCTGTGCCCAGCTGGAGGCTCTGTGGGATCAATCCTGGTGTCATGCCATTGTGCAGGATGCTGTGCAGGGAATCACTGCATTTCTATTTTCCTTTCTTAACACTGTGAGGAGCACACAGTGTATTGTCAGTCCAACATCTGAAGTGCAGCATTGCATGACTTGGAAATAACAATTTACATAGGATGATGCTAGGTCACAAGTAGCCAGGCCCAGAGCCAGGGACTTGAGAGAGCAACCTGCAACAGAAACCTGGCTTGTGACATGCAGACCGAAGATGGAAATCCCTACGCACAGGGGAAAACTACATAGGGCAAGGTTACTCTTAAGCTGTTATTTCTGACTCGTGTACTGACCATAGATGGATTTTCATTAAAGAAATGTGGTGGTAGTAACTAAAAGTGTTATTTCTATCAGTTTTATTTTAAAAATCATCTCTACTACTTAGGCTTTTCCACCAAAACAATCTTAATGCTTATCAAGGATCAGTGCTTAAATAAAATAATATTAAGAAAAGTTATTAATTTCTGAAAACAAAGTTTTCTAGCCACAGTCAGAGTTATTTGAGATCTTATGAACACAGAAGATTAAGACATTTACTACGACCACCTTTGACTTAGCAAGATCCTTGCTGTGAGTTAGAAAAGAAGTATAAATTGGAAGTGTCCGAGGCCAGATTGAACAGGGCTTGGAGCAACCTGGTCTAGTGGAAGGTGTCTCTGCCTATGGCAGGGGTTGGAACGAGATGAGCTTTAAGGTCCTTCCAACCCAAACCAGTCTGGGATTCTATACCACAGAAACTTTTCAATCAGCAATTGCCATCTTTGGCAGGCTCCTCTCTTAAATGTTACAGTAGAAATGTGACCTTTGTTGGAGTTGTCAGTGTTCTGATCAGAAGCAGAAGATGGCATTAGGAGCTAAAATGGTAGGTATTCTTTGCAGCCTTGGTTTAAAATCACAGAAGCTAGAAATGGTCAGGGCCTGAGGACATCCCATTACTTCCTAGTTTCTAGCAAGTGATTGTACAGCCTTCTGGCGTTCTGTTCAGTCTGGGTTTTAATACTCCAGTCTGGAGCCTTCTACCACTTTCTATACTCGGTTCCTCTATTGTGAAAAGGTTTTAGTTTTCATGTAGCTTATGTCTTCCCTCAACATTTAATTCCATTACCAGAATGAACATGGTAACAATAAGTTTCAGTATTACAATGTAGGTTACCACAGCACTACATCGTTGAAATTTAAAGAAGTGGGATATGAAATAACCTATGGTTTTTAATATGTAACACTGCAAAGATTAGCACTTTAATTCTCAAACCCCACTTTAGATTTCCATCGGAGTCACACTTTTCTAATGTTTATTCTTTATTCTGTTTTTTAAAAGTTCAGAAATTTGTAGATGAGCTTGTTCTCTCCTTGGGAACTGATCCTGCTAGATACCTAGATTATTTTTAATGTCTGCTTTCCCCAGTTATGCAGCATTTCTTCCTGCATGACACACTGTTTTAGTATTTAAAAGACAAAACACTATTTGTCTTTAGGATTACTGTTTTCAAATCTCATTTCAGCTTCTCATTAAATCTGCTATAATTTATCTCCACTTGTTCACATTGTTCTTTATGTTCTTAAAAACCCACAGGAATTAGTTTTGATTCTACCACATATAGTCTCAATCTTCAATTTCTTTATTTCTTTTTTTTTCCATTCCAAAAGGGGGTAATATGTAGGCATGGTTCTAGGATTTGACATCTGTGGCCACCCTAGTAATGTTCTTCAGATTATACATTAAAAATGACTCCCCATTTTAGCCTGTATGATGGAGAGAAACAGGTAAAATACCAGTGTAGCTGTCAAATGGTATCATCTCACCATTCAATTTTATATTACTCCTTCCATATAAAACTACTCTAGAACTGTAGTGCCAGGACAGATGTCTTTATAAAAAGAAATGTGTATTTTTTAAATGTGTTGGCAGTGCTTCAGTTTGTTATTTTAGTTATCAACGTGACCTGTAAAGCTGATAATAATGGAAAAGTTCGCATTTTGAAACCTGTGATATCAGAATGGAAGGCAAGAATGAAATATTTTTCCAGGTGGCTGCAAGCATGTCCTTGTTATTTCACACAGCAAATATTCTTGCATATAAACCACAGATAACAAAAAGGAAAAATTTTAGCACTTATATATGCTTGACCATCACATTAACAAAACCTAAATTCCTGCTTTTATAAAATTCCATTGACAAAAGCAGAAGACTGTATCCATCCAACATAATCATTGTAAAAAAATCCAATATTCATTAAAGAGCATGCTGAGTATCATCCAAGCCTATGCGATACAGATGCAACTGTTAGAGCTAGTTATATATAGTTATTGTAAAATAATAAAACAGTGATAACAAAATGGAGCCTTACGCTGTGGACATGGTCGGTATCTCCACCATAACATGCAGGGTTTTGATTTCCTTTGTACCAAAGAAGCCTAAAGGATGTAAAGGAATGTGAAGTCCATATGTGTAAAATCAGTGTTCCTCCATGAATGCTTCTCTCCCAAGCGTTCAATTTCCACAAACGAATACTATATATCCCACCAAACATCAGATTTGTTTAAAAACTTTTTGCAGTTCTTTGATGCTGTTCATAATAAATTTGCAGAATATCAGTGCAGTTATTAATGTTTGTGTTTTCAGGCTACTTGGAATGCAAAATGTCTGTAAATATACCCTCTGACTGCAGCTGCTGTGAAAAAAGAAGAAATTACAAGGAAGGTAAGAAACCTCGCTTTGATGATTTCTCATTAGAGGTTTGACTTAACTGTCCCAACTCATCATCCTCCTTGTCCCACTGGTGATGTGGGATGCAGAATGCTGACTCCACCAGTATGTGAGGAGTATATGCCTCAGGTTCTCGTGGTGCTCCTTATTGCCTTTTTGCTTACATGTTGTTGCCTGCTTTGCTTCAATCCCAGAGCTTCCAGTATCATCAGCACATCTCTCCCTTTGTGATAAACATTTTGAAGCAATAGAAGGCACAAGAATTTGCAGTATAGCAAGTCTGTAGTTCCACTAAGCAGAGCAAGGCAGAGCCAGCACCACACCACATCCTTGTTACTCCGGTGCCCTCTGCCGAAGTAACCGTATGCTTGGCTTCCGAGTCCCCCTGGGCAGGAGCAAGAGCCTCTGCCAAGTGCCATATGCTGCCGCCTCTTTATCTTGCATTTTCCTTCCTTGATGTATTTCCTTTTCTCTACTGTGTCAACAGAAAAGCAGAAATACAACCCTTTATTTTGTTTCCTTGCTCCAGTGGTACTTACATTGAAATTCGTTCTTTTCCTTCATGACGTTGCTGCATCACATTTTACAGCAGCCCTTTTAGTGAGCTTAGGAAGGTAGAGATGATAAACAATTAAGACAGTTATATTTTATAAGAATTCCAGCATGTGTATGTGTGTGTGTATAAAGCTGCAAACCACCTAAATTAACAATGTAGTTTTTGTGCCTTTCTGGCAAGTTTCCTCGCATACTATAAAACTGGGGGAAAATGAGAGACAGGTAAAGTGATACAGTCAGCACAGTTTTCTACAGCAAGTCAGTACCTTCATTTAGCTGCATGTAAACCCACAGCCTTACTCTCACTTTGCAGGGGAAGCTAAATTGTAAAGGTTAAGCAACTTTTCATGTTCACATAGCAAGCAGTGGCAAGATGAGGAGTGTTCTGATCTCCTGTTCGAACCACTAGACCTTGTGCATCCTCCACCCTCATGCAAGTTACAGCAATTACATTAAGACTAAGCTGCTGTCTGAGTAGTTTTTCCAATTGAATTTCCCAGGTAAAGCACTCTTACTACATGTAAAAGGTAGGACTGTCTTACATCTCTGTAGTCACACCACATTTCTGCGGTAAAAGAAAACGTGCTGTTGATTTCCTGGGGTTGTCCTTGCTTGGTATTACCCATAAAGACTCCAAGTTTTGTACTGGTTTGGTTTGAGAACACCTGATACAAGACTTCACCAGTGCAGCTTCCAAGAAATAGGACTGTCAATTCCCACGGGAAAATCAAGGGCCAATCTTAGCTAATCCTAACACATGAATAACTGCATAAAGCAAGTTTAGGTGGTTTTATATTAGTGTGGATCTCAAGCTGCTACTGCTTATTCAGATGTCAGTTCTAGGAGTTTTTATTTTAAAAGTATGTTGTTCAGGTAATTGCAGAGGGACATGTTTTATACTCTGTCCCTCAGTGGTTTTTCAAAAGAGACCTGTAAACAAAAATCCATTTTATAATACATACAAATATATACGTATTTATATATGTATGTAGCTGCAGCATATGCTCGATAAACAGTTCACAAAAGATTATTTTCGGTGAAAACACATCAAATTTGTTTATGTGGGTTGAGATTATTTTTTGGAGATCATAGCTGTATGGTAATTTCTGTTAGTCTTTTACCAGATTCTACATATCATGTCTTTTTGACAGGCACACATAAAAACCCCTACCTTTTTTGTAAGAACTTCCTCCTCCACTTTTAAATTTCTTTTTAGCACAGTATTCGCAGTTTCCTCTCTCTCATTATTGTCCTGGTAAAAAGCTGTTACACATCATTCCAGCAGTTCAATTTCAGCATGAAACAGTGAAATTTCTGTATTGTAAATGTACAGTACAGTTTGTTCCTGTTGTGTATGTTCTTCTGGTTTTGTTAAATTTTCATCAATAATTACATCATTAATCCTAACATGTAAGGTTTTTTTTTTTAATTTGACATTTCAGCTATTAATTTTTTTTTTAACTTGCTTAAGCAGAACACAGGTTTTGTAAAAGGAAGTTGCTATCTTTTTATTGTTAATAAAAGATTTTTTTCAAGCTTTCCTGAAGGCTTTTATAATCTGACATGCCATATGATGTTGCCTATTCTTCTTTGATTCCAGCGGGTGAAGGAAGCAGCATTTACCGAAGAAGAAAAAGGTAAGTCACTAAAGGGAATCAGTAAGTTGAATGAAAATTAGTAACTAATACTGGAATTGGCTCTTATTACCAGACAGAAAGAGATAGTGTTTGTGGTTTGGCTAGTTAACTATTTTCGATGTTATTTTTCTACATAAGCTACTGATATAATTGCTAGAGAAACAAAAGTGAAAGGATCAGAACATCCTGTGAACACAGATGGAGCTTACATTGTGTATACGTTTTTGAGATATTCAATTCATTTATATTTAGCAAGAGTGTCATCAGTTTCTCAGAGATGACTAGATATTTTTTACGTGGTCCTTGAGGCACATGGAAGGCCATGGTAGGGGCACAAGTCTTAGCCTGTTAACAAACCCAGCTATTTCTAGAAGCACATTTTCTGTTCTGTTAGGGAAATTTCTTGCTCTCATACATAAGGCCACCGTATCTCCAGTCTGTTTGTCCCCAGTGCTTTTGGGGTACTCTTGGCTTTGCTAGGCAGATGTGCTACCTGCATGAAAAATATGAGCCATAAGTTATTCATCTTCCTCCTGAAGTCCTCAGTGTTTACAACTTGAATGTGGTTGGACTTCAGTTCAGCATTTTGATATCAGAAGGTTGTTTATGTGGCTGTTTCTTCCAGGTAGCTG
Organism: Ptilonorhynchus violaceus; assembly: GCA_013397565.1. NCBI lineage: Eukaryota > Metazoa > Chordata > Aves > Passeriformes > Ptilonorhynchidae > Ptilonorhynchus > Ptilonorhynchus violaceus. Next base: position 1,970 of record VZRJ01001407.1, on the reverse strand, counting down.
TTTTTCTTATTATTGTTTCTGTTAACACAGTGCTCTGGGGAAAAAAAAAAAAAACAAAACACAAAAAGGAAAGGAGTGTCCTGTATTTTCGTACACAAACCCCACCTTCTCCTTGAATTTCCTTCCACAGGAAGCACATATGCATGTATGCACTTATTTGCATATTAAATAGACAAGATAAATCTGTTTCTACCCTACATTGAAACCAGTTTAGGGCGAACACAGTCATTCAATGATCTCTCAGGTGTAGCAGCTAAAACTCACAAGGTTTGGGAGGCAGTCTGAAACCAGCTGTGCTGGGTTTGCATGGCCTGGTTTTGGTAGCGGTGGGGGCTACAGGGGTGTCTTCTGTGAGAAGCTGCTGGAAACTTCCTCTGTGTCCGGGAACCACTGCCAAGGTCATTCCTGTATGATTTTATCTTGACAAACATTTTAGAAAGTTGAGTTTCTTGAGAACTTTTCCAGTGCTGTGGTTGCCATGATCCTTTGGACACTCTAACTCCACATCTGATTCAGGGAACACCAACTTAGCCCTGGGCTGGGAAACAAAAGACAACAAATACTTTAAAATCGTTCCTGCCTTGAGGATGTTCAGGCCTGGGAGAAAGCTTTTCCCATCACCCTCTTGGTTTTTTCCCAGTCTGAATAATTGGAAATGTGTATCCAAACCTGAGTTAGACAGATCGGGGAATGCCACAGCCTCAAGCAGCAGTAGCCTGAAGATGCTCTGGATTGCAATTCACAGCTGTGGTGAACCCTGCATAGTAAAGTCAGGTGGTTTTCCCTCCTCTGAGAGAGGAAAACACATGACAGCAAGGGCTGTCCCAGCTGACCCAGCCCTCATGGGCAGCTGCATTGCTGAACAGGATAATCCTTTGGTTCTCACTCTGCTATTGTAAAATATTACTCTATGGTTCTAGGGTTTAAAAGCTACTTTTAGGTCAGCAAAAAGTCTCTGGCTGGGACAATTCACCGAATGTGGCAGATCCCAAAATCTGTTTTCCAGTGCCGTAAAACTTACACCTACAAAAAAGTGCCAAGTACACTGGAGTTAAGGGTGCTTCAGGTACAGGTTCCGTGAACTGCAGGGAAGCAATCCCAGGTTTGGCTTTGGGCTGCTCACCCCCGCACACTGTGTTCTCCGGACCAACCATCCTGCCTGGGAAGGCCAGGGGTGTTGGAGCCCCTCAGGAAACCCCCAGCCCCATTGCCAGTGAGCAATGACACTGTCAGTGCCTGCAGCTCTCACCCCAATTCGTGTCACTCAGTGGGTAGTTCCTGATGTGGTACAGAGCGGACAGTAAGGCAATGCAAGGTGTGGGGAAGCAAGGCAAAGCGAAGGAATGGTCAGGAATGACAAGGAAATGCAAGGTTGGGTAGGAAAGGAAAGGCAAGGGNGTAGGAAGGGAAAGGCAAGGGAGGGGTAGGCAACACAATGGGTATCCTAAGAGGAGGAGGCGATGCACAGCAAGGCCGGGAAAAAAGCAGTAGAGAGGTCAAGGGGATGGGTGACCAAGTCAATGCAAGGCAAAGGGATGGTAGGAAGGGCCAGGATATGGATGAACCAGGACAGCAAAGGAATGGATAGTAAGGAATGGCTAGTGAGGAATGGCAGGGAAGTGGAAGGTTGTGTAGGAATGGCAACAAAATGCAAAGGAGGTGTAGGCATGGCAAGGCAAGGCCCTGGAGTAAAGCAGTAGGCTAATCAAGGCTGGGGGATGGACATGTAAGGGAATGCAAGGAAACTGTTGGGTTTCCAAGGCAAGTGAGAGGTACATTCANAGGTACATTCAAGGATTGCTCACAGACGAAAGTGGCCAGGACAGACTGGTCTGTGCGGCCTTGATCTTGCATGGGCCGTCTCTAATCTGCATCTAAAACACTGGGGGTATGTGCTTTCCTTCCTATGCAAAAGAACTGTCATTCTGGTCACAGAGTCCAAGGGTGAAATGTGGATTGTCTGTCCAAAA
>VZRJ01001405.1:36200-64025 GCA_013397565.1 Ptilonorhynchus violaceus | reverse complement strand
ACGGACAGTATCTCCCAGGTCATTCACGATTGTGAGACATTGGGGAGGGGGAAGTGGGTTCTGACAGTTTAGTGCTTAACAGTTATTGACTTTGTTTCCCTTGCCTTGCAGGTGGGCATTCTGTTTGTTAATAAACCAGGTTTTTTCCGCTTTCATCTATTAGTCTTCATTCCCTATTGGTGGAAAGGGGATTTTTGGAACCCTTTTGGAGAGAAGGACTCAGTCCAGAGAGTCCTGTCTTAAATTTGTCTCAAACTGAGACAAGTAGCATTAAAATCAAAAAACTAACAGATATTAATGACTAGATCTATTCTCTGGTTTGTGTTTTAGAGTGGTTGTCATAGCATTGATTTAACTTTTATGAAATACTTCAAAACATTTTGACACGCACTTGCATATAACCCACATGCTTCAGAGTGAAGAAATAAACATAACAGATTGTGTTATTGCTGTGTAACATGATCCAAAGCCTATTGAGGTAAAGGAAAAATTGCTACTGGCAATGGACCAGATTCTTATATTTATCAGTCTGAATGTTGCCTTGGTATTATTACTTGTAAAGAATTCATTGTATAAAAGATCAAGAGACACATTTTCACTGTAAAATTTCAATATTATTGCAGACACTTGAAATTTTATAGTAGAATATGGAGTCAGGCTTTTGTTGTTATTCTGTTTACAAGGAAATGTGTTTACAGTGGATGAATCAAAAGAAACAGACTCTGCAATCCTGAAAATGCCAGAAATCCTCCCGATGTTAGTAAGAATCTTGCCAATGTATGGAATACTTGACTATGTCCTTTCTTTGTACATTTTCCTTATGGATGACCATTTAAATCAGTACGTAATATTGAAACAGTATCAATGCCTGAGATTCTACATTTTTATTCATGGACTCACATTATCTTGGATTATTGTAATTTAAAACACTAAAAAGTGAAAGGATAATTCACGTTGAAAGTCAAAGCATATTCGAGCCCCGTTTCTAATATTTCCTTTACTGTTTCGTGAGTTCTTTGCTGAGAGTTCAGAGTTAGACACAGGAGATGCTGAGAAGTTCTTCTAATTAGATTGTTTACTAATTTCTTATCTATAACATGGCAGCACAGAGCGCTCTCTAAGTTAGGAAGGTGGAAAATGGCCTAGAACCATGAGTTCCAAAGTTATTCAAAGCCTAATTTACCCAATTATAGACTGCCAACTAACATGTTTTTACTTATAATCCAGTGACTATTCATTTAGGGTCCGCAATGTGGGCTTTCTGAACCAATGGTCAAACTATCTAGATTGGTGAAGAAGAAGGAAGAAAGAAGAAGCAAAACCCACACCCAAAATTCTCCATCTTGCCACCAGTACATTATTAATAACTCATAAACCCAAATTTCTACATCTCTACATATTTCACCCAGTGATATAACAAGTTGCTTTTTAATTATACAGTAGTAATCTTAGCGCTGTTACTAGATAAAGGGAGTCTTTCCCAAGGGCTCAGATCAAATACCATGTGCTTTTGAAACTCATCACCTGTCAATACTGAAAGTTTATAATTATTTAATCTCAGGGTCCTGACAAAAGCACGTGTCTATCTTGATTCAAAAAAAAATCTGAAATCGGAATATGTAGTTGTCCAGTGAATCTTAATAGATCTCAGTCAATGTCTATGTACAAGAATTTCCACGATGTTTTCTTGATTACCTTTCTCCTTCTGTAATATACTTTAATATTTGTATTTTCAGCTAAAAAATTACTATGAACAACCTTTTTGAGAGGATCATGAAGCACAGGAGCTTAGAAACATTTGTATTGCCACTGGCTTAGGTACTGAAATACTTTTGATGGCTCTGATCAAAATCCAACAAACGTTTATTGATACTCAATGCCCAAAGCCCTGTGGAAGACAACTTTATCTATGTTCAAGCATGCAAACCCAATACATTTCTCATTGCCTTACTCTGATTTGATTGGTGATAAATTAAACTAATTTTCCGGACTTGAGACAGTTTTGCCTGTGATGGTAAATACTGAATGATCTCTCCCTGTCCCTATCTTGACCCATGAACCTTTTGTTATATTCTCTTTCCCACATTCCATTTAGGAGGGGAGAGGTAGGGTGGTTTGGTGGACATCTGGCATCCAGTCAGGATCGGTCCCCTATAGCCATACAAACACAACAGAAGGAACAATGTCAGACAGAGAAGAATTATTTTGATTCATTCTTATTTCTGTTAAGTATAGAATTTTCTTTTTTTTTTTTTTTCCAAACAGGGAATTGAGATTAAGCAACTGCACCAAATTCATGAAATCAATTTGTGTGAGATATGGTAGTTGAACAGAGGACCAACTTCCTGACCAGTACCTGAATTACACTGAGTGTTTTGAAATGTTATCTTAAAATAAATATTTTTGTTTGGATATGAATTTTAAATTTTTCATCTTTTTCTAGATTCTAATAAAAAGTATTTTGGGTAATTGCTTTCCCCAATACTTCATCGCTGTAGTTTCTCTCTTTCACAGATTATAATTTAAAAAAATAGAGAGAAATGTACCAGTTTCTTCCAAAATTTACATCTCTCATGCATATTTGAAAAGAATAGATTATCTTACTTCTACCTTCATAGATTACCATATTTTTCAATAATTTACTGATTTCTGTGGACCAGATACAGGCAGTATTAAAATTGTTCTATTAAGATAATGTTAAAACTTAATAGCAGTTAATATCCAAGCAATTAATTCTTTTGTTTATATGAAGAAATTTGTGTGTATATCATATGCTTAAAGTCTTATTATATCATGATTAGCAAAATATTCTTGCCAGGCAAATTATAATATGATTATAGTGTTTCGTTCTGTTTCCTGGACTCATCTGTTACTTTACAACGAAACAAAACCTGAAGAAATAATAGGTTGCTGAAGTAAATGAGTTTGACATTCAAACTGGTCTCGAGACAATATTCTTGTGTAACAGCTGGTAAAGATTTTCAATGTGAATAGCTCGTAAGAGATTCTAACATTTATGCTCTTATATAGTCTTCGAGTTTCCTCCATTGACATTAATCAAATTGTCTCCAACTCAAAAAAACGTTGGCGATTTAGTAAGAGAACACAATGGTGGACAGATGGAGAGGTTTTTTCATTCTTTGAATTTTTACCCCTAAATACTTTGCACCAGGATTCAAACAAAAGTCCCACAAACTCATCCTGTTTCTGTTGATTTAAACGTAAACATGTTATATGAAATTCAAATATGCTGTTTTAATTTAAAAAATACTTAATATTCTGTCTGATGCACTGAATAAAAATCTTTAAATGTGTCCCAGTCACCTATACAATAACATAGTATGCAGCTAAAACATCTATTAGAAACATAATCATTTATTTGCATTCATTTTCACTTTGGATTCTCACATTATACATGTCTTTAGTAAACAATTTATATTGGCATATCTTTTGTTGTTACTAGAGTGGGGTTTGAATTAGGAGTTTTTGCGGAGAATTTTTAGACAGGTATTTTTGAATAAACACAGTTCATTGCCTCTTTGCCCATGGTTGCGATTTTACAAGTAAATAAAGCAGACTAAAATCTGCTATCTGAACCTCAGTTACAGCAACTTGTGCCAGTCTGTCCAGCTTTCTTCCCCTCATAAATAGCTTCATCTGTACTGTCCATGAGGGTAATCTTGACTCACAGCACCTCTGACCATACTTGTCCACTGCCTGAGAAACTGTTACTTAGCACTGGGCAAAAGCATGTCGAGCAGCACACTCACAGTGAAACATGTTAGAGGATTGCACAACAAAATTTCATTTGAGCGCCAGTCCTACTTAAGTCATCAATTTAGGCTTATGGATCAGGTTACCGAATCAGACAATTATCCTGTCATGTCTTCCAATGCATAGGAAGAGAAGATGCAAAGATGTATGAGGAGAGAACTAGCCTTCTCAGACTGTCTGACATGAGAAGAAATATGAAAAAAAAAATGAAGCTTGACAATTCAGTATTCATTGAGCTTATCCAGGAACTTATGACATCCTTCATCACACATTAAAACATATAGGAATTTTCTGTCTCCTATACTGGTTATTATAAAAATCATTTAACACAAATGATGGGTCTCTATCATTTTAAGACTCCCAGTTCTCTGGCATTCAGTTTAGGAGGACAAATGGATGTGGTATTGAAAGAACAATTTAATAACATAATTTTTAAAAAATTCAGCTCTTATGATGAAAGAATAGTCTGACATATTGAAAGGACTTTGTTATTAACATCGTTTCTTTCGCTCACTCTTTGTCTAAAACTTGAGAAGGCTCTGAAGAGCATTCACCACCTACGGATGTCTCATTGGATAAAATGTACCAAATTTTCAAGCTAGTGGCAGAGCATAATCTGTGTAAACCATAGATTACTTTAGTATTAGGTGGTTAAACAACAAGTCAAGGTCTGTTCCTTAAAAGGAAAGTTGCAAGTAGTTTCTGCAAGCGGTTCTAATACCTTAGAAACAGAAGCATCAGGCAATTTTTCTATCCCTATCCTGTTTTGCTCTTTCTGTTTAGCTCTAATATGTTTAGATTGTTTATGGTATAAATAATATATTTCAAATATTTGAAATAAACTTGATGATGAAAATTTTTGGGTTTCACTTTTAAACCTACATTTTATCTCAAGTCAAGAGCAGATTAAAAAGTTGCATATAATGAGTAGTATCATAAAGAGATTTAAGCATCTCATCAGTTGAAGCAAAGTGCAGGGTTTGACCAAATGTATAGACTTTCCAAGAGAGCCCGAAAAAAATTAATATTGCCTAAATTTGGATTAAAATCATAGAAGCATCATAGAGTCATGGAATGGCTTGGGTTGGAAGGGACCCTAAAGATCATCTAATTTCAACGCCACTGTCGTGGTGAGGGAACCTTTCACTGTACCAGGTTACTCAGAGTCCCATCGAACCTGACCTTGAACACTTCCAGGTATGGGACATCCACAACTTCTCCGGGCAACCTGTTCCAGTGCCTCACCACCCTCACAGTAAAGAATTTCTTCCTAATATCTAATCTAAACTCTCTTTCTGTTTAAAGTCATTCCACCTTGTCCTGTCACTATTTATATGTTCTCATAAAGTCTCTCTCTGTCTTCATTGTAGGCTTCCTTCAGGTACTGGAAGGACGCATATAAGTGACCCTGAAGCCTTGTCTTTTTCAGGCTGAACAATCCCAATTCTCTCAGCCTTTCCTCATATGAGATGTGCTCCATCCCTCTAATAATCTTGGTGGCCCTCTTCTGGGCTCATTCCAACAGGTATATGTCCTTCCTGTGCTGGGGACACCAGAGCTGGACGCAGCATTCTAGGTGTTGTCTTATGAGAGTGAAGAAACCTTATTATTAATTTACCTTAATGTTAGTTGCTTAATAGCTCATTGTCTAGGGCAAAGATAGTAATTCTAAGCTTTCTTTATGATTAATGGAGAGAAATAGCCACCTTCAACTGATTCATTCTATCCTAAAACAGATCTCCAACGGAAAGATGAAGCATTCTCTAAAGGTTTTTGTTTCCTTCTACTAAGTATACAGGAAGGCCAAAATGATTTGCTTTGATTTGGATAACTAACATTTAGATGTGCAATATTTGGTCATAGATTTGCCAAAGAATGATAGAATTCGTTTTACACACTCGACAGCTCTGAAATTTAAGTGGTTTATTAATAACCATGCTTTAACTTGGGGTCAGAATGAACACTGAATGGAGATCTGAGTATAATTTCAATCCTTTGTCAGTCAGATTACTCTAAATGTTTTGCTTCTTAAAAAATAATAAGAACAACAAAAGTGCAGAACTCCATATCTTTAAAAGAAATAAGCAGTATGTATCCATCCTAAAGGTGTGCTTTTGGAACCTATGTCGTAAAGTAGCCTTTTTCTCTTGGTTCAATCCATGTATGAATTGCAGAAAAATGTTTATCAAGATTAAAAAATATGAAGTCATTTAATAGATCATCTGTGAAGGACCAATGCATAAATAAATTCAGAGGCAGAACACCCACCATTGATTACTAGCCTTGCCTGTAAGCAAAAAGTGAAGTATAAATTCTCCCGCCATCCAAGTACCATGTCAATACTGCTTTCACTTAAATGAACACTGTTCTCTAGCTGCACAGGCTTGCTTTTCAGTTGTACTACGGCTTATTCCTATCCTCCTGCCTTAAATGTTTTAACATTCCCTTTATCAGACGAACTTATGAATTCAATGGCTGCTTTAGGCAAGCCAAATAAAATCAACACCACAATTGAATTACAATTGCACCAGTCATAATAGACATTTTCTTTAACTGAAAACTAACAAAACAAGCCCAGTGCGTAAACATCAATGACACTGTCTCATGTCAGGGCCTTGTGGGGCCATGTGTGGGCTGGAGGCTCTCTGGGAGCTGGGAACCTGGGCAGGGGGGCCAGCCAGAGCATGTCCCATCAGGAGCAGGGCAGCCAGTGGAGCACCAGGGGCAGCCCCAGCCCTGGGCATTGAGATCCTCCCTGGGGTTGTGGGTGGACCAGGAGAGGGTTTTGGGGAGCTGGAGACCAGCATCTCTAGAGCAGAGACAGGTGGCACCAGGGGCCTGGAATGGTGTCATGGGCTGTGGGTGGCTTGGCGGGAGCCCTGGGAAAGGGCGGCCAGGGGAAGAAATGTCCGTATTGCCTTAAGGCCCCTAACATCTAATACTTCATGGAGAACTGCAAGAGAATTAAGAAATCACTGATGTTTATAGCAACACCATTCAAACAGGATTCAGCTGGACAGACAGTACAGAGATGAAAATGGCAACCTTTTATTTAAAAAGGGAGAAAAAACAGGCAGGAAAAGACAATTTTTTCTTTCCTTTTTTTTTTTTTTTTTTTAACCAAAGTATACCTTATAAACAGAGCTTCATCTTCAGTCTCAAAACTGACTTTGTGAAAACAAATCTGTTGTTTGGACCTGTTATTTGTGTACAGTCGAACTTGTGAATAAGGAGGTCTTATAAGCAGAAATTAATTTTAAGCAGACAGAAACATTGTGGATCTTGGAGAGTGGAGAGTGCACTGCATAATTTCATGGCCTGAACTTAATCAATATATTTGTTAACTAAAAGTTCCAGTTGCAAAACTATTCTTCAGTTCCACTGCTTTTGGTGTTTTCCCTTCAGTTACATTTATGCAAACTGACTGAAAGTAATGGAGTTGCACAAGTGAATCCAAAGGCAATACTTGGCCTGCAAAAATCTTTATTATTGGTGATCCATGAGTCAGATAGAAGACAAATAAGCTCCCAAATCCCAGGCCTAATTTAAGGACTGGCAGTCAGAAAGGCATTTCAATTGTAAACCGAATTAGTTTGATTGAGAAATTATGGTGGGGGAAAAAAATATTGAATGTGACAATACTGTTTTTGTAGAGAGTTTACCGAATAGCCTTGCACTTTTAGAATTAATTACGTTCTGCTGTTTATTCCCAACTTGAAGACAAAATGCTCCATTTTGATATTACAATTGGTTGCCATAGAAATTATAATCAAGACAAACAAAAAACCAAAATTATTATTTCCAGTGAGGCATAACCTGAGGAACCCTTGCCAAATAAGGAATTTTCTTCCTTATAAGTATAGTTATAACTAATGTAAATAACAAAAATGTTATATTTTAATCCACACACATGCATATATATAAATTAAGTTAAATAATATATTTTTCATTTTAAAAAACATTTATATAAATTAAGTTAAATAGTATATTTTTCATTTTAAAAAACACAGCTCCATTTAATTGCAAAGAAAGAGTGATGGGGGTAGCATGTTGCTATTTAAGATCCTAACCATGCAAAACCAAATTATAGAGTAGGTCTTAAAAGTTAGCACACACATACAGAGAAAAACAAGATTGCGAACCACAAACTTTTGGCCCAAACAAATTTAAAAAAAAAAAAAAAATCATAAAGAACCTCCCCAAATCACTATAGACCTGTTTACAGGATGAGCCATAAAGATTATCAAATTTTTGCATTCTTCATGTCTTTGCCTTAAAAATGAGAATATACAGTTAAGATTTTTCACATAATTAGATATTACTGGCTCTTAGCAAACATTGTGAAGGAGAGGAAGAAGTTATGAAGTTGCTTTGAGCCTTTATATAATCTTGAATGATTGAATATTTATTTTAAATCTGTTATATTTGCACAATCACAGAAAAGTCTGAGTTGGAAGGAACAGACAAGGATCAAGTCCATTTCTGAAGTGAATGTTCCATATGGGGATCAAACCCCTCACCTTAGTATTACTAGCATCGTGCTCTAACACGCTGAGCTATTCTTGGGGCCAATGATAACTGTAACTGGCTAACAAAATCAGGTTTATACAGTTTATAAGGATAAAAAAGGGCTTAAGAATTACTATATACCTAGTATGTAAGTCAAGCAGAAACTACATATGAAATATGACTCCATAACATATTTCTTCTCTCGAGAAAATGAATCATGGATTTTCTGGAGATTTTCTATGCCTTTCTGTAGACTGCAAGGGCCATTAAAAAATAGGAATAGTCTAGAGAAATATATGTGGGAGCCAGGACCTTCACTTCTTTGTAAACTCTCCAAAATTTAGGGTGATATCCTATCATCTGTGTTTTTTCCTTGTCATGGGAGGTATGTTTTGTTTGGGAGAAAGTGAAAGGCATTTTCACCCAGTCTTACCTAGCCTAATGAAGATGGTATTTTCACAGGTGAGGCTAGTTCCTCAAGTCTTTCAAATGATATATATACTCCCTTCTCAAATATCCAGTATAATAATGTTCATTATGCACAGTTTTTGGTATGGTATACATTTCTTTTCATTACATGTTCTGTTCATTGTCCTGAAAATTCTTATTTCTCCTTTTTGTTATCTTCCTTGAAATAATCTCTCTTTATTTCACTATTATAATGATTTCTTCCCTGGGCTACTAACACTTTCTTTGTAGCTTCCTAAGATGACAATGACAAGCTTCTGCAAAGCATATTTGAGATATATCCATTTTTCACTCCTACTTTTACATTCTCATTAGAGGGTCATGCCAAAAGCTGTGTCACAGCTGTATTCATTTATTTATTTGCCAAACCTATCACTTGTGGGTTTGTTATGCAGTAGTCATATCTTCACTAATAATTTTCCAGCTGAAATCAGAAAGTTAAACATGTTAAAGGATTGATTTGTTATAAGGGAACGTAGTTCTGCACCCGAAAACAACAAGGGAAGACAAAAAAAAAGCCAAAACCAACGAAAAACCAACAAACCAAACCAATTTTCTCTGAGTAAATAACGAACTACACTGTGTAAAAAATGTCCAATTATTGGCTGTCAGAAGCAGGACTGGTGATTAACTTCGTAAATTCAGAACAAAATATGCTGTTGATGGATACAGGTTATTACACAGTATAAGAGCCAGACAGTCTCCTAGAACAAGATATTAGGTGTATAGGATATGTTCAGACAGCAGCAGTGGTGGAGCTTTCCTTCAGTGAGTAACTAAAATTGATATAAATTAGACAAAGAGCTTCACTCCAGGATTTTTTTTTTCTCTTTTTAAGTGGCAAGCATGAAGTATGTTTGCTAATGAAGTGAAAACTGATGTCAGAAAGGTAATAGCACCACTGGCATCCATAAAAGTATTTCAGGACAGTTAAAATTTCTAATCTGTGAAAGTCAGAATTAAATCCTAGATTTAATTTTCTTGCCTGAAAGAAAGAAAATATTCTATTTCATCCATGATGTCTAAAACCCACCTGTTAAACAAACCCAGATTTTGTAAAACCTGCATTAGATTTTATGAATAACATATTTCTCTTTTGCCCTACTCTAACACTGTTTTCAAGACTGCATTCATACTTCATGGTACAGAATGCTAAACTGAGAAGGCCTGAGATGAGTCAGACTATTAAATTTGTACAGATACACTGTATCCTCTGTACATAATTGTTGAAACTGAACAGACAGAACAGATACTTTTATTTTCAGTTTACAAGGGTTACAGCACAACAGGCTAATTCTTAAGGATCAATGATCAAATGGATTTAATGGCCCTCAGGAGAAGTTTGGGTTAAATAGATTCTCACTAATTCAGAAAAAAATGTCTTCTTGGTTGTTGGTCTTTACATGTCTTAAATCTATGACCTGGTTCAAATCACGTTGATCTCCTTCATAATGTGGTACACAACTAAACATATGAAAAGAAAGCTATGAAAGATAGAAGGTATGAAAGATATCATAAATATAGGACAAGGGGTAAAGGCTTTAAACTGGAAGAAGGTAGGTTTAAATTAGATATTGGGAAGAAATTCTTTACTGTGAGGGTGATGAGGCACAGGAACAGGTTGCCCAGGGAAGCTATGGTTGCCGCATCCGTGGAAGTGTTCAAGCCAGGCTGGATGGTGACCTGGGCAATCTAGTCTAGTGGAAGGTGTTCCTGCTCATGGCAGGAGCATTTGAACTGAATGGTCTTCAGGGTCCCTTCCAAGACCAAACGGTCTATGGTTTTATGATTCTATGAAAAGGCTTCTAAAGAAAAGCAAATAAAATGTTGGAGAGCTTAAAGATGGAGTTTAGAACAGAACAGAAAAACATTCATTTACATACTTATGTCAATAAAACTTTTTTTTTCCGTCACCAAAAACCTCCTTGCTTACAACATGTGATAATAAACAAGAAAAAATATTCTTCCCTGCTTGATATTCCAAGCTAGGAATAGAGCAGTGAATAAACTTGGCCTTAACAAAACTTTAAGTAGATAAACTGTTTGCACTTGAGTCTACTTTTAAGAAAAATGGTGCTCATATATCCTTGTAGAATACTGACTCCACAAAATTGCAGTGAAAATATTAAATATTTAACATTAGATGATGTAAGACACAGGGATAATATGATTAAATACATCTCTTCTACATTAAGAACAACTTTATTACAATGATGCTCTATCTTTATTGATGTTCATCATTATAATAACTAAACCCTGTGCTATTATTTGAAGTCCATTTAAGCAATACCTTCCAGTTAAGGCTTTTTTCCACTTATCCTGGTTTTTTTTACTTTCATTTCCCCCTTTTTTAATGTGACAGCACAAACATTTTACTCAATTTAGAGGCAAGACATCCACCTGAAAACAACTTAGAAAAGGAATCCTCTTGGATAAATCAATATTTCTACTTAATTCGGCTTCCAGCTGCAAAGAGCCCTGTGGAAGGCTATGTAAGTATGGGAAAGAGTTGGAAGAAGGAACTTGTTCTTTGGTAGCAGCGTTACCTTTCATATATGTCAAACTGATACATCCTTCCCAAGACAGGCATGGTTTGCCTTTTTGATTTACTGAAATATCCTTTCACCTATTGATTAGCTCACAGCTAGACCTTTGCATGGCTGTTGAATGACATCCAATTGAATGAACTTTATTGGAGCTGTGTTGATTTAAGTAAAATCCACAGGTTAAGAGGATCCACAGGGTTTTAGATCTGAGAAGTGTAGGCCCAGATTTTAAGTAGATCTGTTTTGTGTTGGTTTTTTTTGTGGTGGCATTTTGTCAGTTTATTTGGGTCTTTTCACACCTGTTTTGCTTGTTTGTCAAAGAATCCTCCATCCAACAGTTACTCAGAATCTCCACTCTAATACTTTTAGACAAAACTCTCACACATTCCAGAACTAATTTAATCCCTAGGAAAACAGAGATGATTTTGATGTATAATTTGATATACAGCAATTTATCAGCTCTTAAATTCTTTGCCATACTCTAAAAATTTCTGTTTAAAGTTTCAAACATTCTACGTTAAATCTATATGGAGTCTATAAGGAATGTATCTGTACATATAATCTATAAGACATTAAAATTTTCTGCCTAAACTTTTACATTTTAAACATGTACTTATAAGAATGATTTTAACACACTGTAATTTGCTTTTCATTTTGAACTACAAATTGAACCTGTTGTACTGCTGTTCTCTATCTGAGCATGACGTTCTGTGGGCTTCTATTAGTTTTGATGGGTTACCATGGAAACTGGAGAGAAAGAAAGAGAAGGAGAATACTTTTGTAAGCTTTACCACAGAGAGTTACATCCTCTTCCATATTTCTGAAAAAGAAATCAGTGACTGAGTGACAAAAACTTATTTTTAGAGATAGGCAGTAGTACAACATATATTTTTGGCAAGATGGAAGATATTAATGATTTATGCTGGATTTGCATTAAAGGCTTCTGTTTTTATACTAAGACCATGAATGTCACTGATAATGGGAGTTCAAGCTGTCTGAAATTTTTATCAACGTACCTACCCAGCACAAATGGGGCATGAGAGTGAAAGATGAACCTATGAAATTGTGCTGCATGACAAGACATCAGAAAGCTGCCGGTTCTGAAAAGAACCAAAAATTAATCTCCTTGTTGAAATGCTTTCATCTTACAGTGACTTTTTACCCAGATCAATGTGGATTAAATTTAAAAGAGTGATGAAAAGCTTTGTATAAGGTCCAAATTTATAAGGCTATTCAACATGTAGGTGTGAGAATAAAACCTCACAATTGTAATGAAAAAGAATTTTCTGAATTCTAAATACAGCTTAGAAATAGAAATTAAGGGGGATTTTTTAGTGTTTCAGGCTAACAAGTGTTAAAAACAAAATAAAACAAACAAAAAACAAACAAAAAAAACCTCCCACAAACAAAAAAGACCCAATTATTTTTTTTTAAATGAGCAAAAATTTGACAGTGATATTGCATATTAACTGTTTTTACTTGCATTGGAGAAATTTGGTGATAGTTTACAAAGAACATCATGTGGGCTATATAAAGAGCTTAAGTAGGTGAATCCTGTAACCACTGTTTTATATATGCTGTATATATTTATGAAGTATATTTTAGATAGATGCCCTGCCTTTATCTTGAAATGTCTGTTACATATTTATTGAGAAAAAATAAGCTACTTTATATTACAATTCTATAAACTTGATGAGAATTAGTGGGACCTTTTGGTCAGCAGGTTGTACACGAAAGAGACTATATCCTTTCACTATAAACCTTCCAAACAGATGTACAGATACATTTCTATTTTTTCTTTTTTTCTTTTTCCTACAGATAAGCAGAAAAGCAATTATATTCTTAAAACAAAGAAAAGTAAAACAAATAAATCCTCTGTGGCACCCACAGTTGTCCCATCTAAACTTATTATCATGTGACTAGAAATAACCACATACTAACTGAAGATTCAGATCCTCTCTCTTCTGCTATAGGATTTAACCTCTGTTTAGGATCCAGGGAAAACTGCAGTGTTGAGTCATTGTATGTGGTGAGTTGCCTACAACCAGAAGTACATACGTGGCTGTGATGTATGGAGTTAAAACAAGTACCAGAAAAGAGCACTTAAATCCTGCATATGTGAAAATTTGACAGAGGAGCTGATTTTTTTTTGATTTTGGCTTCCATGTTCCACAAGGCTTTTGTGGCACTGGGAATTCAGACATTCCTGGAAACTGCAGCACAATGATTTCTCCATTCTTCCTTGACTCATATGGAGGAAAACAGAGCGAAACTGTAGTGATAAACAATATAAAGGAACATTTTTTTTTTTTTGTCTTGTGGAAGTGCTACCCTTTCATGACCTTCATTATGTTGTCTGACAGCAAAGGCATGCAAGGTTCATGTCACTGACATGAAAACCATGCCCCTTCATATGTACAACACAGATGGGAAAGGAATCTGTCATCTTAAAAAGCAATTATTTAAAATGAAGTTAGGTCCTCATAAATTCTTTTCTCTTTGTTGGATTTCTGAATCCCGTGATGACTTTTGCAGATTCTTTTCTGACATCTGAAACATTCAGTCTTCTTTTGGGACTCAACCCTCTTGAGAAACTCTGGATACCTTCAGCAAGCAAAGCATCCAGAAACAGGAGCTAAAATTATTTGTGTGAAATACCTAGGTCTCGTTATGTGCGTGTATGTGTGTTTATATTCTACAGGTTTGACTGGAGATCTGTAGTATCATTAAGTTTTACAGTTCTTAATCAAGCCCTGAGTGATTGAAACTTCAAATCAAAGAAGTCCTGACTCTATTAAGATCATCACTAAAAGTTTCCCTGCCTTTTACAGTCAGGATTGTTTTCATGTAAGCATAAAAACACATCTTCAAAGTGTTTATCGGAGATAACTTGTCAGTCAATTATGTGCAATGTTTAATTACTTTTAAATTACCATGCTACAAGGATAAATTTAAATATTCATGCTGAGAGTGTGGGTTGATATTTGCAATGAAACAAAAAGAAAAGTAAATAATTATTTACCTCATTTATAATTCTGCAGGGGGAAGTATGCTAGACTAAGTATGAACAAGTTTCAGTGCAGCAGAAGATAAACTAAGACACTTAAAAATATCCTATGCAAAAAATTTAATGGACTGCACCGGTGCATATCAAAGTGACAAGACTCTTGAAGTTATATTTAATAATAAAAGTAGTCTATGTATTCCCATTAGTCATATGTGTTATCTATCAACGCTTTCATACAGGCAACATGCATCAGTAAAACATTTTAATATAAAATAGTGCAAAGTGGTCCCAGTGCAAACAGAGACAATGAAAAAATTATTAAACTACTGAAAACAGTCCAAATACTAAATTTTAAGATGACAAAGTATGTAAAAAATCATAATGCAATGATAGCAGTTGTGCAAGATAGAATCTAGTGCCCAATACAATTACTGTTATTATCTTCAGCTTTCACATAAAGACAAAAAATCTTACAATTCTGAGTTATTCAGGTAAATTACCTAGATATTCATACAATTTTGGGGAAAATTTTTTCCCTCTGTTTCTAAGGCAAACAAATTTTCCCAGTTGTATGAATTGCTCTGACATCATTGAGCTAATATCAATTTCCATTACCAAGGAAGAGTACTGAAGCATTCAGACACTTTTGAGATTATAAAAGGGCTGTACTGCCTTCCCCATCCTGATTGGAAGACAATACTCTTCTGATTAGACAGTATTTGTCTACAGAAACATCTTGCAGTTTTAGTGTTCTGAAGCACTTAAATGAAATAGTCCTGAATAAAAATATTTGAAGACAAGAATCTTATCAATCCATAAAATTAATGCTGGAAATAACTAGTATGTCACATTACATAAGTTCTCCTTTTACTATCCTGAAAAACAATTGAGGATTTTGAGTGAAAGAAGGTTCTACACAAAGGTATCATCTTTCTTATGCAATTTGACTTTCTTGCAGGTGGGCATAGAAGTTATTCCATTTTGCTGTAAAGATGTCATGGTACCACATACACTAAGGATCTCCTGTATCGTTGGTAAAACCATAGCAATCATTCTAAGATGCAATGTGAGTAGTTCAAATTGCAGGTTTCTAGGAGTCACAGTAAAATTTCAGATTAGGCAATTTGATCCTGAAAGAGGTAAAATTTGGCTGCTTTCAAGTGTGAGGTTTTAAATAGACTGTAATGTGATATGTAAACATTTAGAGACTGGAAAAGCTTCAGTTTAGATGGCATTATTTAGCTTACATTTGTTTGATACAGAGTGTATTGTCATTAATTGCATGTGCAGTAAAGGAGGTAGGCAATAGTACTTTTAACACATATTTTAAAATTGCTGTAAAATGAAAGGCTGTGGTATAAATTGTATCCAAGACTCCCATAAAACTTCATTTATGCTGATAGAACTTTTTTCTTTAATATTGACAGTAATCATTAATATTTTAGGTAAATAACAAACATCAAACAAATTGTTGCTTAAAAGAAAAAATACTAAGTTGCATTTTCTCCTATATATTCGCCTATAAATCTTAAAAAAGAACTATTTGAATAAATGGCCCAGTATATGAAATTCAACATTTTATTGTGAAAAAAAAAAAAAAAAAATCAGCAATGCAATGTTCAGCCACGTGTGTTTGGGTTATTTGGCCTACTGAAAAATACAGAGCAAAGCTCCTCCAGTAAGGCAAAAGCTAAGACACAATTAAAATACATTTGCAGAGGAGAAAGGAAAAGATAAGTCCGGTATTTTATTTGCTTGGTTTTGTTTTCTTTTCAAATAGTGATTAGACTGGAAAATTAGCCACTTTGGGATTTTTTAACCAGTGGTAACAGATGGCTAAGTTAGTGATGAACCACTGAGGGGGCTGGAGAGTTGATTAGGGAGACTGACTGAAAGCATGTATCCTCAAATTGGCAGAATGCCTAGTAAAAGCAGTGACCCATCACTTACAGTAAATCTTTGAAATATTAAGTGGACATATATATTCAGAATGGTGGGGGAGGAGGGAAGGGGACAGGGAAGCTTGCATGGCTAATTTTTTTTTTTTTTTCAGAAAGTTTTCAGATAGAAACAATTTCTTAATTCTTGCTTGTGTTTCTTTCTGGTGTATCTTCTTTTTCTATTCGTGTCTTTTTGGAAGTAGACTATACTTATGCAAAAAGGAGTGAGTTTTACCTCATTAGCCATATCTTTTAGAAAAATAACCACCAAATAACCCTCCCTCCTTTGAAAAACAACCTTTCAGTTCTGTGGTTATAATATAAGCAAGCAATTTCATAAGAAATGAGGAGAAAGAGAACAAGAAAGTATGTGGTGGAAACAGGAAGGAAATGCAAGGCATAGTGCAGAGTCACCCACAAGGAGGGAGACACGTGGAGAGAGATACTGTTGGGGACGTGGTGGGAGGCTCTTGAAAGGAGATCCTGAGTCTCTGAGGGACTGCCACCATGGGGGACTCAAGTCAGGGCAGGAACACACCTGAGGGACTGCAACCAATGAACAACCTGTGGTGGGGCAGACAGAAATGAGAAAGAACCCAAAAACAGCAGAGGAAGATAAAGGTGAAGCAAAGAGTGGCAGAAAGAATCTGTTATGCACTGTTGTAAACCTCCAGCACTTCTGTCACCTTGCTGAAGGAATTTGCTGAATGTAACTCACAGTGAAAGCAAGGGGAACTGAAAGTATCACAGCACTGACAGCCCATCAAGGGAGGAGATTGCCTTGCTCTGCTCTGCACTGGGGCAGCCTCACCTCGAGTCCTGTGTGCAGTTTTTGGTGCCACAGCATAAGAAAGACATTAACCTACTAGAGAGTGCCCAAAGGAGGGCAATGAAGATGGTGAAGGGCCTTGAGGGGAAGCCATCTGAGGAGTGGCTGAGGTCACTTGGTCTGTTCAGCCTGGAGAAGAGGAGACTGTGGGGAGACCTCATTGTGGTCTTCAACATTCTCATGAAGAGAAGTGGACGGGCAGAGAGAGATCTCTTCACTCTCATGACCAGTGACAGGACCTGAGGGCATGTCATGAAGCTGTGTCAGGGAAGGTTTAGGTTTGATATCAGGAAAAGGTTCCTCACCCAGAGGCTGGTTGGGCGCTGGAACAGGGTCCCCAGGGAAGTGGTCACAGCACCAGTCTGACAGAGCTCAAGAAGCATTTGGTCAGTGCTCTCAGGCACATGGTGAGATTCCTGGGGTGTCTGTGCAGGGCCAGGAGTTGGACTCATGATCCTGATGGGTCCCTTCCAACTCAGTATATCCTATGATTTTATGATTCTAAAATAAATCAGTGATCAGAAGTTTGGCTTAATTGGTAATAAGTAAGTATTCTTGAATCAAGACTGTTTTGCCTGCAACAAAAGAAAATCAATACACAGTCAATACTTTTTATAAGAACCTGCAATATATGAATGACCTGAAAGGATCAAAGTAGAAGAAAATTAATAGAAAGTAAGACAGCACTAGAAGGAATGCAGATCAAGACTGCTTAAAAACAACAACAACAACAGACATCTCGTCTTTTATCTCATTTCTTCATGGCTTCTGTGTCTCCCTCTCTATTCTGTCACAAAGCATATAAGGGATTGATCTAGACCCTTACAAGTTGAATTTGGACTTATTTTGCAAAAAGTTAGTGTTTCTTTTCCATAAAGATTTGTAATTTTGTATACAATTATTTCTGCAGAACTAATCTCTAATGCATCAATAACTCCTGTGATGTGGAAAGAGAAGAATCAAGTAGTATATTTGGAGAGATATTAAAAAAAATAAGTTCATGATATTACAGTAAATTATGTCAAATTTTCAGCAATTATAACAAGTACTTAAACTTTTCAAGCTAATCATTCAAATTAATTTGCTTTCCTATAATTATTCATCTGCATTGTTTAGGCACCATTTAGTGATCTTCCATGACTCTTTTTTTGAGTACTGAACCTGAAATAATTCACTATGATTCAGGAAATTCACTAGAGGCTTGAGAATATTATAATACAGTTGAATTGGGTGTCTTTTCCTTAGGCATACACTTAATGAAGAAATGACACCTTTTTGGATTGATTAGTGGGAATATTAATGACTACTGGGTTTCTGACAAAAAATGACATGTCTGTCAGAAAGAAAATTAATGCTTAAATCCATTTGGTTTTTTTTCCAACTGTTTTTCCTCAGTTTACATTAGATCTGTCTCTCAGTGCAAAATATAGGCCAACTACTAACAAAGAGGAAATATGATTTTCATATTATCCATAATACACTGCTTATTATGACAGTGCAAAATAACTTGTTGCAAAAACCAGAACTAGTTTTGATCATTTGACTTCTAAATTATATAGAACATTGCTTATTTTTATTCAGATATGCAAATATTAGCATTCAATTAATTAAATCAATCTACTCAAAGGCTATTGGAAGAAGTAAATATGCTATTGGAAACAAAGTAAAGATTATTCATTTGTAAATATTGTTTGATTCATCATAATGACCAAAATTGTGGGGTTTAGTCTACAAGGTGTTTTTCTTTATTTTCATTTATGTAATCATAAGGAATGTTCAATGAAGAAAATAATCTTTCAGTAGGAATTCAGACCAAATAAAAGTCTGAGTGCCCAATGTCTAGGAAAACGACACTATCCATAACTATGTAGATGTGTAAACATAAGTGTATGTATATATGTGTGTGTATGTGTAAAGTTTTTCTCAATTTTAATTTTTTTTTTGTTCCATATTCTATATGAACATTGTCTTGTAATAAATGCCTTGGAAGAGAAGGATTTTAGCATTAGGATTAACTTTTTTGCAATGTTGATTATTCTACATCCCTTTGTAGAAACAATTATTGATAATGATCCTCAGTATTAGAAGACTAAATAAAGAGTACCTAATGTCAAAAAAATACACGTTAAAATCAAATTTTGTTTGTCACATCAGTAGAATTTTTCATCATTTAGTTTAAGTTAACTGAGGAAAAT
The DNA here is from genome assembly GCA_013397565.1 of Ptilonorhynchus violaceus. Lineage (NCBI taxonomy): Eukaryota > Metazoa > Chordata > Aves > Passeriformes > Ptilonorhynchidae > Ptilonorhynchus > Ptilonorhynchus violaceus. The sequence goes on along the minus strand of VZRJ01001405.1, from coordinate 44,757 downwards.
ACTAGTGAAGAAAATAGTAGTAAGAAAAACACTGCGTTAAAAATCTTTATGGAAGCCATCTTTAGAGAGATCAGTGATTACTCTAACATTTAACACTGCAAGAGTAGTATCTAAGTCTGATTCTTTGTATTGGCAACTGCAAGTATACCTTTATGTGAAAAGCAATATTGTTGTTTTTCTTTTGGAGAGGGATAGCTGAAACATAATTGGTAATATTCATCTGTCCAATGACAAAACCTGTACTTCAGACTGGATAGGCAGAAGTAGACAGTTCTGTAACAGAAGTATTTACAGAAGAAAAAAAAAAACAAACCACCCTAATATCTCAGCATTTGGACCTACAACATTAATATTAATATTAATTTTAATTTTAATTTAGCAATTAATTTAATTCAGTAAAATATATTTTGGCTATTCTAATGGGTCTTTAAGACTTACATGTGCAATAGCATTTTCTCTTGGGCAACTACGAACAATTCTATTAAATCCTGGCTTTGCAGCCTCCACACAGTTTTAGTGTGGATATCATGTGGATCTTATACATCAGTATCAAGAATATTTGACATTTCCAAATTCTTTCTTAGAAATAACAAAATTTTGTTTTGCCATTGCTCCTTCTACCACAATAAAGGAAGATGTGTCGGTTCCCTCCTCTTAGCATGTAGTTCCATGTCACTGTTGCCAAATAATATATATAAATGTATACAAATTCTTTGCAGAATGTGAATAATGAAGTTAAGAGTTTATCCAGTGGTTCTAAATCCAAAGAACATCAATTTCTTGCACAAGAACAAGACTTTGCAAGGTGTATGAAAATATGTTCTTGAGTTCTCTAAGTAGGGAAACTCTTATTTGCTTAAGAGTTATCTTTTTATTGAGAAGACAATTGCTATCAGGAATTGTTAGTGCCCAATGTATTTATAACATATAATTTGTATAAGGTTATACAAATTTCAAAGTTGTACATATATTTGTCAAATGAAAGAAAAGTAAATCATATGTGGTAAAACAAACCACATATAAACCAGCAAAAATAATTTTTATTAACAGTGGAAAAAAACCAAAAAGACCAAGAAAAAAAGGAACTTTCACACAGTTCTGTGTACTCCCAGTTCAGTGCTCTGAAATCACTACTGAAGGTCAGTTTAGCAATTTAAAGATACTGTATCTTATCTTTCCGGAAGAATAGATGATGTTATATTCCTCTTTTGAAGGGGTGAAATTATTTTTGAGACTGGAACAAAATTTTTGTATTTTATATATTAGAACACAAATTATTTCCTTTAATGTAAGAATAAAATTCTAGTGTTTTGTAAAACTTTGAGATGCCAAGTGATTTACCTTATATTCTAAAAATTTATTCAAAATGTATTCAAGTCAACAGTTTTATTAGCTGTCCTCACAGTCCAAAAAATCATGAAGACTACAGAAACCTCAAAAAAATCAGGAAATATTCTCCACTGAAAACACATTAAGAATATGACCTTGATTTGGATTCCTTTTGCTGTTAATAAGTGACACTGATGCTCAGTGAAGGCAATTGTACTTCACTTAAACTTAAAGAGCAAAGGGGAATACTTCAGTGCACAGGTAGTGAGTGTCCTTGGAGGATGAGATGAAGGATCATGTTTCTGTAATTTAACAGCTGAAATAGTGCTAATAACAATTAAACATCTGTTCACAGTAGAAATCAGGCAATCTATAACACAGCAATTTTCAGTTCCTACTTCCGTCTACTCCCTGACAGAGAACTGGGTACTTTTATTTTTGGATTTTAAGGCCAACATCTGGTGTGGATATTGGAAATTTAGCTGGCTTTTTAATGTCATCCAATTTCTGTTCTATTGAACAGTACGTGCAGCTGAAATTATGTATCTGAAGCAATGCAAATGACATTTCATCACATGTGTGAGCCTGGCAGTGCAATGATTCTTGGGACTTCCTAGGTATGAAGATATTTTCTTCCAGTTCTACAATCCTCAGCAGTCAGGCACATTATCTTATTTGAAATAGGGGGCTCAAGAATGTGTTTGAAAAGGTATTACTTTTGATTGAAACACAGAAACAGTCTGTCATTTCCCTTTGCTCTTCACGGTTTTTTGGAGGGCACTTAGAGGGCGGTAGATTCACCCCAGTGAATCTTCACGTGTACTCTGTGGATCACTCTTCACACAATTGACTACGTTGCACTGGTTTTCTAATTCTGGATCAGTCTATCCATCAACGATGTTAATAGGTCTGCATCTATTGCCTCTATGACTAATCATTCTAATAGTTTAAATGTTCTCATTGTTGCAAATTTAAAGGTGTCCAACTGCAGTTTCCAGCTTTTTGCTTAGATTGTGTTTTCCTTTGTTAGAGTACATTTCTCCTCATGCACTCTATTTGAGATGACTCAAAAATTTTTTGAACTTAACTGACTTTCTTCAGAATCCATTACAAAAACAGCAACAAAAAATGCTTGAATGGAAGAGAGAAAACCTTGTTAATAGTCCTTCAGTGTGTATAGACCACTATGTCTATACGCATATAAATGCAGACAGAAATAATTTTTCCAGGCTCAGAAATGTATCTGCCTCTGGAGTGAAGAAGAGAGAAAAATTAATAGCTTCTGGGAACAATCAGAATCAGAAATGAAGAACATGCTGATCTTCTCTGTAGCTAACAAAGCTAAATATGAAAAGACAATGTATGTCATCCACCTTTACTCTTCTCAGACATAGGGACAATGCCCCTAACCTAGCTTTGGAGAAAGTGAAATGTAAGTACTAAAGACTGTGGAAATCACAGATTGTCTTCTTTATTAATGTCTTCAGCTAGAAAAGTGATCCCAGAAAAAACAGGGTAATTTCACCGCATTAACTATATTTTCTGCAATACTCTGTTCAGTTAAGGACAACAGTTTACAAGGGACATGTGTCATTTAAAGCAGGCACAGCATTCCTCTTTTTATTGTTTAATTACTTGGAGTAAAGGTTATCCAATTAGATAAAAATTAGCCATTATAGATACTAGAAATAATTTGTTTTACTGAGAATAAGACACACACACACACTAAAGGAAACATCAGTGTCACATGAAGAACACATCACTGTCTGACATATAAGAACAGGATTATAGAACGGTTGAGGTTGAAAGCGATCTCTGGAGTTTGCCTGGATCAACATTTATTCAAAAAGGAAGCTGCCTCTGTTCCTAGAGGAACAGGATTATGTTCAAACAACTTTTAAATATTTCCATGGATGGACACTCCACAATCTCTCTTTATTATATACACATGATCATACTATTAAAAAAAAAAAAATAAATTAGTGAAGTCTATGCTTTCATTTGGGTGAAGGTGAAAAATACAAAGAAGAAATTAGAAAATGGGAATCATATAAAATTAAGAAGTTCAGTATAATAACCAGCAAAATAAGGGCTTAATTTGTTCTCCTTGGGTTTTTTATCTTGTCAATATACATTCTGAAAGTGATATTTTTCTTTTCTAATGTCCAGATTATGATAGCTATCTAAGAGTAAAAATAAATGGATACATATATGCATTTATTTGCATTTATATGCATATATATATGCATTTTATGAGAAAGAAAAATAAACTGAATATGTCCATCTAGCTCAGCTTCCTGTTTCACTTTGGTGCTTTAGAAGTAGTGAAAAACTCTTTAAATACCCACCTAAGTCATATTTCTATCTGCTTTGTACTGTGACACTGTGGGAGGATACAGAACAAGACAGGGTTATATGGACCATATACTTTTACAGGTTGTAATTCAATAAAGAATGTATAAAGCAAAATACATTACGCTAAAAATCAGGGAAATATATTCATGTACATGGATTAGGAGTCTGCAAAAGATTAGAAAAACATTCTTCATAGCTTCATTTTAATATGAAAATGGAGCTGTGTAACCAAATTAAATGACAGGAAGTCTATGCAGCATGACATATAGTAGTACACTTACCTTAGGTTACATATTGAACATGTCCAATTTATCCTGTACCTTTTTCAGAAGCAATATAGGAGGTGAATTTTCATTTCACATATGAGTGATATTATAATCTAAAACTATGTAAACAAATCTAATGTTTTCTTGATTTCCATATAGATCACCATATTGCGATTGGCTCCCATGATCAGAATTTTTGAATTGTTTGCTGAAAGGAGGTCTATAGAGAGGAGAAAAAAAATAGTGACCAAAAGAAAAAGCAGTAGGAATTTTTTTTTTAATCATTACTTCCATACATTCTGTCATGCTCTACAAGTCTTCACAGATTATTAAGTCTTGTCCTCCGAGATTTTTATATTTACACTTTATTTTTTTCTTTTTACAATGTCCTTTTTCTGAGTTCATAAATAATTTAAGATAGAAGTATATGATAGTTGTTTCGGGAATAACTGTTTTATTATTTGTTCTGTTACAGTATTAAGAGTATTAATTGATACCAGATCTCCAAAGCACATAAACTAACCAGAAGCATTATTCATTCTTTGAAAGAGCACCAAGTGTCTCTTAATCTGAAAGGAGAGAGGGGAATGGAAAATGAATGGAAAAATAAGGTATTATCTGGGGTTTGCATTTAAGCATTTAAATAATTTAATCACTGAAGCAGTCACACTGGAAGTAGGAAACTTTCCAGTAGGAAATTCAATGCCTATTCTTGACTCAGGAGATTCCAGTCCACGTCTCCTGGCACCCTGGAGTGTATTATCAGCACAGATGGACTTTTTGAGAAGAAACTCCACTTAACCTTCCCAACAACCAATGCAGAAAGAGAGAGATGTTGCACTTTGTGTTTGATGACAGCCATTTGGTATTCCAGAGATTTTATCTTTTTTCTGAACTGGTTTATGTATTTTATCTTTTGAATGGGTAAAACTCTATTCTGTTAAAGACTAGTGAAATCAATAACATTATGGTTGTCTCTCGCCCTGGCAACAACGTTTGAAGGAATAAGTAGTTCTGATAATTTGCCAAGAAAACAGATCACATGAATGCATTTGAGGAATATTGTGATGGATCAGGTCTTTCAGGAGTAAAGGAATACCTCCCAAGACTTATAAATCTTAAATAAGATAGTGATATTGAGATACTGAAACTAAGTTTCAGTGGTGCAAGTCTGAAAACCCAGGGAATTTGAAATCTAACCAGAGAGATCCAGTAAATTTAGGTGCTTTGTGAAGGCAGCAGCTAAGCAAATGGTAGAGGACAGGCATTACTGCAAGTGTGGTTTTTTGTGTCTTGAAAGTTCTTTTTGAGTTCATTTTATTGAAAGTTGCTCTGTCTATCTTGCTCCAAAATTGGAAAGGAAATCTGATGAAGAGTTGAGAATTGAATGTGCAGTGTTCATGTCCCTTTCTAGTGTTTAATTCCTGAGCATGTTCTCGAGAAACAACAGGAAGTCAGAGAATGGAAATGGAAGAAATGGGGAAAAAAACTGAGGACACTAGTTAGAGATAGAGTTGGAAGAGGAAAATCATTGTGCTTTTTAATGCAACTCACTTTTCAGAGCTTAACTAACCATTTCTGCAACAACCCTTCAGGTCATTGTACGTACAAAGAATCCTGCATAGCATACATAAGAGAGAACCCTTAGCAAAAAAATGTACTGTTTTAGGTATAAACCATATCCCAGCATAATGTCCTAATAAGACAAGTAAGAAAACAACTCAGTTAGTTGGTTGTTCAGCTACATGGGAATTGGACTAGATGATCCCTGAGGGTCCCTTCCAGCCCAGCATATTCTGTGGGTTTGTGATATTTTAACAGAAAAAAAAATTGTCTGAGTCATACTTGCTTCATACTATAATTTAAGAAGTTATGTAATGTGAGTCAGCATAATCCAGTTGCAGCCAGCAGATCAAATATGGCCCATAGACATTTCCATTCATCTGATTGCTTATTCTGTAGGATACTGAGTAGAAGTTTTCAAGCAAGGACCAACTGAAACAATTGATCTTCTGTATGTGCTAGGAGCCCAAATTAAAAAGCTAGACTGTTACCCATGCTGCGTATGGAAAATAAAGTTATTGAGGCCTGTGAGACAGTGATAGTCTTGCTTCCTTAGGTGAGGTCCTCCAGTAGCTGCTGCTGCGTAATGAGAGGTAGCCCAAAGTTGGTTCCTAAATCTGCTTTCTCTCTCTGCAGTTTATATGGTTAGGTCTTATTGACATAAAATACATCTGTTTTGTGAGCAAGATGAAGAAAAACATCTCTACAGCCCTTACAGGCTTTCTTTACTAAAGGATAGGTTTTGTGATTTAATCCCAGTAGGAAGGCAAGCATCACACAGACCCTTGTCCACTCCCCTGCAGTGCAATGTGGGGGAGATTAGAAGAACAAAATTGAGAAAAACCATGGGTTGAGGTAATGACAGCTTGACAGGTAAAGAAAAATCTGTGTGCACAAGCAAAGCAAAATGAGGAATGTATTCATTGCTTCCCATTGACAGGCAGGTGTTCAACCATCTCTAGGAAAGAAGGGATCTATCACGTGTAACAGTTATTTGGGAAGACAAACGCCATGACTTCAAATGTCATTCTTGTTCTCCCAGCTTTTATTGATGAGCATGATGCCATATGGTCTGGGATATCCTTTTGACCAGTTGGGGTCAGCAGTCCCAGCTGTGTCCACTCCCAGCTTCCTTTGTACCCCCAGCCAACATGTTGGTGAAGCAGCATGACAAACAGAAAAGGCCCTGATGCTGTGTTAGTGCTGTTCAGCAATAATTAAAACATCCCTGTGTTATCAACACTGTTTTTATCAACAACACAAAACAGCACCACATGAGCTACTATGAAGAAAATTAATTCTAAGCCAGTTAAAAGCAGTACAACAGGCTGTAGGACCCCAGCTTTGCTGAAAAAGAATGACAACTTGCTAAAAGTAAAGCATTCAGGACATTCAAGACACCTAGTCTTTTCTCTACTTGTCTGTGATAAAGACTTTTTTTTCTAAGAGAGGAATTGTATTTTTGGGGGGTAATTGTGCAATACTTAGCAGAATAGATTTAGAATTTGAGTGGGAGTGTAGAACTAATGTACATTTTACAGAACACTGTTGTCGCTGGAGCACCCATTCCCTTGGACAATAAATGGTGACTGCCAACCTTTTGCACCCCTAATTTGCTGCCTTACAGCACCACACCACAGCTGTGGCAGATGCACCATGACACCCTCCCCTCCACGGTGGAGGGAAAGAGAAGGGCAGGAATCCTTGTTCAACAGGCAGGGTCCCCAGCCAGTGAGAGACTTCAGTCCAAAGATGTTTCTGGACCATGACCATGCATGACCAGAAGGCTTACCCCAAGCAGGTTATAGATGGAGCCCCCACTGGAAGACTCTTTGTGCAGTTTTCTGTGGAGCACTGGGCATGTGGCGGGAAACCCTCCCCTAGGGACTGGAATGCCACCCAAGATGACTTCCCGGGATTGAGTGCCCTTGAAACCACCCCAGGTAAGTGACTATTTTACTATTGGATATCCATGAGTAATCCCTTAACCCTTCAGTGCGAAGCACACTGCTCTCGGGTGAGAGGCCTCTCGTGTGTGTGTGAGCAATATGGATCATTCTTCTTGTCCCTGTAGTAGCAATATCCTTCATTGGTACACCAAACCTGGAACACCTTAAAGGTCATTAGAGTGTCTTCATGGTTACCATTGTTGTTTGATAGTTCTGGCCATGGGTTTTGGTTGCAAATTAAAGTTTCTCTGAGTTTTTGTCTGTGTAAATGTACCTCCTTGACAACTTGCAATTGTCACAAACAAGAATTTGAGATGTCGGTGGTGAGTTTTCAGGAGTTCTCACCAAATGGAAAAATGGAAAAATTCTTTTTTGAAGAATTTTTTTTCTAACCTATCTACTTTGAGCATTCTGGAAAAGAACTCCTGCATGAACTGGAACATTCCTCAAGCCAAGAGATACAAATATGTAACAGATTACTATGAATATTTTCTAAGCTGATGCTCCACAACTATTCCTGGCTCCTGTCCTTAGCTTCCTAGCTCCATATTATGGCATGAACCAAGCACACAGCTGACTCCATATTCATCCTCTTCACTGGAGAGGAATCTTGAACATTCAGAAGTGAGACCAGACCGAGAAGACCAGATTCTCTGAATCTGAGTATGGACTTTCCACATGACTTAAAACTAGACCAAAAGACACTTCAGATTCAGATTCAGTTTTCATGAGAGATGGTTTAACTTTACTATTGTAACTGGATGCTGGTTCTGCAGGAGTAAAATAATTTGAACAGAGGTCAAGGGAGAATACTCACTGTGGTCTGAACAATTCGGAGGGTCAGTTATAGCTGATGCTGTTGTGAGATACCAGATCAAAATCACATGTGGTCAACAATAAATAAAGTGAACGGCAGATTGCTGTCCATTTTAGGCGTCACAGTTTTAGCTTTGTGAATGTTAGCATCTAAATTGCACTCTTTGAAATGTTCTATAAGTGGCATGAGCCTAAAATTAGAAAGTAATAATTCCTTTCCCAGTGTTCCTACTTCAATCCAGAGGAGAGAAGAGAAGAGGAGAGGAGAGGAGAGGAGAG